>JAIUJO010000019.1:3972500-4367500 GCA_023846275.1 Vanilla planifolia
ACATGTGCATGCAAACTTGTGTTCATGTGTGCATGTGTTTGAGCATGTACATGTGCATCATTATGCATTTCTGTTAGGGTGCCTGTACATGTATGTATGTGCATGTGTGTCTATATAAGTGTGTCTGTGTGTATATTTGCATGTGCATGTGCATTTGTGTTCATTCCTATACTTGAGATTAAGTTTGTGCATGTTTTTTGTGAGTATGGGTTTCTACATATGCATTTGGGTATGTGTGTATGTATTTGTGTGCCTATGTGTCATGTGTGTGTGAGTGTATGTGGGTGTGGGCATACACGTAGGTGTGCGTGTACATATAGGTTTATGTGTTTGGGTGTCTATGCATGTGTGTGTGCTAGTGTCTTTTTTTAGCTTGTGCATGTGTTCATTTAGGTGTGCTTTCACTTACATGTATGCATGTGTGTAGGTGTGTGTGTGAGTGTGCATGTGCATGCCTATGAATTCATGTGTGCATGTGTAAACACATGTGTGCATGTATGTTCCTATGTGTGCGCATGTGAGTGTCATTGAGCATCCATATGTCATAGTGTGTGCATATTTGTGTCATGTGTACATGTGCATGCAGGTGCTCATGTCTGTATATGTGCTTGCATGTGTGTGTGTATAGATGTACAAGTGTGTATGCTTATGCTTGTTTGCATATGTGTAGATGTACTTGTGCGTGTGCATGTGTTCCTATGCGCGTGTGTGTGTGAATATATGTGTGCATGGCTATATGTGTATACATGTCTGCTTTTATGTGCATGTGTGCATCTATTATTGTGCATGTGCATGCATGTATGTGTGTGTGTGTCTATATTCATATATTTGTGTGTGTGTTTTTGAGTGGATTTCTTGGTGTGTGTATGTAAACAAATGTGTGGAGGAGGGTGTATACTCATGTGTGTATGCATTCATACAAGCATGTGTCTGTGTTGTAGTGCTTGTCCACATGTGTGTACGTGCATGTGTGTGTGCACAAAAGTGTGCATGTGTAGATTTGGGTGTGTGTGTTTGTCTATGTGTGTGTGCTTGTACTTGTGCTTCTGATTAAACGTGTATGCATGCATCAATGTGTGCATGTGTGTGTGCATATGTGTTCATGTACATGTGTTTGTGAGTGATTGTGTGTACACGTGTGGGTCCATGCATATGTTTATTTATGTGTGTGTGTGCATGTCTACATGTATGAGTGTTCGAGCATGTGCGTGTGTGCCTATCTGCATGAGTGTTTTCATGTGCTTATGTGTTTGCATGTGTTTGTATGCATGTTTGATTTTGTGTTTGTGTTCAGGTCTTTGTGCATGTGTGCTTGTGTGCATATTTATATGTAGTTTTGTTTATGCATACATAGGCATGCTTGTGTACGCATTTATGTGTGTGTGTGTGCACATGTTGCATGTGTTTGTTTGTGCAAATGTGTGTGCATGTTTGTGTGTGTGTGTGAGTGCTTGCTCATGTCTATACATGTGTGTGTGTGTCTTGCATGTTTGTGTACATGTGCTTGGTTTTATGTGTGCATATGTGTGTGTATGTATGCATGTGTGAGCATGTGTTTGTGCATGTGCATGTGCATATACATGCATGTGTTTGTCTATATACGAATGTGTTTCTATTGATGTGCATGCATGTATGTGTATGTGTTTGTATATTTATGCATGTGTATGTGGATGTGTGCATGCGTGCATATGCATGCATTTGTGTGCATGTGTCGCTTTGCAGGCTTGCATGATTTTATGAAAGTGCATGTGTGAGCATACACTTGTGTGCATGTGGATGTATGTGTGCATGCTTGTGTGGGTGAATATGTGGGTCTAAGTGTGTGTGTGTGTGTGTGTATTTGTGAGTGTGTTATTGTGTTCATTTGTATGTGTGTGCATTCATAGCCATTCATGTTTGTGTCTATATGTCTATAAGCCTTGTGTGTGCATGGGTCTATGACGGTCCTTATGTGGGTGCATGTGTGTGCATGTGCATTCATGTTTGTATATGTGCATGTATGTGAGTGGGTGTACATGCATGTACATCTACCTATGTGTGCATGTGTTTGTATGTGTATATGTTTGCACGTGTATCCTTGTGTGTGTGTGCATGTTTTGTGTGTGCTTCTACATGTAGTTATTGGTAAACTTGTGTTCATGGCTATGTGTGTGTGTGAATGTGTGCACATACTACTGTAAGCATATGATTGTGTGCTGTGTTTACATGTCTATATGTATGTGTGTGTGTGTGTATGTGTTCTTGTGCGTGTGTGTGTGCATGCATTTTTGTGTGCATGTATGTATGTGTATGCATGTCCATGATTGTGTGTGTGTATTTGTGTGTTCTTGTGTATACATGTGAGTGTGTTCATGTGTGTATGTGAGGGTGTGTCTCTGTGTGTGATTTCATGGGCATGAGTGTGAGTGGGTATGTGCACTTGCATGTGCGTACGTGAGTGTGTGAGTGCATGTGCAGGTGTGTGTGCATGTGTGTGTGAGTGCTTGTGCAAGTGTGCGTTTGTGTCTGCATGCCTGTGTTTGTGTAAATGTGTGTGTTTACGTGATTGTATGCATGTGCTTGTGTGTGAACAAGTAAGTGCATGAGTACACGTGTTTGTGCCTACTTGTGTGCATGTTTTATGTGTTTGTACATGTGCACACATTTATATGTACATGCACATGTGTGCATGCCTGTGTGAAAGTACGTATGTGTTTGTTTATGCGCATGTGTGTGCATTAAGTGTGTGTTAGAGTGTGTCCTTATCTATGAGTGCAATTGCGTGTGAGTGGATGTGCATATGCATGCATGTTTGCATGCTTGTACATGTGTAGGTGTCTCTAAGCATGTGTGTGTGTATTTTTGTATGTGTGCATGCATTTGTACATGTATGTGTGCCTCTTTGTATGCATGTACTTATTTCTGCAAGCAAGTGTGCATTTTGTGCGCATGCATGTGCATGTTTGTGCAACAAGTGTGTGCATCTTTGTGTGTATGCCTATGCATTTGTGTATGTGTGTGTTTGTGCATGCATGATTGTGCAAGAGGGTGCATACTAGTGTGTTTGTATGCATGTGTTTATGTGTGCATGTGTTGATGAATGTATATGTGTCCTTATGTTTTATGTGTGTGTGTGTGCATGAGCATGTGTGTGTACAAGTTCTCATGTGTTTTATGTGTATGTGCATGTATTTGTGTGCATGTACATGTGTGTGTGTGCAAGGTTATGTGTTCATCAGTGTTTGTGAGTGTGTGTGTGTGTGTGCATGCTTATGTGCATGTATAGGTTTCTCTATATGTGCATGTATGCATACATTTGCGTGCAAAAATGAGTGCATGCATGTGTGCATTTGTAGATGCATGTGTAGGTTTGTGTGCATGAGCATTTGTGTGAGTGTGTGTGTATGTTTATGTGTGTGCCTGCATGTGTGTGTTTGTATGTGTATGCATGCATGTGTGGGTTCGTGTTTGCATGTGCTTATGCATATGTGCTTGTTTTTTGCATGTGTGTGCATCCATGAGTGTGCGTACATGTTCATGTGTTTAAGTGTTTGTCTGTGTGTGTGCACGTGCATGTGTGTTTCTCTCTGAGTGTGTGTCTATGTGAGTTTGTGCATGTGTGTGTGTATGCATGCGTATGCATGTATCTAAGCTATGAGCATGCATGTGTGTATGTGCATGTGTTTATGTCTACACACATGTGCATGTGTGTCTACATGTGCCTAATTAATTATGAGCAGGCATATGTGTAAGTGCAAGTGTATGTCTTTAAATATTTTTATATGCATGTACATATGTATATGTGTGAATGTGTATTTATATGTGGATTGGTGTGTATGTCCCACATGTGCATGCACATGTGTCTATGCGTGTTTGTCTTTGGGTATGTGTGCAGACCTATGCATACATGACTGTGAGTGTGTGAGTGTGCACACACATACATGTGTGTGGGTGTGAGTGTGTGCATGTTCATGTGTGTTTGTGTGTGTGTGTGAATGCAAGCACATGAGTGTGTGTGGGTGCATGTGTTTATGCATGTTTGAATGTTCATGTATGTGATTTTGCATATTTGTGTACATTTGTTTGTGTGTTTACGAGTGTTGGTGCCTATGTGTACATGCCTTTGTGTATGTGTCTATGCTAGTGCAAAATGTGTGATAATGCATTCATGAGTGTCTTCTTGCATGCATGTGTGCCTAGGTGTGTTCATGTGTGTGTGTGTGCAACTATGTTTGTTTGTGTTAGCGTGCTTGCTTGAACATTTCTATATGTGTGTGTGTGTGCATTTACTATTTTTTGTGCATGTGAGTGCATGTATGTTTTTGTGTGCATGTGTGTTTGTGTGTGTGTATGGTTGTATGTTTATATACTTGTACTTGTATGCATGTGTGTATGTATATTTGTGCATTTGTTTACATGTGTGTGCATATATGCATGATCGTGTGTATGTGCATGAGAGTATGTGTGTTTTTTGTATGCATGTGTGTTTGTGTGTGCGTGTTCATGTCTATACATGCATGTGTGGTTGTGTGTGTGTGCATATGTGCAGTGTGTGGGCATGTGTGTGTGAATGTTTATGTGCCTGCATAGTTGTGCATGTGTATGGGTGTGTGTGTCTTTATGTGTGTAGTTGTGCATGTATGTGTGTACTGGTGTGTGAATGTGTGTGGATGTGCTTGTGTTTATGTTTGCACACACACACACACACACGTGTGTGTGAGTGTGTACGTGGTATGTGCATACGTGTGCACATCTTTGTGTGTTTGTTTGTTTGTGTATGTGTTTGCATGCATGTGTGTCTGCATGTGCATGCAATTTGTGTGTGTTTGTCTGTACATGTGCATATTTATGTAGGTGCATGATTGTGTAGATTCACATGTATATGTGTGTTTGACTTTGTGTGTGTCCACGTGTGTGCATGTGTGCACATGTCTGCGTTTGTGTATGTGTTTGCATGTGCACACAGATTTGTGTGTGTTTGTATGCACATGTGTGCATTTATACAGGTGCATGAGTGTGTAGATTCACACGCATATATGTGTGACTTTGCATCTATCCATGTGTATGTATGTGTGCATGCATATGTTTGTTTATGTGTATGTGTGCGAGCATGTGTGTGTATGTGTGCATGCATATGCATTCATACGTGTACGTGTGCAAGTCTTTGGGTGTGTAGGTACTTTCGCTTGTTTGTGCATGCATATGCATGTGTGAGCATTATGCTTTTGTGTGCGTGTGTGTGTGTGTGTGTGCATGCATGTGTGTGTACATGTGTGTTGCTGTGCATGTTTGTAAGTGTGCATGTTTTTGTGTGTCTACATGCATGTGTGCATGTACATGTGCATGTGTGTTCATGTGCATATTGGCATACATGTGTGTGTGTATAGGTGCACAAGTGTTTGTCCATGTGTGTGTGCATGCTTGTTTTTGTGGGTGTGTGCCTACGAGCTTGTGTGCATTCCTCTATTTGTGTGCGTGTGTATGTGTTTGCATTCTTGTTTGCATGCATGTGTATGCATGTGTGCATTTGTGCTTGTATGCATGTGAGCTCATATGTATGTCTGTGTGTTCTTGTGTTCATGCACATGTGTGGGTGCATTCCTATGTATGTTTGTGTGTGGAAGCTTCTGTGTCTATTAATGTGTGTGCATAAGTGTGTGTATGCATGTGTTCATGCATGAGTGTGTTTGTGTTTGCATGTGTGTATGTCAACATGAGTGTGTGCATTTGTGATTGTGTGTACATCTGTGCATGTGTAGGTAGGTGTGCATGGGCATGAGTGTGAGTAGGTGTGTGTTTGTGTATTTATGTGTTTGCTCATATGTTTGCATGTGTGCTTGCATGTATATGTGTGTGCTTATATGAGAGCATTTGCATGTGCGTTTGTAAATGTTTTTCGTGCATGTGAGCATGTGTGTTTCTTTGTGTGAGCATGTCTATGTGCTCATCCACCCATGCATGCATGCCTATATGCATGTATGTGTGTGTGTGTATGAGCATGCTTGTTAATGTGAGTCTATGTGTATGAGGGTGCATGTGCAATGTGTGTGTGCATGCATGTGTGTGCATGTGTGTGTATCCATGAGTGTTCTTTCATATGTGTATGTGGACGTGTGTGTGCATATGTGCATGAATGTGTGTGTGTGTGTTGGTTTGTGTATGTGCATGAATGTGTGTGTGTGTGTTGGTTTGTGTATGTGCATGCATTCATGCATGTCTTTGTGTTTGGGCATGTTTTTTTATTCAAATATGTGATTTTGTGCATGTGTGTGTGCTTGTGCATGAGTGGGTGCACGCAAGTATATGTGTGTATGTGTTTGTATTTTTGTGTGTGCATATGTGTGAGTATATATGTATGTGTTTGTGTGTACACTTAAATGGGTGAGTGTCCTTGATGGCGCATGTGCATATGTATTCGTGTGTGCATGCTTGTGCATGTGTATATATGTGTGTATAGGAATGCATACATACTTGTGTGTGTGCATGAGTGTACTTGTGTGTGTGTGTGTGTGCATGCATGTGTGTGGGAGCATGTTGGTGTCTGTGTGTTTACATGTGTGTGCCCATGTGTGTGTACCTCTATGTTTGTATGTGCATGTTTGTACAAGAGTGTGTGTTTGCATGTTTGTATGAGTGCATGTGCAAGTTTGTGTGAGCGCATGT
Organism: Vanilla planifolia; assembly: GCA_023846275.1. Taxonomy (NCBI): domain Eukaryota; kingdom Viridiplantae; phylum Streptophyta; class Magnoliopsida; order Asparagales; family Orchidaceae; genus Vanilla; species Vanilla planifolia. Next base: position 3,979,143 of record JAIUJO010000019.1, read on the forward strand.
GCATGTCATGTGTGTTTTTGTTTGCATGTTTGTGAATCCATGAGAGTGTGTGCATGTCTATGTGCATGTATGTGTGTGCACATATGTTTATGTGTGTAAACATTTGTGTTTGTGTGTGTGTGCATGTGTGCATTTCTATGTGAGCATAGTTATCTATATGCTATTTGGCACCGAGTATGTCTTCATGCATGCATATGTGCATACTTGCATGTGTGTGTGTGTCTGTGTACAAGTCTAAGCAGGTGTGTCTATATGCATGTGTGTGTATGTGTGTGCATGTGTGTGTTTGACTTCAAGAGAGTGCACGTGTGTGTTTGCACATGTGTGTGTGCATTTGTGTGCATGGCTTGGTGCATGTGTGTTTGCTTATTCATATCTGTGTGTGAGCATGTGTTTTTATTCATGTGCATTTATGTGTTTGTGTGTGTGAGTGTATATGCATGCATGTGTGAATATGTGTGTGTGCATGTATAGTTGTACATTTGTGCATACTTGCATGTGTTTGTGCATGTGTGTGTTCACGAATATGTTTTTGTGTCAACGATGTGTGCTTCTTTGTGTATGTGTGCGCATGTGTTTGTATGTTTATGTGCACTTGTGTGCTTATGTGTGTGTGCATGTGTGTGTGCATGCATGCATGCTTCTGTGGTGCATGGGCATGTGTGTGAATCCTTTACTATGTGGTTTGTGTGTCTGTGTGTGTATTTGTATGCTTACATACATGTCTAAGTGTTTTTACATTGTGTAAGTGCAGTCATATGCGTGTGTGTGCATATGTGGTCACAGGTCTATTTATGGATGTGCTTGTGTTTATGTGTGCATTTATGTGTTCATGTGTGTGCATGTATTAGTGTGGAAGTGCTTTTGTGTGCATGTACATGTGTGTACATGCTTGTGTGTGAGTGTGCACATCTGTCTACCTGTGCATTTGCATATGAGTGTGTGTGTGGATGTTAGTGCATGTGTTAGGGCCTATGTGTGTGTTTGCTAGTGTCATATTATGTTATTACAAGTGCATGTGTATAAGTGTACATGCACACGAGCATTCATCAATGGGTGCATTAGTACACGTGTGCTTGCGAGTGTGCGTGTGAGGGTGCACATGTATGTGTGTGTGCACATACACGTTTGCATTAGTGTGTCCCTTTAGGCATATGTGCATTTCCATGTGTTTGTGGATGTATGTTTGTGTACAGGTGTGTATACATGTGCATGCATGCAGACATGTGTGTGCACACATGTGTGCATGTGTCTATGTGTGTGTGTGTGCATAGACCTATATGTGTTTGCATAAATGTGTGTGTGTGCATGGGTGTGTGTACATATGTTTGCATGTTCCTTTGCACATATATACTTTTGTGCATGTATGTTTTTGTGTTTGTGTTTATGTGTATGTATATGTGTGTACATGAATGCATATGTTTATGTTAGCATATGTGTTTGACTATATGTGTATGTCTACATGTATATATTCATGTGTGTGTGTGTGTGTATGTACGTGTGTGTAAGAATGCTCATGTGTGTCTGTGTGTTTGTGCTTGCGTGTGTTTTATTTCAATTCAATGATGGTGTGTGTTTGCTAATGCATTTTTGTATGTGTGTGTATGTGCATTCTTTATGTGTGTGTGCATGTGTGTATGTGTGTGCATGAGTGTGAGAGTACAGTTATGTGTGTGTATATATGCATGTATGTGCCTAGATGTGAGTGTGTGTAGGTGTCTGTGCATGTGTATACTTGTGTGTGTCCACGTGTATGTGTGCATATGTGTATGCATCACTTTATGTGCATGTCTGCTTGTGTATTTTTGTGTGTATGTGCATTTGTGCATGTGTGTGGGTATGTGTACATGCTTATCTGTGAGTATGTATATTTGTTTGTGTTTGTGCGTGCATTTGTGCTTCTGTGTGTGTGAGTGCATGTGAGTGTGCGTGTGTATGTATGTTTGCATAAATGTTTATATGCATATCTATTGTGCATTAATGTGCTTGTTTGGGTGTCTATGTATGATTATGTGCATGGCATGTGTGTGACTATGTATATGAATTTATGTGCATATGTGTTTGTTCTTTCATGGGTGTGTGTGTATAAGTGTTTATCTAAGTGCATGTGTATGTTTGTGCGAGGGCATGGAAATGCGTGTGCATGTGTGTTTGTTTTTTTGTACATATATTTGTGTGCATATGTGTGTGTGCATGTGCATGTGTGTATGTGTGTGTGTGTGTGCAAATATGTTTGTGGGCTTGCATGCGTATATGTTTGTACGTGCATGCAAGTGTACATGTCCATATGGATTTTTGAAAGTATGTGTGTGTGTGCATTTTTGCTCATATGCATGTTTTGTGTTCATATATATGGGCATTTACGTGCTTGCATGCATGAGTCTATGTTGATGAATTTGTGTTTTTATGTGTGCTCATGTTCATGCGTGTGCATGTGTCTATGTGCATGTGTAAGCTTGTGTGTCTATGCATATTTGTATGTATGTGTGTGGTTGTTCATCTGAGCGTATGTTCATGTGTGTGTGTTTGTATGTGCATATGTTTGTGTGTGCATGCATATACTTGTGCATGTCTATGAATGTTTTTTTTGTTTGTGTCAGTGTATATGTGTATGCATGTTTGTGTGTGTGAATGTGCAAGTGTGTGTGAGTATATGTGTGGTTATGTGTGTATGGGTTTGTGTGCTTATTTATGTGTTTGTGTACTTGTGTGTGTGGGGGTGCAGACATGTGTGCTTATGTGCATATGTGCATGCATCATGTGTGTGCGATGATGTATGTTTGCATGTGTTCTTGGACATGTGTGTTTGTATTTGTGCGTGCATCCATGTGTGGATGTGTGTGTGTTTGTGTATGTGAGTAGTGTGAGTACCCATGCATGAGCATTTATGTGCATGTGTCTGTATTGTGTGTGCATATGTGGATATTTGTATGTTCATCTATGTGTCTACATGTGTGCATATGTGTGCATCAACATGCACTTATATGTGTGCGCCTTTATGTGCATATGATTATGTGTATGGGTGAGTATGTTCATGCACATGTGTGCATGCCAATGTGGATGCTTGTGTGTGTGCATGAATGCATATGTGTGTGCATGTGAAAGCATGTGTGTGTGTGCTTATGCACTTCTTTGTGTGTGTATGTGTGTAGTGGTTTGTTTGAGTGCATGTGTGTGGGTGCATGTATGCATATTCATGTGTTTGCATGTGAGGCTCTATTATTATGCGAGTGCATATGCATGGTTTGTATGTGTGTGTGCATGTGTGTGAGAGGGTGCATATATGTGCATGCATGTATATGCGTGTGTGTGTGTGCATGTGTATGTGTGTGTCCATGCATGTGTGTGCAATTGTGCCAATGTGCATGTTTTTATGTGCTTGTGTATGTTTGTGTGCATGCATGTGTGTGTAATTGTGCAACTGTGCATGCATCTGTGTTTGTTCAAGTGCATGTGTGCATCTATGCATGCACATGTGTTTTTTCATGCATGAATTTGCAAGTGTGTGTGCTTGTGTATATGTGTGCATGTGTGTGTATGTACTTGTGTGTCTACATTAATATGTGCATGTGGTTGCACATGTATATACATGTGTGTGTTCTTGCATGTATGTGTGTGCATGTGTGAGTGTGTGATGTGAGGCTGTATATGTGAGTGTGTGCATGTATGTGTGCATATGTGAATTTGTTTGTACGATTATGTGTGTGTTCGTGCGAGTAAATGTGCATGTGTGTGTGTTTGTGTGTGTGTGGGTGTGGGTGCATATGTTTGTGTGTGTGCATGTGTGCATATATTTTCATGTATGTGTTCATATGTGTGTTTGAGCATGCATATGTGTTTGTGTGTGCATGTGTGTGCATCTACATGTTTTTGTATGTGTACCTACCTGCATGTGTGTGTATGTCTATATCTATACATATGCATGTGCATCTACATGTGTGTTTGTGTGTGTGTGAGTGCATGCATATGTGTATGTGTGTTTGCATGAATAAGTGTGTCTGTTCTCTATGCATGTGTGCATGTGCATGTGCACATGTGTGTATTAGCATTTATGTGTGTGTGTGCACATGTGCATGTGTGCATGCATGTAAGTGTGCATGTGATGGGGTGCATAAGTGTGTATGGGGATATGTGCAAATGTTTGTGCATGTGTTAGTGTCCATGTGTGGGTGAGTGTGCATATTTGTGTGCATGTGTATATGAGTGTGTTTGTGCCTATGTTTGTGTGCATATATTGTGTGTATGTGCATCTATGTGTTCATGTGTGGGTATATTTGTCTGTGTGTCTATGTGTATGTGCATGCATGTGTATGTGTGTGTGCATGTGTGTTTGTGTGCATGTGTGTGTGTGCATTTTTGTGTCCATGCAAGTGCATGAGGTGCTTATGTGTGCATGTTTGTGTGTGCACAAGTCTATGTCCATGTGTGAGTGTGCATGAGCATTCATATGTGTATGTGTGTGTGTCTATGTATATGTTCATGTGTGTGCATGTCTTTGTGTATGTGTGTGTGCCTGTGTAGGTCCTTATGCATGTATCTATGTGCATTTGCATATGTATGTGTGTATTTTTTGGTGCATGTAAGTATGTGTACATGTGCATGTTTGTTTACGTGTGTATGTGTGTGTGTTTATCTATGTACCTACGTGTGTGTGTGTGTGCGTGTGTGTTCTTGTGTGTGTATGTATGTGGGTGACCGCATATATGCATGTTGTGTGAGTTTGCAAGCATGCATGTGGATGTGTTTGTGTGCATGTACGTTTGTGATGTGTGCACATGTGTGGTCTTCATTTCTATGATTGCATGGATGTATGTGTGTGTGTGTGTGTGTGCATGTGTGCATGTGTGTACACGTATGTGTGATCATGTGCATGCATCTATGTGCAAGGGTGTGTGTTTATGCATGTTCTTGTGTGTGTTCATGTTTGTGTGTATGCATGCACCTATGAGTGAATGCATGTGTGCATGTGTATATGCATGCACATGTATATGTTCTTATGCATTCATGTGCATGTCTGTGTATGTGTGTGCATGTGTGATTTTGTGTGTGTATATGGGAGTCTATAATTGTGTATGGGTGTGCATGTGCCTTTATGTACTTGTGCACTTATGCTTGTCTATCTATATGCATGTAGATGTGTGCTTGTGTGTGCGCATGGTCATGTGTGTCTGTGTGCACATGTGTTTTTGCATGTGCATGTGTGTGCTTGTGGGTGAGTGCAAGTCAATGTGTGCTTGCGTGTGTGCATGTGTACATGCATTTGTGTGTATGTGTGTGTGCATTCATGTGCATAAGTACATGTGTGAGCATGTGTTTATGTGTGTGTTAATTATGTGTGCATGTTCATTTGTGTGTATGCGTGTTTGTGTATTAATTATGTTTGTGTATGTGTGTGTGTGAGTGAGTGTTCCTGTGTGAGCATGAATGTGGGTGTGCCTCTATGTGTGCATAGGAGTGGTAGTGTGCATGACCATGTGTGTGAGTGTAGATGCACGTATGTGAATGTGTGCATGTGCACTTGTGTTTGTTATTGCATGTCTATGCTTGTGAATATGCATATATGTTTCTATGTGTCTGTGTGTTATTGTTTGTGTTTGTTCATGTGTGTGTGCTAGCTTATATGCATGCATGGATATGTTATTGTGCACATGCTTGTTGGTATGTGTGTGTGTGTTTGTGCCTAAATACACTTGTATGTGTTCATCCAAGTTTGTGTGTGTGTGGGTATGCTTGTGTGTGCAATTACATCTGTGTGCATGTGTTTGTGGACCTATCTATGTATGTGTATATGTGTTAACATGCACATGTGCATGTGCATTCACACATGAGTGTGTGTGTTCACACATGTGTGTGTATGTGTGTATGTGTGTTTGTGTGTGTGAAGTATGTGGGTGTTTGTGTGAGTGCATGTGTGTGTGTGTATGCATGTGTGCATGTGTGTATTTAGGTGCACGATTATGCATGTGTGTATGCACGTGTTTTTGTGTAAGTTTTTATGCATGTGTATTTTTGTGCATGCATGATTGTGTGTATTTGTGTATGCGAGTGTGTGCCTATGCAAACATGCATGTATGCATGTGTGTTTGTTCATAGTTGTCTGCATATGTGTGCGTGTGCATGTGTTTTTGAATGTGTGTGTGTGTGCACACATGTGTATGCATGTGCATGTGAGTTCATGTGGAAGTCAAGGTGTGTGTGTGTGTGTGTGCATATGCATGTCTACATTTATAAGTGTGTGTGCTGGTACATGTTACTGTGTGTATGTGCATATGTGTGTGCATGCATGCATGTGTGAATGTGTGTGTACAAGTGTATTTTTTGTGTGCCTGTGCATGTGTATTTGTTTATGAGTTCATGTATGTTTATGTGTATGTGCATGTGTGTATATGTGTGTACATGTACATGTGTATGCATATGTGGTTGTTTGTGCGTGAGTGGTTTTTTGTGTGCATGCATGTCTATGTGAGTGGGGTTCACGTGTGTTTTCTTGTGGATATGAATGTTTATGTCTGTGTATTTTTATGTGTGCATTACTGTGTGTGTGCATGCAAGTTTGTGTGTATGTGAGTGTGAGAGTATGTGTGATTGTGTATGTCCACTATGTGTGTGTTTGTGTCTTTGTGTGACTGTGTCCATGTGTGTATGCCTGTGTGCATGCTTATTTGTGTGTGTATGTGTGCATACATGTGTGTGTTTGTTTGTGGGCATGTGTGCATCGTTATGCATTTGTATGTGCACGTTCATGTTTGTGAGGCTGTTCATATGTGTGTGTGTGTGTGGGCATTACATGTGTGTGTATGTGCATGTGTGCATGTGTGTTTGTGTGTGCATAATTCTATGCATGTGTGTGAGTGTGCATATGTTCACTTGTCAAGTATGTGAATGTGTGTTATATGTGCATCTATGTGTGATTGTGTTTACATGATCATGCATGTGTGTGTGTGCATGTAGGTGTGTGTGTGTGTGCCTACATGTGTGCATGTATGTGTGTGTCTGTGCATTTTGCATGGGTGTGTGTGCATCTATGTGAGTTGTTTTGTGTATATGTGTGCACATGCATATATGATTGCTTATGTGTGTACCTATGTGCATGCATATGTGTGTACCAGCAAGCATGCATGTGTGCATGTGCATATGTGCATGTGTTTTTTTTATGTGTTTTTATGTTTGTATCTGTGTGTGCGAATATATGCATGCATGAGTGCATATTTACAGACATGTGTGTGAGTGCATGTGAGTGTACACATACACATGCACGTGTCCTTGTGTGTGTGCATTTGTGTGTACGTGTGCATATGTATGCAAGTTTGTGTATCTGTTCTTATAGGTATATGTATGTATATGTGTTTGTGTGTGTGTGCATGTGCATGCTCCATGCATGTGTATGTGTTTGTGTGGTCGTGCATGTGTGTGCCTTTGCGTGCGTGTGCGCATGTGTATAGTTGTGTTTACATGGTCGTGCATACATGTGTGTGCATGTAAGTGTTTGTGTACTTGTGCATGTGCATGTGAGTGTATGGATGTACAAACACATGTGTGTGTGTGTGTGTGCATGTGTATGTGCATGTGTGTGGTTATGTTCATGTGTGTGTGTTCGTTGTGTACATGCATGTGTGTCTATGTGCATAGGCATGTGTGTGTGTGCATATGTAAGTGTGTGTGTGAGCATATGTGTGATTATGTGTTGTGTGTGTATGTGTGTGCATATGTGTGTGTGGGTGTGTGCATGTGGGCACATGTGTTTGTGCATGTGAGCATGTGTGTGCATGTGCATGTGTACATGGGTGAATACATGAGCACATGTGTATGTGTATTTTTTTGTGCTTCAATGTGTTCTAGTAAATGTGTGTGAGCATGTGTGTGTTTGTGTATGCATTGTGCATATGTACATGTTTATTTATACATACATGTGTGTGCATGTGTTTGTGTGGGTGTGTGCCTATGGAAGTGCATGCACATGTATGTGTGTGTGCATTAATGTGTTTGGGTGCATTTGTGTGTGCATGTGATTGTGTGTGCTTGTGCATGTTTGAGTTCAAGCATGTATGTGCGTGTGTGTGTGTGTTTATGTTCATCTATGCATTTTAGTGAATTTGTTTGTGAGTGTATGTGTGTGTTTGTTTTTGTGCATGTGTGATTAATTGTGTGGGCATACAAGTGTGTGTGCATACCTATGTATGAGTGTGTATATGGATGCATGATTGTGTGCTTGTGTGGGCAAGTGTGTATGTATGTGCATAAGCTTGTATTTATGTGGGTGTACGAGTTCAAGTGCATGTGTGTGCATGTGTGTGTATAAGTGTGTGTGTGTGTGTGTGTGCACAAGTTTGTGTAACTATGCATATGTGTGTTTGTGGATGTTTGCATGATTGTGTTCATGCATTGTATGCATGTGTGTGTGGGCTCTATCGGTGTTTGTGGGTGAGTACATGTGTACTTGTGTGCATGCATTCATGTGTGTGTGTGTGTGTGCATGCATGTGCATGTGTGTGTTATTGTGTGTGCACATCAGTGTGAGTTCATGATTGTGTGTGTGTGTGTGCATACTCATATGAGAGGATGTGTGTGTGAATGTGTGTATGTGTGCGTATACACAAACGTGTGTGTGTGTATGAGTGTAGATGTGCCCATGTGTGAATGTGTGTGTGTGTGTGTGCATGTCTCTATGTGTAGAAGTGTGCATATTTGTGCATTCATGCTTGCAAGTGTGTGTCCATATGTGGTTATGGTGCTTGTGCATGTGTTTCTTTATGTGTGTTTACATGGACATGTGTGTGTCTGTGATTCTATGTGCTCGTTTAAGTGTGCTTGTATATGTGTATGTGTGTGTACATGTGTATGCGTGTGTGTACATGTGCATGCATGAGCGTGTGTGTGCATATATGTGTTTGTACATGATTGTGTTTGTGTGGGTGTGTGTGCCTATCTACATGTGTTTCTACCTATACCTATGTGCATGTGTGTCCATATGTTTGTGTGGTTGTGCAAGTATGTCTGTGTTTATGCAAGCGTGTGTCCTCATGTGTGTGTATGCTTGTCTATGGATGTGCACGTGTGTGTGTATATCTGTCTACATTTGCACCTAGTTATATGTGTGGGTGCTTGTGGCTGTGTGCTTATATGTGTGTGTGTGCATGTGTGTGTTGTATTTGCACATGTGCGTATGTGCATGTTCATGTGTGTGTATGCATGCACATGTGCATTTATATGTTTATGCATGCATGTGTGCATGTGCATGTCTATGTGTGTGTGTTTGTTTTTTTGTGCATATGTGCTTGTGCATTAAAGTATGTTTGTGTTCAAGCATATGTGTGTGTGTGTGCGTGCCTGTATACATGCTTGTTTCTATATGTACATGTGCATGCATGTGTGTGCATGTGTTTATTCGCTTGATTTTGCATGTATGTGTGCACACATGTGCATGTCTATGTGTACATGTGTGTTCATATCTGAGCCTACAAATATGAGTCTACATGTTTATGGGTGTGCTTATGCATGCATATGCATGTGCATGTGTGTTCTTGTGCATATGCATATGTGTGCATGGGCACATGCATGCATGTGTTTCTTTATGTGTGCATGTATGTTTGTGAGTTTATGGATTTGTATGTCTATTCATGTGCATGTATGTGTGTGTGTGTACATGTGTAGTTGGATGAGTGCAAAATTATATCTGTGTGTAGGCATGCATGGGCCAATCCATAGCCATGTGTGTGTGTATGCATGTATGAGAATGTGTGTGTGTGTACACACATGTGTACATGTGTGTATGTGTGTAAGTGTGCATGTTTGTGTGCATGCATATGTGTGCATATATTTGTGCCCAAATATGTAGACATTTATGTGTGTTTGTGTTTGTGCGTGTATGTTTGCATGTGATCATGTGTTAATGCATGTACTTATGTGTGTGTCATTGTATGTGTGTGGATTTATGCGCGTTGGTGTGCACGCATGCACATGTGCCTATGTGTGTTTCCATGTTTGCATGTCTCTACATAGGTGTGTTTTCATCTATGCATACATGTGTGTGTCTATATGTGTGGGTGTGAGTGTTTATTATTATATGATGGTGTCTGTGGGTGCATGTGCTTGTATGTGTATATCTATGCATGTGGGGTTCTTATGTATGTGTGTGTGTGTATAACTGCATACATGTGTGTGTGGTGTGTGTGTGCAAGCATGCATGTGTGTGCATGCTTGTGCATGCGTATGAGTGGGTAGGTGGCTGTGTGTTTCTTTGTGTGCATGTTTGTGTGTATGTTTTTGTGTGTGTGGGTGTACACATGTGTGTGGTTATGTATGTGTTTATGTGCATGCATTGGGCTGGTTGTGTGTGTGCATGCATGTATGCATGTTTGTGGGTGTTTAATGTGCATGTGTTTGTTTATTTGCATATGTTTCTGTGCTCATTTGTGGTGTATGCATATGCATGTGCACGTGTGCATGTATGTGTGCATTTTTCCAAGTAAGATTGCACTTCAGTATGCATGCATGCGGTTGTGTGTGTTTGTGTTTGTGTGTATGTATGTGCTTGTATGGGTGCATGTGTGTATGAATGTACTTGTGTTTTTATTCTTGCGGGTATGCATGTGAATGTGTATGTATGTGCAAGTGTCTTTGTGTACATTTGTGTGTGCACATAAGTGTGAGTGTGTGTCTATACTTATATGATGTTAGTGTGTGTGTGTACTTGCATGTGCTTCTAGGCAGGCCTATTTGCATGTATGTATGTGTGCATGCTTGCCTATGTGTGCTTGTGTTTGTGAGCATGACTATTCGTGTATGTGTGTGTGCATACATGTGTGTGCATACATGTGCATGTGCACGTGCATGTGTGAATGTGTGTGTTTGTTTGTGTGGGTTTGTGTGTGAGTGCATGCTTATGTGTGCATGTGTGTGAGTGTGTGAATGTGTTTATATCTATTTGTGTGTATGTGCATGTGCATGCAAGTGTGTGTGTGTGTGTGTGTAGGGGGTGTTTGATTATGTGTTTATGTGTGTGTGAATGCATGCATGTGTGTGAATGGGTGTGCACACGCGTGCACACGTGTGTGTGCATCTTGCCAATGTATGTGCACTTCTATGAGTGTGTTTGTGTGTGGCTATAAGTGCTTTCATGTGTATCTATGTGTGCGTATACATGTGCAAGTGCTTGTGTTTGTATGCATATGCATGCGCTTGTACGTGTATGCATATGCATGTGCTTGTGCATGTATGTGTATACAAGTGAGAGCGTCTGTATGCTTGTGCATTTGTGTGCATATGTGTGCATATGTGTGCATGAGCATGTGTTTGAGCATATGTGTGTGCATGCATGCATGTGTATAAGTGTCTATGTGTGTGAGCACTTTTAAAGTGTGTACATGTGTGTGTGTGTTTGTGTGTGCATGTATGCATGTGTTTGTGCATATATTTATGTGTGTGTATACGTTTGTGTGCATATAAATGTGTGTGTGCATGCTTGCATGTGTGAATGTGTGTATGTGTGTGAGTATGCATGTGTGCTTGCATGCAAATGTGTGTGCATCTACGTATGTGTGCTCGTTTGTGTGCATGTCTTGTTATGGGTATGTGTCCCAACACGTGTGTGTGTGCATTTGTGTGCTTCGACATGTGTGTGCACCAATGTGTGTGTGGTCGTGTGTGTGCATGTCTGTGCAGCTATGCATGTGTTTATGTGTGTATTTGTATGTATGTGTTTGTGTGTATGCGTACATACATGTGTGTGGTTGTGTGTGTGGGTGTGCATTACTACATGTATTTTTTGTATGGTCATGTATGTATATATATTTATGTGTGCACATGTGTGTGTGTGTATGTGTGCATTTGCATGTGTGTTTTTGTGTACGTATGTCTGTCTAACATTAGTGTTTATGTGTGTGCATGTGCATGTGTGGGTGCTTGTGTGTATGCAAGTGTGTGTACTAGTGTACATGTATATTTTTGCTTGCATGTATGCACGTGCGTTTATGTGTATATGAGCATATGTGCATGTTTGTGTTGGTGCATATGTATGTGTGTGTGATTACGTGTGTTATTACCATGTGTGTGAGTATTTGTGTGTGTGTGTATGTTTGTGCATGTGTGCATGCTTGTGTGTATGTTTGTGGACGTAAGGATGTGTGGGCGTGTTTGTGTGTGTGAATATACATTTGTGTGTATGTGCATGTGTGTGTCTGCATGTTTGGGATCATGTCTGTGAGCATGTGCATGTGGTTGTGTGTGTGTTTGTATGTGTGTGTTCATATATTTATGCATGCATCTGCATGGGTACGTGCATGTGTTTGTGTGTATGCACATGTGTGGTTAGGTGTGTGTGTGTGTGTGTGTATACGAGTGTGTTTGTGCATGGGCATGTGTATGTTTGTGTTTATACATAGGCATATGCGTGTGTATGCATGCATGTGTGTATGGCTGTGTGTGTGTGCATTTGCAAATGTGTATGGGTGCATTTATGTGTGCTTATCTGTGCACGAGTATGTTCTTGTGCATTTGTTTGTACATGTATGCGAGAGTACATTTGTGTGTGTGTTTGTAAGTGAGCTTGTGTGTTTACATGTGTGTCTGTGCATTTGTGCTTTTGTGTGCCTTTCTATGTGCCTTTGAATGTGCATGCATCCGTGTGTGTACACATATGTATGTGTGTGTGTGTACAATTGCATGTATGTGTGTGATCACATGTGTATGTTTTCATGTGTGTCTACATGTACGAATGTGTGTGTAATTGACTGTTTGTGGGTGTACATGCGTCCAAGTGAGTGAATATACGTGTATATGTGCACACGTGCGTTCTTATGTGGGTGTTTAGAAGCATGTGTGTGTTCATGTTAAGTGTCTACAAAAATGGGTGTATGTGTGTGTGCATGTGTGTGTGTGTGCGTGTGTGTGCACATGTGCATGTGTATATGCATGTGTGTTAGTGTATGTGTGTATGACAAAATATGTGCATGCATCTATGTGAGTGTGTTCATGCATGAGTGGGTACATTTGTGTATGTGTGTTTTGCATTTGCATATGTGCATGTGTGTGTGCTTGGACACATGTTTTTATGCAAATGTTTTTTTATGCATGTGTGTGTGAATGTGTTCATGTATGGTTGTGTGTTTATGTGTGTGTGTGCTCACATGTTTTTTTGGGTGAGCATATTTTTTGTGCTTATGTGTGCATGTGTGTGTGGGTGCATGCATGTCTGTCAGAGTGTGTTGGTGTGTTTGTGCATGCATGTGTGCATGTTTATGCGTTCTCGTGTGTGCATTTATGTTTGTATGTGTATGTGTGTGCATGCCTATATGCATGTGTCTATGCATTTTTGTGCTTGTGGTCCTATATGTGTGAGTGTGTGCTTGAGTGTATGTGTGTGTGCATTTGTGTATATGTACTTTTGTTTTTTGTGTATGTGTGTGTGTGCATGCTTGTGTACTTGTGTATGTGTGCATTCACGTGTGTTTATGTGTGTATGAGTTAGTGGGCATGTGACTTTTATTTTTTTCATGTGTGTGTACATGTGTACATGCTTTGCATGTGTATGTGTATGCATGTTTATACGTGTATGTGTGTGTATGATTATGTATGGGTGTTGTGGGTGTGAATGCATGCTTGTGTGTGTACGTGTGAGTGTGTGCATAAGTATGTGTTTGCCTATGTGTGTGCCTGTTTGTGTAGTTGTGCATGTATATGTTTATGTGTGCATATGCATGTGTGTATTCTTTCATGTGTATTTTCATTTGCACGTGGTTGTGTTGGTACACGCATCGTTGTGTGCATTGATGTGCGAGTATGTGTGTGAGTGCGTGCTCGTACGTGCATTCATTTGTGTATGAGCATGGGCATATGTTTGCATATGTGTGTATGAGTGCCTGCATGTGTGCTTTTACATCTCTTTGAGCTTATCCGCGTCTGCGTGCATGTGCATATCTGGACATGCGAGCATGTATTTATTTGTATGCATATGTGTGTGATTGTGTATTGTTTGCTCCTATTTTTGTACATATATGTGTGCATGATTGTGATCCTATATGTGTGCATGTCTGTAACTTTGCACAAGCATGTGCATGCATTTGTGTGCACATGTGCATGCATGTGTGTGTTCATGTGCCTGTATGTGCATATGTGTGCATGGGTGTGCATATGTGTGTTTGTGTTTTAGCTTGTATTTATGCATGCATGTGTGTGTGCTTGAGTGGTTGTGTGTGTTTGTGTGCTCTTGTTTGTGTATGCAAAGTATGTCCATGTGTGTGTGCTGTCTATGCATATGATTTTGTAGGTGTGTGTGTGAGCGTGTATATGTGTGCTTATGTTTTTATGTGTATGTGCATGCATGTGTGTGCTTGTGTGTGAATGTGTGTAAGGATGCTCATTTTGCGTATGTGTGTGTATGTGTTTTTATGCATTCACATATGTTTATATATATATATATATATATGTGTGTGTGTGTGTGTGTGTGTGTGTGTGTGTGTGTGTGTGTGTGTGTGTGTGTGTGTGTGTGTATGTGTGTGTGTGTGTGTGCGTTTATGTATGTGTGTGTGTTTGTGCATGAGTTTGTCTATGTGTATGTATCTGAATATGTGTGTGTGAATGTATGCTTTTTCATGCATGTGTATGTGTGTTTTTTTTTATGAGTGTGCATGTGCATCTGCTTGTGTGTAAATGTGAGTGTTTGTGTATGCATGTGCATCTATTTTCATGGGTTTATGTGTGTCTATGTATGAGTGTGAGTGTGCTTGTTTATGAACACGTGCCTCTATGTGTGCATGTCTATGTATGTGTTTGTGTGTGTGTGTGCATGTCTATATATGTGTTTGTGTGTTTGTGTGTGCATATGTTTGTGCATCAGTGTGCACATGTTGGTGTGTGAGTGCATGAGCATGTGCATGTGTCTATTTATGTGTGTGAATACGTTTGTGTTGGTATGTGCATGTGTTTGCTCGTTTATTTGTGCATTTATGTTTTTTCTTCTATGTGTTCCTGTGCATGTGCATGTGTGAGTGTGTGTGCATGAGCTTGTGTGTACGTGTGAGAGTGCGTTGTCTTAGTAGTTGCAAGTTTGCGTGCATGTGTGTTAGTTTTTGACATGTTTGTGTGTGTGTGTGTGTGTATGTGTATGACTGCTTCTGTGTGCATGTGTGCATGTGTGTTAATGTGTGAGTGTGTGCATGAAGGTGTGTGTATTCACGTATGCATGCCTATGTGTGCATGAGCTTGTGCAGATATACGTATATCTATTTGTGTGCATATTTGCATGCATGTGTGTGCATGGGTGTGTGCATGTATGTGCAAGTGCATTTTTTTACATGCATATTTGCATGTGCACGAGTTTGTGTGTGCATTGGTGTGCATGTGAATATATACACACGTGTGTGTGTGTGTGTATGAGAGTGTAGATGTGCCCATGTGTGAATGTATGTGTGTGTGTGTGTGTGTGTGCATGTCTCTGTGTGTAGAAGTGTGCATATCTGTGCATGCATGCTTGTAATTGTGTGTGCATATGTGGTTGTGGTGCTTCTGCATGTGTTTCTTTGTGTGTGTTTATATCGGCATATGTTTGTGTATGCTTGTATATGTTCATTTAATTGTGCATGTGTATGTGTGTGTGGGTACATGTGTATTCGTGTGTGTACATGTGCATGCATGGGTGTGTGCATATATGAGTGTGTGCATATGCGTGTGTGTACATGTGCATGCATGAGCGTGTGTGTGCATATATGTGTTTGTACATGATTATGTTTGTGTGGGTGTGTGTTCCTATCTGCATGTGTTTCTATCTATATCTACCTGCATGTGTGTGAATATGTTTGTGTGGTTCTGCAAGTATTTGTTTTTATGCAAATGTGTGTGTATGCTTGTCTAAGACATGCATGTGTCTGTGCATATGTGTCTGCATGTGCACCTGGGTATATGTGTGTGTGCTTGTGCCTGTGTGCTTGTATGTGTGTGTGTGTGCATGTGTGTGCATTGTATTTGCACATGTGTGTATGTGCATGTTCATGTGTGTGTATGCATGCACATGTGCATTTTTATGTTTATGCATGCATGCATGCACTTGCATGTGTGCATGTGCATGTCTATGTGTGTGTGTTTGTTTTTTTGTGCATATGTGTGTGTGCATTAAGGTATGTCTGTGTTCAAGTGTATGTGTGTGTGTGTGTGCATGCATGTATACTTTCTTGTTTCTATATGTACATGTGCATGCGTGTGTGTGCATGTGTTTATGCACTTGATTTTGAATGTGTGTGTGCACACATGTACATGTCTATGTGTACATCTGTGTTCATATCTGAGCCTATAGATATGAGTCTACATGTTTATGGGTGTGCTTGTGCATGCATATGCATGTGCATGTGTGTTCTTTTGCATATGCATATGTGTGCATGGGTGCATGCAAGCATGTGTTTCTTTATGTGTGCATGTATGTTTGTGAGTTTATGGATGTGTATGTCTATGCATGTGTGCATGTGTGTGTGTACATATGTAGTTGGATGAGTGTAAAATTATATCTGTGTGTAGGCATGCGTGAGCCAATTCATAGGCATGTGTATGTGTATGCATGTATGAGCATGTGTGTGCATGCACACATATGTGTACATGTTTGTATGTGTGTAAGTGTGCATGTTTGTGTGCATGCATGTGTATGTATATATTTGTGCCCAAATATGTAGACATTTGTGTGTGTTTGTGTTTGTGCATGTATGTTTGCATGTGATCATGTGTAAGTGCATGTACTTGTGTGTGTGTGTCATTGTATTTGTGTGTTTTTATGTGCGTTGGTGTGCATGCATGCACATGTGCCTATGTGTGTTTCCATATTTGCATGTCTCTACATAGGTGTGTTTTCATCTATGCATACATGTGTGTGTCTATATGTGTAGGTGTGAGTGTTTGTTATTATATGATGGTGTCTGTGGGTGCATGTGCATTTATGTGTATATCTATGAATGTGGGGTTCTTGTGTGTGTGTGTGTGTATAACGACATACATGTGTGTGTGGTGTGTGTGTGCAAGCACTCATGTGTGTGCATGCTTGTGCATGCGTATGAGTGGGTAAGTGGCTGTGTGTGTCTTTGTGCGCATGTTTATGTGTATGTTTTTGTGTGTCTGCACACATTTGTGTGGTTATGTATGTGTTTATGTGCAAGCATTGGGGTGGTTGTGTGTGTGTGCATGCATGTATGCATGTTTGTGGGTGTTGAGTATGCATGTGTTTGTTGATTGGCATGTGTCTGTGCTCATTTGTGGTGTATACATACGCATGTGCACGTGTGCATGTATGTGTGCTTATGTGTGTGCATTTTTCTATGTAAGATTGCACTTCAGTATGCATGCATGTGTGTGCCTTTTTGTGCTTGTGTGTGTTTGTGTATGTGTACATTTGTGTGCCTGTATGTCCGTGTGTGCACAATTGTGTGTGTGTGCATACGTGTTTGTGCATGGGTGTACATTTGTTTGAGTGTGCTTTTACATGTGTATGCAGGTGTGCGTGCTTATGTTTAATTGTGTATACATGTGTGTATTTAAATGTGTGTATGCATTTATGTATATGCATGTGGGAGTATGTGGGAACATGTGTGTGGGCATGTGTGTGTGTGTGTGTGTGTATGCGCACATGTGTGTGTTTGTATGCGCACATGTGTGTGTGTATGTGTATATGCTTGTCGTTGTGTATGTATGTCTATGTGAATGTGTCTATGTGCATGCAGGTGTTTATGCATGCATGTGTGTGTTTATGCCTGCATGTGTGTATGTCCATGTTTGTGATTATGCATGTGTGCTTTCGCACGTGTGAGCATGCATGTGTGTATCTATTGTTGTGGGTATCTTTGTGCTTGTGTGTGAGTACATTCATTTGTGTATGTTTGTGCGTGTGTGGTAGCATCTGCAATTGTGTGTTTTGATGCATGTGTGTGTTTGTGTGTTTGCGGGTGTGTCTGTATGCATGTGCATATGTGTGTGTTTGTGAGAGTGTGCATATGTTTGTTGTGTGTGCGTGCCTATGTATGTGTATGTTTGTGTGTATGTCTACATGTATATGTTCATGATGGTGCATTTGCTCATGTGCATGCATGCATTTACACATGCAATCATGTGTTTTTGCATGTGAGTGTGCATGTGTTTTTATCTGTCTGTCGGTGTAGTTGTGTGCCATTGCATGTGCCTATGAGTGTGTGTGTGTGTGTTTGCATGTATGTTGGCATGTGTGTGTGATTATGCATACACATTTGCATGTGTTCGTGGGTGCACATATGTGTGTGTGTTCACATTATTGTGTGTGCATGGGGGCACATGTGTTTGTGTACATGTGTGTGTGAATGTTTGCATGTGCATGTACTTGTGGGTGTGTGTGCATATATGTGGATGTGAATATGGATGCATCTATCTATGCATCTATATATAAGCATATGTGTGTATCCATATTTGCTTATGCATGTGCATGCATACATGCATGTGTTTGTGCACACGTGTGTTTCTCTGTGCATGTGTGTATATTAATAGGTGTGTAAGCATGGTTGTCTTTTTATGTGTGTGAATGTGTGTGTGTGTGCATGCTAGTGTGTGGGTATGTGTGCATATGCATGTGTGCTTGGGTTCACATGTGCATGTGCACATTTATGTATGTGTAAGTCTATTTCTATGTGTGCATGTGTGTTCTAATTGTGTATGCTGGTGCATGAGTGTGTGTACGTGTGTGCATGTATGTGTGTACATATGCATATGCATTTCTTGTGTACAAGTGTGAGTGTTTCCACATCTAGATGCATGTGTGCAAGTCAGGATGTGTATGTGCATGTGTCTGTGGGTAAGTTTACATGTTTGTGCATTTTTGCATGCATGTATGTGTGTATGTTTTTGTGTGTGCATATAACTGTGTACGTGTATGTCAACATGCATGTATGAGTATTTGTATGTGTGTCCATGTGTTTGTTTATACTAGTGTGCTTGTGTGCAAGGGCATGTGTGCTTGTGCATGCATCTTTGTGTACATGTATGTATGTTGTGTGTTCAAGTGTATGTGTGTGCATTTGTGTATGTTCTTGTGCGTGTATATGCATGTGTGTGCATGATTTTGTGGATGTGTGTGTGTGCATGTGTGCATGTGCACTTTTGTGTTTGTGTACTTGTGCTTGTGTGAGAATGTACATGTGTGTGCACACGTGTGTGTGTGTGTGTGCACGTGTGTATGTGTGTAATTATTGATGCATGTGTATGTTTAGATGTGTTTGTTTAAGTGGTTGTGGACGTACATGTGTGTATGTGCGTTCTCTACTTGTGTGTGCATGTGTCATGCATGTGTGTGTTTGAGCATATATGTATATGAGTTTGTGTATATGTGTGCATATGGATGCATGTGTTTGTGTGTGTGTGGGGGGGTCTAGGTGTGTACGCATGTACATGCATGTGCTCCTTTATATGTGTGCATGTGCATGTGCAAGCACACCATATGTGTGTGTGTGTTAATTTGTGTGTGGGTGTGTGGTTGTGTGTGTGCACGTGTTTGTGTAAGCAAGCACATATTTATGTGTGTCAGTGCAGGAGGGTGTTTGTGTGTTCGTGTTCATGTGGGTGTGTGGGTGCATGTGTGTTTTGTATGTCTGTCTATGTGCATGTGTGTGTGTGAGTGTGGGTGTGTCTATCTAGTTATGCACATGCATGTGCATATGTTTGTGTGCCTTCTAACATGGACAAAGGTGCATGCAATTGTATATGTGTGTGTTTAGGTGTACATGTGTGTTGGTTTTTGTGTATGTGGATGTGTGTGTGTGTGTTGGATAGTGTTTGTAAGTGTGTGTGTGTGTGCATGTGTGAGCATTTCTTTTCATGTTTATGCATGTTCATGTGTGTGTGTGTGTGTGGGTGTGGGTGATTATGTTTACTTGTGTGTATGTGTATGCACACATGTGTGTGTGTGTGTATATGTGCACATGTGTGTGTCTGCATTTATGTGTGTGTGTGTGTGTGTGTGTGCATGGCTGTGCTAGTGTTGACTCACATGCATGTGCATGTGTGCATACATGTCTACGTGTGTTTGTGTCAGTGTGCAAGTCATTACAAGTGTATGCATTTGTGTAAGTGTGCGTGTCTGTGTGCATGTGAATGTATGTGTGATTTCATGTGTTCATTTGTGTGTGAGTTTGTGCATGTTAGTGTGTTTGTGTGCATATGTTCTTGTGTTTGTACACATATGTGTGACTTCCTTGTGCCTATGTGCATGGACATGCATGATGATGTTTGTGTTTGTGTAGTTGCATGTTTTTACAAGTCTATGTGTGTGAAAGTATGTGCCCATTTGTAAAACTTTGTGTGTGTGAGTGCATGTGTTCTAGTGTTTATCTGTGTTTGTATTTCTGCAAGCATGCATGTGTGTGTGTGTGTGTTCATGCATTTGTGTGCATGTGTGCATGTGTGTGTGTGTTCAAGTGCATGTGTGCATTTATGTGCCTATGTGTATGCGTGTGTGTGTGTTCCTATGCATCTGCACTTGTCTATGAGTGCATGCATGTGTGTGTGCATTTGTGTGTTTTTTAGGATGTGCATGCATCTGTGTGTGTCATTGTGTGTACATGTGAGCATGTGTGTGTGCATGCATTTGTATGCATATGAGTGTTGCTTGGTGTGTATGTGTGTGTCTTTGTGTTCATGTGTTTGACTATATGTGTGTAGGTTTGTGTGTGCGTGTGTGTGGGTATGGTTGTGCATATGCACGGTCATGTGCATGTGTGCATTGGTGCATACATGTTTGTCTGTGAGTGTTTTTGTAATGCAACATAGTTTTACGTGTGTGTTTGGGTGTATGTGCATGTGTGTATGTGTGTGCATGTTTCTATATGCATGTTTGCATGTGCAAGTGCATGTGCATGTGTGTGTGTGTGTGCATGCATGCGTGCATAGAGTTTTATGTGTACTGTGCATGTAGGCATGCAAGCATAAGTGTGTGTGCGTGTGTGCGCATGAATGTGTTATTATGTGTGGAGACATGTGTGTGAATGTGTGTGTTTGTGTTTGTGCTTACATGTTTGTGTTTGTACATGTACATGTGTATTCTTATATGTGTAAGTGTGTATTTGGCTTGTGTATACATTTGTGTGTGTTGCTATATATGTGCACATATGTACATGTGTATGTGTGTATGACTTAGTGTATGTGCATGTGTGGATGCGTGTGCTTCTATGTGCGTGAACCTACATGTGGGCTTGTGCGTGTGTGCAATTATGTGTGTGTGTGTGCATATGTGTGTGTTCATTTGTGTTAGTGTGTCTAGCTGTTTTTGCATGTGCATGTTTGTGTGTGTGTGCATGCATATGTTTGTATACTAACATAACTGTGTGTGTGTGTGCGTGGCTTGTATTTGTGTATGTGTGGGTCTATGTGTGCATGTGTGTAATTGTTCATGTCTACATATGTGTGAGTACTTTCTTATGTGTGTGAGTGTGTTTGAGTGTGTGTGTGTGTGTGCCTATGTATGTGAATTTGAGTGCATGTGTGTGTGTGTGTACAAGCATTTTTGCGCTTATTTGTTTGTGTATGCACTAGTGTGTGTCTGATTGTGAATGCATGTATTTGTGTGTGTGGATGTATGTGGATTTGTGTGTGTACATGCAATTGTGTTGTGGGTGTGTATGCATATGTGTGTGTGCATCTATGTACATGTGTGTGAGGGTGCATGTGCTCATGCCCACATGTGTGTGTGTGTGTTCATTTATGGGGGTGTTTGTTAGTGTGCATATGTGTGTGCACATAAGCACATGTGTGTGTGTAGTTATGTCTATGTGTGATTATGCATGATGCTTCTATGTCGTTATGCATCCATGTTTGCATGTGTGTGCATTCATGTGTACCTTTGTGTGTTTGTGTGCATGATTATATGTGCATTTATGTTTGCATGTGTGTGTTCTTATGTGTGCATTTGTGTATGTGTGCATATGTGCATGTTTGTGTGCATGTCTATGTGCATTTGTGATGGTGTATGTACTAGTTCATGCATATGTGTATGCATATATGTTTGTGTCTGTGTGCACATATGTGTGCATATATGTGCATTTGTGCATTGCTTGTACGTATATATATGCACACACAATTGCATGCAAGAGGAAGCACGTGTTGGTATAGTGTGTGCATGTGTGTGATTATATGCATGTGAGAGAGAGTGTGGGTATGTTCTTGTGTGAATGAGTTTGATTGCACATGTGTTTGTGTGCATGTGTTCATTTGTGCATGAACACGCATTTGAATGTTCATGTGTGTGCATCTATGTTTATTTATTTGTTCTTGCATGTGTGCATGAACGTGTGTGTGCATGTGGCCTATGTATATGCCTGCATGTGTATCGATGGATGTGTGTGCATTATTGCATGTGTGCATGTGTTGGTGAGTATGTGCATGGGTGTGTATGCAATTGTGTGCATTTGTGCACATTTGTGTCTCTCTGTGTGTGAGCATTTGAGTGTATGTGTGTGCATGGTTATCAACATGCATGTTTTTTTGGGTGTGTGTGTGAGTTTGTGTGCATGTGTGTACATGTGTATGTGCCTTTATGCATGCATGTGTCTATGTGTGTATGTGCTCATGTGTGTATGCATGTGTATATACATATGTGTGTGTATATGTGCATGCGAGCACATTTGTGTGTACATATTTGTGCGTGTGCATACATGTGTGTTCAGTTGCACACAAGTGTGTCTGTATGTACATAAATGCATTTTAGTCAGTGTGCATGTGTGTGTTCAACGCACATATGTGCATGTGTTTGTGTTCTTTTGAGTGTGTATTTGTGTACGATTAAATTTGTGTGCATGTGTGTGTTTGTGTGCATGCATGTGTGTGTGTATGCATGCTTGTGTGTGTGTGTGTGCATATGGGTGTGCATCCATGTATATTTGTTTGTGTGAGCATGTTTGTGTGCCTATGCATGTGCGTGTGAGTGTGTGTGTGTGTGTGTGTGTGTGTTTTCTTGGGAATGTATGTGTGTTTGTGTGTGCATGAAAGTGTGTGTGCACATGTCTTTCTATGCATGTATGTCTATTGATGTGTTTGTATGTGTGCATGCTTATATGCATGTGCATAAGTGCACATGTGTGCTTGTTTAGTTGTGTGTGCATGCATTTGTATGTATGTGTCAATGCATGCATGCGTACATGTGTGCATGAATGGGTATGTGTATGTCTTTATGTGTGTTCATCTTAATATGTATGTATGTATGTGCATATATGTTTGTTTTTGTGCATGTGTGTGTATGTTTATTTTTGTGGGCATGTATGGGAGTTTGTGTATATGTATCTATATATGTGGGGAAATGTAGGAGTGTGTGTGCATATGCCTAGATATGTTTGTGTGTGCATATTACCTATTTGTATTTTTATGTGCATGGGTGCATATTTTTGTGTGCACGTGCATATGAGTGCTTGGGTGCATGTGTGTGTGTGCGTCTACATGTGTGTGTGTAAGTGTATTTGTGTGTGCATGTGTGTATGTGAGTGTGTGCATCTGTGTCCATGGGCATGAGTAATTATGAGTTTTTTTCCATGTGTCTGTTTATGTGTGTGTGCATGTCTATGTTTGTATGTGTTCATGTATCTATGCATATGGTTACATTGGTGTGTGCACGTGTGTGTGCATGTGAGTACCTGTGCACATGTGCATGTGTGTGCCTATGGTTTGGGTGTATTTGTGTGTGCATGTGTCAGTGCTTGCACGTGCATGCATGTGTGTGTGTGCTCATCAGTGTGTTCAAATGCATGCATGCGTGTGAGTGTGAGTATGTGTGTTTATGCATTGTGCTTCTTTGCACGTGCATGTGCATTGTATGTGTGTGCTTATGTGCAAGTTTTAATGTGTGTGTATGAGTGGGTATGATTATGCCAATGTGCATATGTGTGTGTTCTTTTTTGTGTAAGTGTGAGTGAATGTGTGTGTGCATGTATGTGATTATGTGCATGCTTATGCATATATATGCATGGGTGCATATGTTTGGGTGCTTGTGTGTGTAGGCAAGAGTGTGCTTATGCTATGGACATACGTGTGTGCTTGTGCATGTGCATATGCATGTGAGTGCATGTTGTGCATGGATTTTCTTGCTTGTGTGTGTGTGTGCATGCATGCCTATTTATGTGTGTTTGTTGGTGTGTGTGTCCATAAGTGTGTGCATGTTTGCATGCATTTGTTTGTGTATGCATGCATGCGTGCATATGTGTGGCTACATGTGTATATGTGGCTGTTTAAGTATGTGTGTGTGTATGTCTGTACGTGTGCAAAAGTGTGTTTGTTGGTGTGTGTGCGTGTGCATGTGTGTGTGTACGTGCACAGATTTGTGAGTGCATCCTTATCTATGTATATGTGTGTGTGTCTGAGTGTGAGTGTGTTTCACAGTGAGTGCTTACTTATGTACGTGTGTGTGGGTGTGTGTATGTGGATATGCTTGTGCATGTGTCTAGATGCATGCATGTGCATGTGTGTGAATGTGGCTATATATGTATGTGTGTGCTCTAGCATGTGTTTGAGCATGTTTGTCTATGTGCACAAGCATGTGTTTTTGTTTGTTCATGTGTGAGTTTTTTGCTTGTGTATGTCCAAGTATATTTGGAAGTACGTGTTTGTATGTGTATGTATGTGTGCGCACATGAGTCTACGTGTGTGTGTGTATGCATGCTTGTGTGGGTGCATGTGTGTACGCATGTCTATGTGCACTAGTACATATGTGTGTTTATGCTTGCATGCTTTTAACTACATAGGTGTGCATATTAGCATGCATGCTTGTGTTGTCATTCTGTGCATGAATATGCACATGTGTAAGTGCATGCAAATTTGGGTGCATATGTATGTTTGTTTGCATGTGTGTGTGTGATAGGTGTGTGTACCTATGCGTATGTGTGTGTGTGCATATTTGTGTGTGTACATGCAAATGTATGTGTGTCTCTTTATGTGCATATATGCGTGCATATGTGTTTGTGCGTATTTCAATGTCCATGCATATGCGTGTGTGCATGTGTGCATGCAAGTACGTTTCTGTGAGCATTTCTATTAGCCTTTAGATGTGTGTTTGTATGATTCTACATGTATCTACATGATAGAGTACATGTGTGAGAGTGTGCGTGTGTGGTTTAGCATGTATGTGCATATGGGTGTGTGTGAGTGTGTCTATGAATGAGCATGCTGCATGGGCATGTGTGTGTAAGTGTGTGTGTGAGCATGCATGTGTACGATGTCTGTGTGTGTGTGTGTGCATGTGCGTGTGTTTGTTGTGCATGCATGTGTGTAGGTTTTTGGGTTGTTATGGGTGATTGTGTATGTGGGCACACATGAATATTGTGTGTGCATATGTGTATATGCTTCTATACATGTGTATACAAGTTCCTATAAATTTTTGTGAGTGTTTGTGTATGCAGGCATGCCTGCATGCATATGTGTGGCTACATGTGTATATGTGGTTGTGTACGTATGTGTGTGTGTGTCTGTATGTGTGCAAAAGTGTGTTTGTTGGTGTGTGTGTGCATGTGTGTGTGTACGTGCACAGATTTGTGAATGCATCCTTATCTGTGTATGTGTGTCTGTGTATGAGAGCGAGTGTGTTTCACAGTGAGTGCTTGCTTATGTACGTGTGTATGTGTGTATGTGGATATGCTCGTGCATGTGTCTATATGCATGCATGTGCATGTGGTTATATATGTATGTGTCTGCTTGAGCATGTGTTTGAGCATGTGTCTTTGTGCACAAGCATGTGTTTTTGTTTGTTCATGTGTGAGTTTTTTTGCATGTGTATGTGCAAGTATATTTGGAAGTACATGTTTGTATGTGTATGTATGTGTGTGCACATGGGTCTAGGTGTGTGTGTATGCATGCTTGTGTGGGTGCATGTGTGTACGCATGTCTATGTGTACTAGTACACGTGTGTGTTTATGCTTGCATGCATGTACCTACATACGTGTGCATATTAGCATGCATGCTCGTGTAGTCATTATGTGTATGCAAGTTTGGGTGCATGTGTGTGTATGATATGTGTGTGTACTTGTGCGTATGTGTGTGTGTATATATGTGTGTGTACATGCAAATGTATGTGCGTCTCTTTATATGCATATGTGTTTGTGTGTTTGTCAATGTCCATGCAAGTGCATGTGTGTGAGCATTTCTATTAGCCTCTACGTGTGTGTTTGTATGATTCTACATGTGTCTACATGAGAGATTACATGTGTGAGTGTGTGCGTGTGTGGTTCAACATGTATGTCCATATGAGTGTGTGTGAGAGTGTCTATGAATGAGCATGCTGCATGGGCACGTGTGTGTACGTGTGTGTGTGAGCATGCATGTGTATGGGTGTGTGTATGTGTGCGTGTCTGTGTGTATGTGTGTGTGAGTCAGTTTATGTGTATCTATATGTGTGAATGTGTGTTTGCATGAATGTTTGTCTGCAAGGGTGCATGTTTGTTTACATGTATGTATGTGTATGTGTGTATGTACATGTGTGTGTCTATAAATATGCTTGCATCTATGTGGGTGCACATATGTATGTGTATGTGTGTGTGCATGCATGAGTGTGTATGTGCATATGATCATGCATGTATGCATACAAGTGTGTTTGTGTATATGGTTATGATTGCAGGTGTCTGTGTGTGGGTGTGTTTGGATGTGCATGTGTGTCTATATGTGTACTCATGTGTATTCTTGTGTATGTGAGGATGGGGGAGTGCATCTATGGGTTTGTTGTATACATGTGTTAAGCATAATTGTGTGTGTGTGTGTGTAAGGGTATTTGTGTGCGAATGTGTGTGTGTGTTCTTGTGCATGTGTATATGGAAATTTGTGTGCATGTTCATGTCTGTATGCATGTGTGTCTACATGCATGTGTGTATGCATGGTGTTTGTGTGGGTTTGTCTGTGTGTATGTATGTGCATGTATGGGTGCATGTGTGTATGAATGTACATGTGTTTTTATGCTTGCAAGTATGCATGTGCATGTGTATTTGTGTGCAAGTGTCTTTGTGTACATTTGTGTGTGCACATATGTGTGAGTCTGTGTCTATACATATATGATGTTAGTGTGTGTGTGTGTGTGTGTACTTGCATGTGTTTCTAGGTAGGCCTACATACATGTATGTATGTGTGCACACATGCCTGTGTCTTCCTATGTTTGTGAGCATGACTATTCGTGTGTGTGTGTGTGTGCATACATGTGTGTGCATGCATGTGCATGTGCACGTGCATGTGTGAATGTGTGTGTTTGTTTGTGTGGGTTTGTGTGCGAGTGCATGCTTATGTGTGCATGTGTGTGAGTGTGTGAATGTGTTTATATCTATTTGTGTGTATGTGCATGTGCATGCAAGTGTGTATGTGTGTGTGTGGGGGTGTTTGATTATGTGTTTATGTGAGTGTGCATGCAAGCATGTGTGTGAAAGTGTCTGCACACGTGTGCACATGTGTGTGTGCATCTTGCCAATGTATGTGTGCTTCTATGAGTGTGTTTGTGTGAGTGTGTGTGGCAATGAGTGCTTGCATGTGTTTCTAGGTGTGTGTATACATGTGCATATGCTTGTGTGTTTGTATGCATATGCATGCACTTGTACGTGTATGCATATGCATTGCTTATGAGTGTCTGTATGCTTGTGCATTTGTGTGCATATGTGTGCATATGTGTGCATGAGCATGTGTTTGAGCATATGTGTGTGCATGCATGCATGTGTATAAGTGTCTATGTGTGTGAGTATTTTTAATGTGTGTACATGTGAGTGTGTGTTTGTGTGTGCATGTATGCATGTGTTTGTGCATATATTTATGTGTGTGTGTACATTTATGTGCATATAAATGTGTGTGTATGCATGCTTGCATGCTTGCATGCTTGCATGTGTGAATGTCTGTGTGTGTGTGTGTGAGTAAGCATGTGTGCTTGTGTGCTTTCATGCAATGTGTGTGCATCTATGTACCGATGCTGGTTTGTGTGCATGTCTTGTTATGGGTGTGTGTGCCAACACATGTGTGTGTGTGTGTGTGCATGTGTGTGCGTCGACATGTGTGTGCACCTATGTGTGTGTGATAGTGTGTGTGCATGCCTGTGCACCTATGCATGGGTTTATATGTGTATTTGTATGTATGTGTTTGTGTGTATGCATACATACATGTGTGTGGTTGTGTGTGTGTGGGCGTGCATGACTACATGTATTTTGTGTATGCTCGTGCATGTCTATATGTTTATGTGTGCACATGTGTGTGTGTGCGTGCATTGTGTGTATTTGTGCGTGTATGTGTGTCTAAGATGAGTGTTTATGTGTGAGCATGTGCATGTGTGGGTGCATGTGTGTATGCATGTGTGTGTGTACTAGTGTACATTATTTTTGCTTGCATGTATGCACGTGCATGTATGTGTATACGAGCATGTGTGCAAATTTATGCTAGTGCATATGTTTGTGTGTGTGATTGTGTGTGTTTTTAGAATGTGTGTGAGTGGATATGAGTGTGTTTGTGCATATGTGTGTGTGTGTGCTTGTGCATGTGTGCATCCTTGTGTGTATGTGTGTGCACGTAAGGATGTGTAGGTGCGTTTGTGTGTGAATATACATTTGTGTGCCTGTGCAAGTGTGTGTCTGCATGTGAGTGAGCATGTCTGTGAGCCAGTGCATGTGGTTGTGTGTGTGTTTGCATGTGTGTGTGCATATATTTATGTGTGCATCTGCATGGGTACGTGCATGTATCTTTGTGTATGCACATGAGTGATTAGGGGCATGTGTGTGTATGTGTGTGCATATGAGTGTGTGTTTGTGCATGGGCATGTGTATGTTTGTGATTTACGTGGGCATATGTGCGTGTATGCATGCATGTGTATGTGTGGCTCTGTGTGTGTGCATTTGTAAATGTTTATGGGTGCATTTATGTATACTTATATGAGCACGTGTATGTTCTTGTGCATTTGTGTGTGCATGTATGTGAGTGGACATTTGTGTGTGTGTGTGTGTGTGTGTGTTTGTATGTGTGCTTGTATGTTTACATGTGTGTCTGTGCATTTGTGTTTGTGTGTGCCTTTGTATGTGCCTTTGAATGTGCATGCATCCGTGTGTGTACACATATGTATGTGTGTGTGTGTGTGTACATTTGTATGTATGTGTGTGATCACATATGTATGTATTCATGTGTGTCTACATGTATGGGTGTATGTGTAATTGACTGTGTGTGGGTGTACGTGTGTCCATGTGAGTGAATGTATGTGTATATGTGCACAAGTATGTTCTTATGTGGGTGTTTAGAAGCATGTGTGTGTTCGTGTTATGTTTCTACCAACATGGGTGTATGAGTGTTTGTGTGTGTGCACATGTGCATGTGTATATGCATGTGTGTGAGGGTATGTCTGTATGAAAAAATATGTGCATGCATCTATGTGCGTGTGTTCATGCATGAGTGGGTACATTTGTGTATGTGTGTGTGTGTTTATAAGTATGCATGTGTGTTTGTGCTTGCCAGCATGCACATGCACAAGTGCTTGTGCATGCATATGGGTGTGCTTACATGTTTGGCTACGAGTGTGTGTGTGTGTATGTTTATCCATACGTGTGTGTAGATTTGTGTGTGCATGCATGTGCATGCATATATATATATATATATATATATATATATATATATATATATATATATATATATATATATATATATATATATATATATATATATATATATATATATATATATATATATATATATATATATATATATATATATATATATATATATATATATTTGTGTAAGTATGTATGTGTGCATGTGTGTTCGTGTGCTCGTGCTTGCATGTGCAATAGTGCATGTTTGAGTGTGTATGCAAGTGTTTGCATTCATGTATGTGCGGTTGGGTGTGTGTATGTGCATGTTTCTCTATGTAAAGGCATGTGTGTCCGACTGTGCATGGACGTGTGTGCAGATGCATGTGTGCATGCACATGTGTGTGTTGGTGTCAATGTGTATGTTGATGTATGCATATGCATGCATGTGTGTGAATGTGTGTATGCATATTTGTGTAGATGTGTGTACGTGTGCATGTCTCTATGTTTGTGCATGTGTGTGTAAGTGTGTTTATGTGTGCGTATATGTGTACGTGTGTGTTGCATGTGTGTGTGTGCACATGTGTACATTTGTTTACTTGTGTATTCAATTGGGTGCATGTGTGTGTATGCATGCGTGTTTCTTTTTACGTGTGTGCATTTATTTCTGCTCACATGTCTGTATATGTATGTGTTCATGCATGCCAGTGTGTATGTGTGTAGGCATTTATGAATGCAAGTTTATCTCCATGTATGGGTGTGTGTGTGTGTGTCTCTGTGTAGTTGTACATGTGAGTGTGTATGCGAGTTTGTGAGCATTCTTGTATGTATGTGGGGTTGGGTGCATGTGTGCTTATGTCTATAGCTGTCTATGTGTGTGTGTGTGCATGTGTGTATATGTGTGTGTCTATGCTTATGCACGTGCCTATGTACACATGTATGTGTGTCTATTTGTGTGTGTATGCTTGTGTGGGTGTGTATATCTATGTGTGTGCTATGTTTTCTTGTGTGCTTACATATGTGTGTATGCATATGTATGGGTGTGTGTGTGTTTATGTGCATACACATGTGTGTGCATGTGTGCATGTTCGTGCATGTGGGTAGTTATGTGTGTGTGTGCATGTGTGTGCTTGTGTATATGTGTTCATGTGGGATCACATGTGTGTGTATGCCAGTATATGCATCCAAGTGTTTATGTGTGTGTCTACATGCATGAGTGCTTGTGTAAATGGGTGTGTGTGTGTGCACACATATGTGTGCATGTGTATACATGTGAGTGTGTGTAGGTGTACATGTGTTTGCATATGCATGTGAGCGTGTGTAGGTGTACATGTGTTTGCATATGCTTATACACTTGTTCTCATGTGTCCATGTGTTTGTGTGATTGTGATTATATGTGTGTATGCATATATGAGTGTGCATGTGTGTGTGTGTGGGTGTTTGTGTTTGTGTGTGTGTGCATGTCGATGTGATTGTGTGTTTGTAGGTATGTGTGTGTACGTGTGTGTGAATGTGTCTATGCATGTTTCTATTGATGCATGTCTGTGTAGTAGATGGATGTGTGTGTATGCTAGTGTGTGTGTGTGTGCTTGTGCATAATTTTTTGCATGTGCACATGTTTATGCATGTGCGTGCCCTTGTGCATATGTGATTGCATATGCTTGCATGTGTGAGTATTTATGTGTGCGTATGTGCGTATGAGTGTATGTCTATACGTGCTAGCGTGTGTGTGTGTACATGCACATGATGAGCATGTTTGTATGTTGTTCAAGTGTGTTTACGAGTGGGTGTGTGTTGGTATGTGTGTGTGTGCTTGTGCATGCATGTGTGTTCACAACCATGTGTGTATGCCAGTGTGTGTACTTGTGTGGGTTTTAATGTTCCTATGTGTGCTTATTCTTTAGTGTACTTGTGAGCGTCTAATTTGGTGCATATATGAACATATTTCTGTCTGTATGCATGTGTGTATGTGACTGTGTCCATGTGGCTATGTGCATGTGCATATACTTATGTGTGTGTTTATATGCATGTGCATGTGGGAAAGCATATGTATGTGTGTGTGCATGTTTTCATCTGTGTGTCTTTGCTTGTGCATCTCAGTGTGTGTGTGTGTGCACGTGAGTTTCTACATGTGCATGTGTTTATGCATCTTCAAACACGCACATGTGTATGGATATGGGTGTGTGTATTGAAATGTGTTTTTTTGTGTAGTTGTGTATGGGTGTTTGTGTGTGCATGCGTGCATGCATGTGTGCGTGTGTGTCCATTATGCATGTTTTTGTCGATGTGCATGTGTGGTTGCATATGTGGGTAAATGTGTGTGTGAGTCAGTGTGTGTGTGTGTGCAAAATTTTTTGTGTGTTTATGTGCATGTGTTTGCATGTGCATGTGCCTATGTGTGCATTATTCTTTTGTTTGTATGGGTGGATAGATGTTTGTGTGCGTGCAAGTGCACACACTTTTGTCTATGTGCATGTGTGTCTATGTGAATACATGCGTGCATTGTATGTGCATTTATATTTATGTGTGTGTGTGCATGTGCATATGTGTATGTGCGTGGGTGTATGCATGTGTGCATATGTGTGTGCATCTATGTATGTGTGCTCATTTGTGTGCATGTCTTGTTATGGGTGTGTGTGCCAACACATGTGTGTGTGTGCATGTGTGTGCACCTATGTGTGTGTGATCGTGTGTGTGCATGCCTGTGCACCTATGCATGTGTTTATGTGTGTATTTGTATGTATGTGTTTGTGCATATGCATACATACAGCTTTGTGGTTTTGTGTGTGTGGTTGTGCATGATTACATGTATTTTGTGTATGCTCATGCATGTATATATGTTTATGTGTGCACATGTGTGTGTGTATGTGTGCATTTGCATGTGTGTATTTGTGTTTGTATATGTGTCTAAGATGAGTGTTTATGTGAGTGCATGTGCATGTGTGGGTGCATGTGTGGATGCATGTGTGTGTACTAGTGTACATGTATATTTTTGCTTGCATGTATGCACATGCATTTATGTTTATACGAGCATGTGTGCATGTTTGTGCTGGTGCATATGTATGTGTGTGTGATTATTTGTGTTTTTGCCATGTGTGTGAGTGGATGTGTGTGTGTTTGAGCATATGTGTTTGAGCATTTGCATGTGTGCATGCTTGTGTGTATGTTTGTGCACGTAAGGATGTGTGGGTGTGTTTGTGTCTGTGAATATACATTTGTGTGTCTCTACATGTATGTGTTTGCAAGTGTGTGATCATGTCTATGAGCCTGTGCATGTGGTTGTGTGTGTGTTTGTATGTGTGTGTTCATATATTTATGCATGCATCTGCATGGGTACGTGCATGTGTCTGTGTGTATGCACATGTGTGGTTAGGTGTGTGTGTGTGTGTGCATATAAGTGCGTGTTTGTGCATCGACATGTGTATGTTTGTGTTTGTACGTAGGCATTTGTGTGTGTTTGCATGCATGTGTGTGTGGTTGTGTGTGTGTGCATTTGTAAATGTGTATGGGTGCATTTATGTGTGCTTATATGTGCACGAGTATGTTCTTGTGCATTTGTGTGTGCATGTATGTGAGTGTACATTTTTGTGTGTGTGTTTGTAAGTGAGATTGTGCATTTACATGTGTATCTGTGCATTTGTGTTTGTGTCTACCTTTCTATGTGCCTTTGAATGTGCATGCATCCTTGTGTGTACACACACACATGTGATCGCACATGAACACATATACACAAGCACACACATGCACACAAGAACACATGCACACACACACGCACACACATAAGTACCCACATACACGAAAATGCACACATGCACACACATCACACACACACACACATGTGTATGCACATAGACACACACACACCCATACATATGCAGACACACATATGTATGCACATAAGCAAACATAGCACCCACATAGATATACACACCCATACAAGCATACACACACAAATAGACACACATACATGTGCACATATGCACGTGCATATGTATAGACACACACATATACACACATGCACACACACACACATAGACAGCTACACACATAAGCACACATGCATCCAACCCCACACACATACAAGAATGCTCACATACTTGCATACACACACATATGTACAACAACACAGAGACACACACACACACCCATACATGGAGATAAACTTGCATGCATAAATGCCTGCACACACATACACACTGGCATGCATGAACACATACATATACAGACATGTGAGCACAAATAAATGCACACACATACAAAGAAACATGCATACATACACACACATGCACCCAATTGAATACACAAGTAAACAAATGTACACATGTGCACACACACAAATGCATGCACACACACATGCAACACACACACGTAAACATATACGCACACATAAACACACCTATACACACATGCACAAACATAGAGACATGCACACGTACACACATCTGCACAAATATGCATACACACATTCACGTACACATGCAAGCATATGCATACATGAACACACACATTGATGCCAATACACACTTGTGCACGCACACATGCATGTGCACACCGTCCATGCACAGTCGGAAACACATGCCTATACATGGAGACATATGCACATACACGCAGCCAACTGCACAAGCATGAATGCAAACACTTGCACGCACGCACACACACGTACACACACAAACATGCACTAATGCACCTGCAAGCACGAGCACACGAACACACATGCACACATACATACATACACAAGTATATATATGCATTCACATGTATGCGCACACAAATCTACACACACGTATGGATAAACACACACACACACACACTCGTACCCAAACACGCATGCACACCCATATGCATGCACAAGCACATGTGCATGTGCATGTTGGCAAGCACAAACACACATGCATACTTATAAACACACACACATACACAAATGTACCCACTCATGCATGAACACACTCATATAGATGCATGCACATATTTTGTCATACACACATGCCCTCACACACATGCATATAAACATGCACATGTTCATACACACACACACAAACACTCATACACCCATGTTGGTAGAAACATAACACAAACACACACATGCTTCTAAACACCCACATAAGAACACACGTGTGCACATATACACGTATATTCACTCACATGGACACACGTACACCCACACATAGTCAATTACACACACACCCATACATGTACACACATAAATACATACACATGTGATCACGCACATACATACAAATGTACACACACACACACATACATATGTGTACACACACGGATGCATGCACATTCAAAGGCACATACAAAGTGCACACAAACACAAATGCACAGACACACATGTAAACACACAAGCACACATACAAACACACACACACAAATGTACACTCACATACATGCACACACAAATGCACAAGAACATACACGTGCTCATATAAGTACACATAAATGCACCCATACACATTTACAAATGCACACACATAGCCACACACACTCCTGCATGCATACATGCACATATGCTTATGTAAAACACAAAAATACACATGCCCATGCACAAACACACACTCATATGCACACACACACACACACACACCTAACCACACATGTGCATACACACAGACACATGTACGTATCCATGTAGATGCAAGCATAAATATATGCACACACACATACAAGCACACACACAACCACATGCACTGGCTCACATACATGCTCACACACATGCAGGCACACACATACACAGGCACACAAATGTATATTCACATACACAAACACACCCACACATCCTTACGTGCACACACATACACACATGCATGCACAAATGCACAAGCACACACACACATATGCGCAAACACATGCATATCCACACACACACATGCTAGAAACACACATAGTCACACACACAAATATATGCACCAGCATAAACATGCACACATGCTCGTATACACATACATGCACGTGCATACATGAAAGCAAAAATAATGTACACTAGTACACACACACATGCATACACACATGCACCCACACATGCATATGTACACACATAAACACTGATCTTAGACACACATACATGCACAAATACACACAGTGCACACACACACATGTGCACACATAAACATATAGACATGCATGAGCATACACAAAATACATTTAGTCATGCACACCCACACACACACACAACCACGCACATGTATGCATGCATACACACAAACACATACATACAAATGCACACATAAACACATGCATAGGTGCACAGGCATGCACACACAGGATCACACACACATAGGTGCACACACATGCCGATGCACACACATTCACAAACACACACACACATGTGTTGACACACACACCCATAACAAGACATGCACACAAACAAGCACAGATAGATAGATGATCACACATTTGCATGAAAGCACACAAGCACATATGCATACTCAAACACACACATTCACACATGCAAGCATGCATACACACACATTTATATGCACACAAACATACACACACACACACACAAAAATATATGCACAAACACATGCATATATGCACACAGAAACACACACACATGTATACACATGAAAATACTCACACACACAGAAACTTATACACATGCATGCATGCACACACATATGCACAAACACATGCTAATGCATGCATATGCACACATATGCACACACATGCACAAGCATACAGACACTCTTGTATACACATACATGCACAAGCACATGCATATGCATTCACTTACAAGCTCATGCATATGAATACAGACACAAGCACATGAACATGTATACACATGTTACACCCCATTTTTCCTAGGCTGATTTTTGGCATACATTTTTTTTTTTTTTATATAGACAGCTCAGATCGTCCCATACCAACCTGAGTAGCCTACGAAAAACATAGGATATAACACATCATTACACACCTACTTTCCTTAACAATGTGGATCCCATCTCCTGGGTACACCGTCAAATCAGGTTCATGACTCCTGAATTAACAGATGGACTCGCGCAATGTTACTCCTACTAGACCCAACACTCCTAACCCATACCGATAGGAGAACCGGTCTAATAGAAGTCTGAACCCCCAATGTTAAGTTCCATAGTCATGTAATGACCTCACCATCAAAAATAAAATACATAACATCCTCAGATAAAATATGGCACTCCACACACTATACCATCAAGATAATAAAGTAAAACAGTGAATGGAAACTACCTCACAAGAATAAGATGCAAGTCCAACAAATACAATATCATCCAACTAGATACATAAGTCAGAATTACTCTCGCATAATACAAGACATAAAAATAACAGTCTCACTAAATACATCCAACAGCAACAATCAACTAACCAGAATGTCTCAGAAAATCACAGATCAGATCTCCTCCACTAGCCTACTGATCACGATCCCACCTAAAACTGGGTGGCGTCAAGTCTGCCGATCCACTGGAAAAATATAGAATAAAAAGGAATGAGCTACGCCCAGTAGGAAAGACAGCTAGTAAAAACTCACATGCAAGAGAAGGATAATAGCAAGAGTATAGGAATACAGCATAACAATGTAGGGTGGATAGGCACTCTCAGTCCCAGACTCCGACCAACCACAGTCACCCCCAGTCACACCAGAGTAGCTCTCCTCTGGGCTTCCAGGTAGCGTGCCAGTGGGAACGCCCATCTCGAAACACGCATGGCGCCTAAGCACCCGACACCGCAGCGTCTCTCGTCAATCAATCTCCTGGAGACTATAGACAAATCCAGTCACAAAATCTCTAGCAAACGTGAGACACCCCTGCCACCCTAAGGCGTGCAGGCCTACACACTTGGCTAGCCACTGCGAGACACCCCTGCTACCCTCAGGCGCGCAGGCCTACACACATGGACCAGGAGAGATCGACTCAGCCACCGTCCCAAGGAGTCCTCTACCAACAACTTCCATAGAAGCTCACGCCCCTACAGTCATTGCCAATCTCTAACTCCAAGATCCGGCAACATGTGTCCAGGTACAACAAGGCGCATACCAGTCCACATGTATACTGTGGAAGCTAAGTCTGAACCGCACAGTTACCTACCACAACTACCCTAAAACATCATATAGGGTCTATAGTAGTCCGGTCCAGTATGCCAATCCATAAAATATGCCAACACTGAGTAAACTGACTCAATCCATGCCGTTGCCATCAAAGCAACACAACTGTCAATTACTGACTGTTCTGGTAGCATCCATGTACCATACCTCTGTCTGACTGTTTCCAGCTGTACTGTCATCACTGATAACATTTTTTCCCACTTCAGGCAATTTTTCTTTACCCACGGATCTCCAGAATTTTCGAAATTTCTCATTTCCAATTTTTCTGATTTTTCTTGAATTTTCCGAAATATAAATAATCCCTAAAACTCAATTATCGAATTTTTCCTAAATTCGAAATATCAAATTTTGCAATTTTATCCATTTTCCGAAATTCGGAATAATTACCGAATTTAAAATTCCGTTTATTCCATTATACCGCGCCGCACTTCCGTGAACCCGGTTCTCGCCGCCGGTTCGGCCTTCGCGCTGAGCCGAGAACCGCTTCTCACTGAACCGCGCCGAATCCCCTGAACCGGATCTCGCCACCGGTTCGGGCCTTCGCGCTGAACCAAACCCCCGCCGGTCGAAGTTATTAATCCGAAATTCGGCCGACGCTTAATATATAATATTAATAATTAATAAATTATTCTCTTAATAAATCAACTAATCCCTAATTAACCCTTAATTCGTCTCCTTCATTCGCCCGTCGTCCGCGAAACCCTAGCCGCCGCAATCACCGACCAATACGATCCTTCCGTCGATTTCCGGCAACTGCGAACAAGGAGAACATGTTGGTACTATCCTAACATTCCAATAATGCCGCTAATTTCCTAAGGTTTAAATCAAAATCTCCGCCGAAGGAATTCGCCCGTCCGCCGTTGCCGTATTGTGAAATTTGAGATTAATCCAACAAATAAATTAATTAATTCAATGGCAACGCTGATAATGTAAATCCCTAACATGCTCCTAAGCATTAACAAATTTTTCGGCGAAATGGGGAATTTTCCAGAAAATCCGAAATTTGCAAAAGACACCAATTAGCATTCAATTAATTCCGATTTTTCATCCACATGCTTGTTTTCATTAAGCAAAATATTCCATGCTTATAATTTTCTACCAAATAACTAATTTAAACTGAATTTCCTACCTCAAAGACGCCGGCGACGGTGAGCCTCGTCCGCAGCTCGCCGCAGCTCCTCACCGAACGAACCCGGTATCAATCGACTCTCCTCGGTCCCGTGAATCTCCAGGCACAAAAAGCCCCTTGCCAGGCCGCCGGAATCAAGCGCCGTACGCCGGAAAATTCCTCTCTATCGGTCAGTCGAACGAAACCCTAATCGTTCGCAAGGGTTTTATATTCCTAGCCGACTCGGTGAAAACCCGTTACGCACCGTTGACACGCTTTCGACAGGGTAAGCACCCGATACGCGCTGTCGACACGCTATTGACACGGTAAGCACCCGATCAGCCGGTTCAATCCCAACCGTCGATCACGACCGTCCGATCCGCTTATCAGAACGCACGCGCAAACTCACTCGGCGAACCGCCTTCGCCTCCGCTGAACTGTTCCGGTCCGGTTCACACGCGGTAAAAACCAATTTCCGGTTTTAAAATAACCGATCATAATTGATTTTCGAATTTTCCAAAAATCCAATAAATCCAAATAAACAGGGAAAATTACTTAAAAATTTCCTCGGTGTTCCGAAAAATCCCTAGAAATTTCAGAAATTCCAATAGCCTCTAATTGAGCTCCTGGCTCATCCTACTGTCGATCTGAAATCATCCAAGCCAAAAATTAATTTATTAAAGATTAACATAAAAATTTTTACTGGGTATAACAATCTCCCCACCTTATCAGGAATTTCTCCCTCGAAATTCAGCAAGAAGTTCCGGCCACTTCTCCGCAACATCCTGCTCTAGCTCCCAGGTTGCCTCCCTTTCGTCATGTCTATTCCACAGAACCTTGACCATAGGAAATGACCTGTTCCTCAGCTGTCTGCTGTTCTCCTCGAGGATGCGAACTGGTAGTTCCACATAAGAAGAATCTGGTGTCACTTGCAAACCAGGAAGATCATCACTGATACAATGAGAAGGATCTGACACATATCTCTTGAGATTCGAAACATGAAACACATTGTGAATCCCAGTCAGATGTTCAGGAAGTGCCAACATGTAAGCCACTTCACCAATCCTCTCTAGAATAGGATAGGGTCCAATGTA
The DNA here is from genome assembly GCA_023846275.1 of Vanilla planifolia. NCBI lineage: Eukaryota > Viridiplantae > Streptophyta > Magnoliopsida > Asparagales > Orchidaceae > Vanilla > Vanilla planifolia. The sequence continues at coordinate 4,018,926 of JAIUJO010000019.1, forward strand.
ACGAGGTCGAAGCTTAGAAGGCTTCCCGAACCGGAATAGGCCTCGCATAGGACTGATCTTCAGGAATACCCTATCTCCTACAGAAAACTCAACAGCTCTGTGCTTAGGATCATAATATTTCGTCTGGCGATCTTGCACAATACGTAATCTGTCTTGCAATAACTTGACTTCAGCTGTGGTCTCCTGCACAATCTGAGGTCCCCACACTCTCCTGGAATCACCCTCCTCCCAACAAAGAGGGGATCTGCACCTACGCCCATACAATGCCTCGTAAGGTGCCATACCAATCGACGCCTGGAAGCTGTTATTGTACACAAACTCTACCAAGGGTAACCGTCTGGCCCAATCTGTTGAGTAAGTTTGTACGCTCAAGCGTAGCAAATCCTCCAAGGTCCGAATAGTCTGCTCAGACTGTCCATCTGTCTGAGGATGATAAGCAGTACTGAACTTCAACTGTGTACCCATGGCAGTGTGTAAGCTCCTCCAAAACTGTGATGTGAACTTGGCGTCTCTGTCAGAAATAATAGATCGGGGAATTCCATGCAATCTGACAATCTGCTGAATATATACCTCTGCCAATTGTGCCGCTTAATCCGTCTTCTTAATTGATAAGAAATGGGCTGACTTGGTCAATCGATCCACGATGACCCAAATGGTGTCAAAGCCTTGTCTGGTACGAGGAAGACCAGTTACAAAGTCCATAGTGATGTCATCCCATTTCCACTCCAGAATCGGCAATCTCTGCAGCAATCCCCCAGGTCTCTGGTGCTCGGCCTTAACTTGCTGACATGTAAGGCACTTCTTAACAAAAGCAGCAACATCTGCCTTCAACCCTCTCCACCAGAAAACACTCCTCAAATTCCTATACATCTTGACTTCTCCAGGGTGCATAGCCAAAGTTCCATAATGAGCCTCCCGAAGGATCCTCTCCCTGAACTCCTGATGTGATGGCACACACCAGTGACCCCTGAAAGTCAAAATGTCGTCTCTGAGAGCAAAGTCTCCTCCCAATCCCTGCGATGCCAACTCAAACTTCTCCTTCAGCTCTTCATCACAAAGCTGAAGGTCACGCATCTCAGATAACCAGTCAGCCCGAATAGTCAACGAACTGAGTCTGTGAGCCAGTCTCTGAACAGACAACTGTACCTGACATCTCTCAACATCCCAATCCAAGTCTGCTATAGAGTCGCAAGCTATCACAGTATGCACAACTGCGTGTCTGCTCAAGGCATCAGCCACTAGATTAGCCTTCCCCTCGCAGTAGTTTATTGTCAGCTCGTAATCTTTTATCAGTTCCAACCACCTCCTCTGCCTCAAGTTCAGTTCCTTCTGAGTGAACAGATACTTAAGACTCTTGTGGTCGGAGAAGCAATCTACAGGAACTCCGTACAAATAATGTCTCCATATCTTCAAGGCAAAAATGACAGCAGCTAACTCCAAATCATGAGTGGGATAATTCTTCTCATGATCCTTCAGTTGCCTCGAAGCATATGCTATAACTCTACTATCCTGCATCAGTACGGCTCCCAAGCCTATATGTGAAGCATCAGTGTACATCTGATACGGCTTCTCCTGTGTAGGTAACATCAATACTGGAGCGGTGCTAAGCCTCTGCTTCAGCTCTAGGAAACTGTTCTCACAACTCTCTGACCACTCAAAAGATTTTCCCTTCCGGGTCAACTGGGTTAGTGGAGCGGCCAGTCTAGAAAAGTGAGGAACAAATTTCCTATAGTATCCAGCCAAACCAAGGAAACTCCGGATCTCAGTGACAGAAGATGGCCGTTTCCAATCAACAATAGCTCGTATCTTGCTAGGATCAACAGCCACGCCCTCTGCACTGACAATGTGTCCCAAGAATGCTACTGAGTCCAGCCAAAAGGAACACTTGGAGAATTTTGCATACAGCTCATTCTCCCGCAACACTGTAAGCACAGTCCTCAACTGATCTGCATGAGTTTCCCTATCTCTAGAATAAATCAATATATCATCTATAAAGATGATCACAAACCGATCCAGAAAGGCATGAAACACTCGATGCATCAGGTTCATAAATACTGCTGGAGCATTAGTCAATCCAAAAGGTAACACTGTGAACTCGTAATACCCATATCTAGTACGGAATGCTGTTTTGGGTACATCAGAATCTCTAATCCGGATCTGGTGATAACCCGAGCGTAAATCAATCTTGGAGAACACAGTTGCTCCTTGAAGCTGATCCAACAAATCATCGATGCGTGGTAAAGGGTATCGGTTACGATTAGTAACCTTATTCAATTCCCTATAATCTACACACAGCCTCATACTACCATCTTTCTTCTTGACGAATAAGACAGGGGCACCCCAAGGTGAACAACTGGGGCGTATGAGTCCCTTGTCTAATAAGTCCTGTAACTGAGTCTTCAACTCTGCTAGCTCGGCTGGAGCCATCCTGTAAGGAGCTCTAGCAATAGGAGCTACTCCTGCCTCCAAATCAATCGAAAACTCCACTTCCCTAACTGGTGGAAGTCCAGGCAATTCCTCTGGAAAAACTATAGGGAAGTCTTTCACCACTGGAATATTTGATATAAGGGTAGTGGTGGCTTGACTATCTGCCACATAAGCCAACCAACCAGTACAACCCTTCCTCATTAGTCTCTCTGCCTGAAGAACTGAGATCAGGGGAATCTGCCGGTTCAGACCAAAGTATATTACATCCTCCGAACCAGGCACCCTGATCCTAACTTTCTTCTCGTAACAATCCAGATCCACTGCATGGTAGCACAACCAATCCATCCCCAAAATGATGTCGAACTCTGTTAGCGGCACACATATCAACTCTGTCACGAATTCGTGTCCACTAATCAGAATAGACCCATCAATCTTCTGAACAGTGGGAATCTCTTTCCCATCAGGAAGTCTAACCAGTAAGGGTTCTTTTAAATAACCCTTGGATCCTGATATCTGATTCCAAATCCTCTCAGCAACAAAAGAATGAGATGCACCAGTATCAAAAAAAGTCGCGCATTGCATGTTGTCAAAATAAAGCATACCTGTGATCACCTCTGGTGACTCTGAAGCCTGCTGCTGAGTTAATGCAAATACTCTGGGCTGTCCCCCAGATGAACCAACCGGTCCTGTGATCCTCTGTTTCTTCCATTCTGGGCAGTCGTACCTTATGTGTCCTGGCTGCTGACAGTGGTAGCAAATCATCCCCCCAGTCCGAGTACCTGTCTGCTGCACTGGCCTCTCGGAAATAGGCCGTGGCTGGATCACGCCCTCCTGGGTACCACGGTGATCTCTGTGTCTCTTGTCCTTTTCGTTCTGTTGGGCATTTCTGAATCCCTTCCTCTTATTGTGAGTCTCTCTCTGAGCCTCCATCCGATTGTCAATAAGCTCAACGGATCTCGCAGCCTCCACCAAGTCACGAAACCTGGCAAACCGACTCACAACTAGCTGGCGCTGCAGCATAGGACGAAGTCCCTCCAAGAACATCTCACATCAGCGCTGCTCAGAAGACACCAGCTCTGCGGCGTACCTCGCCAGATAAGTGAACCTCGATAAGTAATCGTTCACTGACATCTGGCCCTGCCTGAGGTTTATAAGTTCCCTCCTGAACTGAGAGCAGAAGCTGGAATGTAGCATTCCCTGAATGCCTCAACAAAGTCCTCCCAAGCTATCTCGCTGTTCTGGGCCTCTCCAAACACAGCTCGCCGCTGGCCTCTCCACCAGGTAGCAGCCTCTCCCTCCAATACTAGAGCAGCAAGTACTACCCTCTTGCCGAATGGACATCCCAAGGCATCAAACAGCTCAAGCATATGAGCCATCCAGTCATCTGCCACCGCTGGGTCAGCCGACCCACTGAAGCTCCGCAGACGCAACCGCATGAAGGCATCGATCCAACGATCCACGGCTGGCTCAACTGGCAATGCTGGGATCGTCTCCGGGGTAGGAGTAGCAGATACAGGTCTGCCTCTAGCTGCTCCACGAGCAGAAAGTCTCCTGGTACCAGCCATACTGTCAAAAGCAACTAATCTGGCATTAGAGTTGTCATTTGGCAATTGGCATATGGACTACTATAGTAAACAAAAGAATCAACAGTTCTCCCTACCTTGGGTTGAACTCCTATACATGTCTAGCCCCGCTATCCTCACCTAGGGCTCTGATACCACTCTTGTTACACCCCATTTTTCCTAGGCTGATTTTTGGCATACATTTTTTTTTTTTTTTTTTTTTTTTTATATAGACAGCTCAGATCGTCCCATGCCAACCTGAGTAGCCTACGAAAAACATAGGATATAACACATCATTACACACCTACTTTCCTTAACAATGTGGATCCCATCTCCCGGGTACACCGTCAAATCAGGTTCATGACTCCTGAATTAACAGATGGACTCGCACAATGTTACTCCTACTAGACCCAACACTCCTAACCCATACCGATAGGAGAACCGGTCTAATAGAAGTCTGAACCCCCAATGTTAAGTTCCATAGTCATGTAATGACCTCACTATCAAAAATAAAATACATAACATCCTCAGATAAAATATGGCACTCCACACACTATACCATCAAGATAATAAAGTAAAACAGTGAATGGAAACTACCTCACAAGAATAAGATCCAAGTCCAACAAATACAATATCATCCAACTAGATACATAAGTCAGAATTACTCTCACATAATACAAGACATAAAAATAACAGTCTCACTGAATACATCCAACAGCAACAATCAACTAACTAGAATGTCTCAGAAAATCACAGATCAGATCTCCTCCACTAGCCTACTGATCACGATCCCACCTAAAATTGGGTGGCGTCAAGTCTGCCGATCCACTGGAAAAATATAGAATAAAAAGGAATGAGCTACGCCCAGTAGGAAAGACAGCTAGTAAAAACTCACATGCAAGAGAAGGATAATAGCAAGAGTATAGGAATACAGCATAACAATGTAGGGTGGATAGGCACTCTCAGTCCCAGACTCCGACCAACCACAGTCACCCCCAGTCACACCAGAGTAGCTCTCCTCTGGGCTTCCAGGTAGCGTGCCAGTGGGAACGCCCATCTCGAAACACGCATGGCGCCTAAGCACCCGACACCGCAGCGTCTCTCGTCAATCAATCTCCTGGAGACTATAGACAAATCCAGTCATAAAATCTCTAGCCAACGTGAGACACCCCTGCCACCCTAAGGCGCGTAGGCCTACACACTTGGCTAGCCACTGCGAGACACCCCTGCCACCCTCAGGCGCGCAGGCCTACACACATGGACCAGGAGAGATCGACTCAGCCACCGTCCCAAGGAGTCCTCTACCAACAACTTCCATAGAAGCTCACGCCCCTACAGTCATTGCCAATCTCTAACTCCAAGATCCGGCAACATGTGTCCAGGTACAACAAGGCGCATACCAGTCCACATGTATACTGTGGAAGCTAAGTCTGAACCGCACAGTTACCTACCACAACTACCCTAAAACATCATATAGGGTCTATAGTAGTCCGGTCCAGTATGCCAATCCATAAAATATGCCAACACTGAGTAAACTGACTCAATCCATGCCGTTGCCATCAAAGCAACACAACTGTCAATTACTGACTGTTCTGGTAGCATCCATGTACCATACCTCTGTCTGACTGTTTCTAGCTGTACTGTCATCACTGATAACATTTTTTCCCACTTCAGGCAATTTTTCTTTACCCACGGATCTCTAGAATTTTCGAAATTTCTCATTTCCAATTTTTCTGATTTTTCTTGAATTTTCCGAAATATAAATAATCCCTAAAACTCAATTATCGAATTTTTCCTAAATTCGAAATATCAAAATTTGCAATTTTATCCATTTTCCGAAATTCGGAATAATTACCGAATTTAAAATTCCGTTTATTCCATTATACCGCGCCGCACTTCCGTGAACCCGGTTCTCGCCGCCGGTTCGGCCTTCGCGCTGAGCCGAGAACCGCTTCTCACTGAACCGCGCCGAATCCCCTGAACCGGATCTCGCCACCGGTTCGGGCCTTCGCGCTGAACCAAACCCCCGCCGGTCGAAGTTATTAATCCGAAATTCGGCCGACGCTTAATATATAATATTAATAATTAATAAATTATTCTCTTAATAAATCAACTAATCCCTAATTAACCCTTAATTCGTCTCCTTCCTTCGCCCGTCGTCCGCGAAACCCTAGCCGCCGCAATCACCGACCAATACGATCCTTCCGTCGATTTCCGGCAACTGCGAACACGGAGAACATGTTCGTACTATCCTAACATTCCAATAATGCCGCTAATTTCCTAAGGTTTAAATCAAAATCTCCGCCGAAGGAATTCGCCCGTCCGCCGTTGCCGTATTGTGAAATTTGAGATTAATCCAACAAATAAATTAACTAATTCAATGGCAATGCTAATAATGCAAATCCCTAACATGCTCCTAAGCATTAACAAATTTTTCGGCGAAATGGGGAATTTTCCAGAAAATCCGAAATTTGCAAAAGACACCAATTAGCATTCAATTAATTCCGATTTTTCATCCACATGCTTGTTTTCATTAAGCAAAATATTCCATGCTTATAATTTTCTACCAAATAACTAATTTAAACTGAATTTCCTACCTCAAAGATGCCGGCGACGGTGAGCCTCGTCCGCAGCTCGCCGCAGCTCCTCACCGAACGAACCCGGTATCAATCGACTCTCCTCGGTCCCGTGAATCTCCAGGCACAAAAAGCCCCTTGCCAGGCCGCCGGAATCACGCGCCGTACGCCGGAAAATTCCTCTCTATCGGTCGGTCGAACGAAACCCTAATCGTTCGCGAGGGTTTTATATTCCTGGCCGACACGGTGAAAACCCGTTACGCACCGTTGACACGCTTTCGACACGGTAAGCACCCGATACGCGCTGTCGACACGCTATTGACACGGTAAGCACCCGATCAGCCGGTTCAATCCCAACCGTCGATCACGACCGTCCGATCCGCTTATCAGAACGCACTCGCAAACTCACTCGGCGAACCGCCTCCGCCTCCGCTGAACCGTTCTGGTCCGGTTCACACGCGGTAAAAACCAATTTCCGGTTTTAAAATAACCGATCATAATTGATTTTCGAATTTTCCAAAAATCCAATAAATCCAAATAAACAGGGAAAATTACTTAAAAATTTCCTCGGTGTTCCGAAAAATCCCTAGAAATTTCAGAAATTCCAATAGCCTCTAATTGAGCTCCTGGCTCATCCTACTGTAGATCTGAAATCATCCAAGCCAAAAATTAATTTATTAAAGATTAACATAAAAATTTTTACTGGGTATAACAACACACACATAGATACACATGTAAGCACTCATAGCCACACACACTCACACAAACATACTTCTAGAAGCACACATACACTTCCAAGATGCACACACACATATGCACACATATGCACACACATTCACACACATGCTTGCATGCACACACACATAAACACATAATCAAACACCCCCCACACACACATATACAGACACTTGTATGCATATGCACATATACACAAATAGATATAAACACATTCACACACTCACGCACATGCACACATAATCATGCACTCACACACAAACCCACACAAACAAACACACACATTCACACATGCATGTGCACATGCACATGCATCCACACACACACATGAATAGTCATGCTCACAAGTAGAAGCACACATAGGCATGCACACACACACACACACTAACATCATATATGTATAGATACACACTCACACATATGTGCACGCACAAATGTACACAAAGACACTTGCACACATATACACATGCACATGCATACTTGTAAGCATAAAAACACATGTACATTCATACACACATGCATATACACACATGCACCCATACATGCACATACATACACACACAGACAAACCCACACAAACACATGCATGTAGACACACATGCATACACACATGAACATGCTCACAGATTTGCATATACACAAGCACACGAGCACACACACACATTTGCACATACACTCACACGCACAATTATGCTTGACACATGCACAATAGAAACCAATAGATGCACTCTCCCAACCTCACATGCACAAGAACACACATGAGTACACATATAGACACACATGCACACCCAAACACACCCACATACAGACACCTACAACCATAACCATATACACAAACACACTTATATGCATACATGCATGATCACATACACATAAGCACTCATGCATGCACACACACATGCACACACATAGATGTAAGCACATATATAGACACACACATGTACATACACACATATACATTCATACATGTAAACAAACATGCAGACCTACAGACACACATGCATGCAAACACACATGCACACATATAGACACACCTAAACTAGCTCACACACACATCCACACTGACACACACACACACACCTGTACACACACATGCTCACACACACACATATACACACATGCCCATGCAGCATGCTCATTCACACATGCACTCACACACACTCATATGTACATACATACTGAACCACACATGCACACACTCACACAAGTACTCTCTCATGCAGACACATGTAGAATCATACAAACACACACGTAGAGGATAATAAAAATACTCACACACATGCACTTGCATACACACATGCACACACGCACATGCGTGGACATTGACATACACACAAACACATATGCATGCATACATGCACATAAAGATACACACATATATTTGCATGCACACACACATATATACACACACACACATATGCACAGGTACACACACATATCATACACACACAAGCAAACAAAGATACACATGCACCCAAACTTGCATGCACTTACACACGTGCATATTCATGCACATAATGACAACACGAGAATGAATGCTAATATGCACACATATGCAGGTACATGCATGCAAGCATAAACACACATGTGTACTAGTACACATAGACATGCATACATACATTCACCTACACAAGCATGCATACACACACACACACATGTAGACTCATGAACACACACTTACATACACATACAAACATGTACTTCCAAATATACTTGCAAATACACATGAACAAACAAAAACACATGCATGTGCACATAGACACACATGCTCAAGCATGCACATAAACATATAGCCACATGCACACACATGCACATGCATGCATAGAGACACTTGCACAAGCATATCCACATACATACACACATGTGTATATGCAAGCACTCATAGTGAAACACACTCACACTCATACACACACACACACATACACAGATAAGGATGCACACATAAATATGTGCACATACACACACACATGCACACACACACACCAACAAACACACTTTTGCACACATAAAGAGATACACACATATGTACATAGCCACATATACACATGTAGCCACACATATGCATGCATGCATGCATGCATACACAAACACTCACAAAAATCTATAGGAACTTGCAAACACACATGCACACAAGCATATACAGACATGCACACACAATATTCATGTGCACCCACATACACAAGCACCCATAACAACCCAAACATCTACACACATGCATGCACAACACATACACACACACACACATGCATGCACAATACACATACACATGCACATTAGAACCCACTCATATGTGCACCCAAGCTCACATGAATATGCACATGCACACAAACAAACACATGCACACACATGAACACACACACGTAACCACGCACATGACATAAATGCACATGCATGCACCCACACATAGACAAGCACACATATACACACATGAACACACATATACAAATATACACACCCACACACACCCCAAAAAAACACACATACACACAAACACTTCTATACACATGCTCACATAAGCACATGCATGCAAACATGCACACACTTATGGGCACACCACCAAGAAACACACATAAATAGGCAAGCATGCACTCACACTTACACAAGCATGCACTCACACTTACACAAGCATGCAAATCCATGCACAATATGCACTGACATGCATGTGCACATGAACAAGCACACATGTATGTACATAGCACAAGCACACTCTTGCCTACACACACAAGCACACAAACATATGTACTCAAGCATACATATGCATAAGCATGCACACACACATATGCACACACTTACACAGAAAAGAACACACACATAGACACATAGGCATAATCATACCCACTCATACACGCACATTAAAACTTGCACATAAGCACACACAAACACATGCACATGCACATGCACATGCAAACAAGCACAATGCATAAACACACACACACACACTCCCACTCACACACATGCATGCATTCGAACACACTGATGAGCACACACACACTCATACATACACATGCATGCACTTACACATGCTCACACAGATGCACCCCAACCACAGACACAAATGCACACACCCACATGTGCACATGTACTCACATACACACACATGTGCACACACATGCACACACCAATGTAACCATATGCATAGAAACATGAACACATACAAACATAGACAAGCACACGCACATAAATAGACACATGGACACAAACTCATAATTACTCATTCTCATGCACACACACACTCACATACATGCACACAGATTCACACACACATTCACACACACACACACGCACATGCACCCACACACTCATATGCACGTGCACACAAAAATATGCACCCATGCACATAAAAATACAAATAGGTAATATGCACACACAAACATGTATAGGCATATGCACACACACTCCTACATTTCCCCACATATATAGATACATATACACAAACTCCCATACGTGCCCACAAAAATAAACATACACACACATGCACAAAAACAAACATATATGCACATACATACATACATATTAAGATGAACACACATAAAGACACACACATACCCATTCATGCACACATGTACGCATGCATGCATTGACACATACATACATATGCATGCACACACAACTAAACAAGCACACATGTGTACTTATGCACATGCATATAGGCCTGCACACATTCAAACACATTAATAGACATACATGCATAGAAAGACATGTGCACACACACTTTCATGTAGACACACACATATGCACACACAAACACACACACATTCCCAAGAAAACACGCACACACACACACTCACACACACATGCATAGGCACACAAACATGCTCACACAAAGACATGCACATGGTTGCACACACACACACAAGCATGCACACACACACTCACATGCATGCACAAAAATACACACATGCACACAAATGCAATCGTACACAAACACACCCACATTCACTTGCTTGCACACTTACATAAATGCACAAACACGCACACAAAAGAACACAAACACATGCACATATGTGCATTGAACACAAACATGCACACCGACTAAAATGCACGTATGTACATACAGACACACTTCTGTGCAAATGAACACACATGTATGCACACACACAAATATGTACACACAAATGTGTATGCATGCACATAAATGCAAATATACACACACCTATGTATATACACTTTGAATACACACATAAGCACATACACACATAGACACATGCATGCATAAAGGCACATACAGATGTACACACATGCACACGAACTCACACACACACACCCAAAAAAAACATGCATGTAGATACCCATGCACTCACATTCACTCAAGTGCTCACACACATAGAGACACAAATGTGCACAAATACACACAAATGCATACACACCCTTGCACATACTCACCAACACATGCACACATGCAATAATGCGCACACATCCGTCGACACACATGCAGGCATATACATAGGCCACATGCACACATACGTTCATGCACACATGCATGTAAAATTAAATAAACATAGGTGCACACACACGAACATTCACACGGGTGCTCATCTACAAACGCACACATGCACACAAACACATGTACAATCAAACTCACTCACACAAGCACACAAACTCTCTCTCACATGCACACAATCACACACGCACACACTAAACCAACACATGCTTCCACTTACATGCAATTGTGTGTGCATATATATACGTACAAGCAATGCACATACACACATATATGCACACATGTGTGCACACAGACACAAACATATATGCACACACATATACATGAACTAGTACATACACCATCACAAATGCACATAGACTCACACACATACACCCACACACTTGCATATCTGCACACATGCACAAATGCACACATAAGAACACACACATACAAACATAAATGCACATATAATCATGCACACAAACACACAAAGGCACACATGAATGCACACACATGCAAACATGGATGCATAAAGACATAAAAGCATCATGCATAATCACACATAGACATAACTACACACACACATGTGCTTGTGTGCACACACATATGCACACTAACAAACACCCCCATAAATTAACACACACACACACACACACACATATCTGGGCATGAGCACATGCACCCTCACACACATGTACATAGATTCACACACACATATGGATACACACCCACAACACAATTGCATGCACATACACAAATCCACATACTTCCACACACATAGACATGCATTCACAATCAGACACATGCACACTAGTGCATACACAAACAAATAAGCACAGAAATTCTTGTGCACACACACACATGCACTCAAATTCACATACATAGGCACACACACACACATGTGTCTAAAAAATAAACACACTCACACACATAAGAAAGAACTTGCACATATGCAGACATGCACAATTACACACATGCACACATAGACCCACACATACACAAATACAAGCCACACACACACACACACACACACTTATGTTAGTATACACACACAAACATGCACATGCACAAACAGCTAGACACACTTATACACATGAACACAAACACATGCACACACACACACCCAGAAATGCATGCACACACACCCCTACACACACACATAATTGCACACACATGCAAGCCCACATGTAGGTTGACACACATAGAAACACACGCATCCACACATGCATATACACTCAGTTATACACCCACATACACATGTACATACGTGCACATATATAGCAACACACACAAATGTATACACAAGCCAAATACACACTTACACATATAGGAATACACATGTACATGTACAAACACAAACACAAATACATAACTACACACATACATTCACACACATGTCTCCACACATAATAACACATGCATGCACGCACGCACACACACACTTATGCTTGCATGCATTCATGCACAGCACACATAAAACTCTATGCACGCATGCATGCACACACACATGCACTTGCACTTGCACATGCAAACATGCTCATACAAACATGCGCACAAATACACACATGTACATACACCCAAACACACACGTAGAACTACGTTGCATTACACAAACACTTACAGACAAACATGTATGCACCAATGCACACATGCACATGACCATGCATATGCACAACCATACCCACACATACGCACACACAAACCTACACACATATAGTAAAACACATGAACATAAAGACACACACATACACACCAAGCATCACTCATATGCACACAAATGCATGCACACACACACAACTACACATATGCACACACACACACACACATGCTCACATGCACACACAATGACACAGACAAATGCATGCACATCCTAAGACACACACAAATGCACACACACATGTATGCACTCACATACAAGTGCATATGCATAGGGACACACACACATGCATACACATAGGCACACAAACGCACACATGCACTTGAACACACACACTCATGCCCACATGCACACAAATGCATGAACACAAACACACACATGCATGCTTGAACAAATACAAACACGCATAAACACTCGAACACATGCACTCACACACACAAAGTTTTACACATGGGCACATACTTTCACACACATAGACTTGTAAAAACATACAACTACACAAACACAAACATCATCATGCATGTCCATGCACATAGGCACAAGGAAGTCACACATATGCAAACAAACATAAGAACACATGCACACAAACACACTCACATACACAAACTCACACATAAATGAACACATGAAATCACACAAACATTCACATGCACACACACACGCACAAATGCATGAACTTGCAATGACTTGCACACAGACTTAAACACATGTAGACATGTATGCACACATGCACATGCATGTGTCTCAACACTAGCACAACCATGCACACACACACACACAAATGGAGACACACACATGTGCACATACACACACACACACATGTAAACACACACACACCCACACTCTCACACACACACACACATGCACATGCATACACATGAAAAGAAATGCTCATAATTGCACACACACATACACACACACACACACACCTACAAACACTATCCAACACACACATCCACATACACAAAAACCAACACACATGTACAACTAAACACACACATATACAATTGCACGCACCTTTATCCATGTTAGAAGACACACAAACATATGCAATGCATGTGCATAACTAGATAGACACACCCACACTCACACACACACATGCACATAGACAAACATACAAAACACACATGCACCCACACACCCACATGAACACAAACACACAAACACCCTCTTGCACTGACACACACATAGACATGTGCTTGCATACACAAACACATGTTCACACACATAACCACACACCCACACAAAAATTAACACACACACATGGTGTGCTTGCACATGCGCATGCACACAAATAAAGGAGCACATGCATGTCCATGTGCACACACCTAGACACCCCCCACACACACACAAACACATGCATCAACATGCACACATCTACACAAACTCATATACATATATGCTCAAACACACACATGCATGACACTTGCACACACAAGTAAGAACGAACATACGCACATGTACGTCCACAACCACATAGTCAAACACATCTACAACATACACATGGATCAATAATTACACACATACACACGTGTAGACACATACGTGTGCACACACATGTGCATTCTCACACAGGCACAAGTACACAAACACAAAAGTGCACATGCACACATGCACACACACACACACATCCACACAATCATGCACAAACATGCATATACACACACAAGAACATACACAAATGCACACACATACACTCTGATATACAACACACATAGATGTACACAAAGATGCATGCACAAGCACACAAGCACACTAGTGCAAACAAAGACATGGACACGCATACAAATACTCATACTTGCATGTTGACATACACGTACAAAGTTATATGCACACACAAAAACATACACACATACATGCATGCAAAAATGCACACACATGTAAACTTACCCATAGACACATGCATATACACATGCTCACTTGCACACATGCATCTAGTTGTGGAAACACTCACACTTGTACACAAAAGAAATGCATATGCATATATACACACATACATGCATACACACACCTACACACACTCATGCACAAGCATACACAATCACAACACACACATGCACACATAGAAATAGACCTACACTTACATAAATTTACACATGCACATGTGAGCCCAAGAACACATGCATATGCACACATAGACACACACACACTAACATGCACACACACACACATTCACACACATATAAAAACTACCATGCTTGCACACATATTAATATACACATATGCACAGAGAAACACACGTGTGCACAAACACATGCATGTATGCATGCACATGCATTAGCAAATATGCATACACACACATGCTTATATATAGATGCATAGATAGATGCATGCACATGAACACATATATGCACACACACCCACAAGTACATGCACATGCAAACAATCACACACACACATGTACACAAACACATGTGCACCCATGCACACAGAATCATGTGCACGCACAAACACACTCATAGGCACATGCAATGGCACACAACTACAACGACAGACAGATAAAAACACATGCACACTCATATGCAAAAGCACACACTAGTATATGTGCAAATGCATGCATGCATATGAGCAAATGCACATACATGAACACATACATGTAGACATATGCACAAACATACACATACACTGGCATGCACACACATATGCACACACTCTCACAAACACACACGTATGCACATGCATACAGTCACACTCCTAAACACACACATGCATCAAAACACACAATTGCACATGCTGCCACACACGCACAAACATACAAACGTACACAAATGAATGCACTCACACACAAGCACAAAGATACCCACAACAATAGGTACACACATGCATGCTCAAACGTGGGAATGCACACATGCATAATCACAAACATGGACATACACACATGCAGGCTTAAACACAGACACATGCATGCATAAACACCTGCATGCACTTAGACACATGCACATAGACATGCATACACAATGACAAGCATAAGCATGCAAACACACACATCTGCACATACATGCACACACACATGCCTACACTTGTGCACCCACAAACACACTCACACATGCATATACACAAATGCATACACACATTTAAATACACACATGCATACACAATTAATCATAAGCACCCACACCTGGAAACACATGTAAAAACACACTAAAACAAATGTACACCCATGCGCACTAAGATGGAGACAAATGCGCAAACACGTATGTACACACACAATTGTGCAACACGAAAATACAGGCACACAAATGCACACATACACAAACACACACAAGCACAAACAAGCACACAAATGCACACACATGCATGCATATTAAAGTGCAATCTTACATGGAAAAATGCACACACACAAGCACACATACATGTACACGTGCACATGCATATGCATACACCACAAATGAGCACAAACACATATGCAAATCATCAAACAGATGCACACTGAACACCCACAAATATGCATACATGCACACACACATGCACAACCACCCCAATGCTTGCACATAAACACATACATAACCAGACAAATGTGTGGGCACACACAAAAACATACACACAAACATGCACACAAAGACACACACACATAGCCACCTACCTATTCATACGCATGCACAAGCATGCACACACACTCCACACACACACACGTATGTAGTTATAAACACACACACACACATACACAAGAACCCCACATGCATAGATATACACATACACGCACATGCACCCAAAGACACCATCATATAATAACAAACATTCACACCCACACTTATAGACACACACATCTATGCACAGATGAAAACACACCTATGTAGAGACATGCAAACATGGAAACACACATAGGAACATGTGCATGCGTGCACAACAACACACATAAAAACACACACATACAATGACACACACACACAAGTACATGCACTTACACATGATCACATGCAAACATACATGCACAAACACAAACACACACAAATGTCTACATATTTGGGCACAAATATATGCACACACATGCATGCACACTTACACACATACAAACATGTACACACATGTGTGCATACACACACATGCTCATACATGCATACACACACACATGCCTATGGATTGGCTCACGCATGCCTACACAGATATAATTTTACACTCATCCAACTGCACATGTACACACACACATGCATAGACATACACATCCCTAAACTCACAAACATACATGCACACATAAAGAAACACATGCATGAATGCACCCATGCACACATATGCATATGCAAAAGAACACACATGCACATGCATATGCATGCACAAGCACATCCAGAAACATGTAGACTCATATCTATAGGCTCAGATATGAACACACATGTACAAATAGACATGCACATCTGTGCACACACACATTCAAAATCAAGTGCATAAACACATACACACACACGCATGCACATGTACATATAGAAACAAGAAAGTATACATGCATGCATACTCACACACACATACACTTCAACACAAACATACTTTAATGCACACACACATATGCACAAAAAAACAAACACACACACATAGACATGCACATGCATACATGCATAAACATAAAAATGCACATGTGCAAGCATACACACACATGAACATGCACATACACACATGTGCAAATACAACACACACACATGTACAAACACACATACAAGCACACACAAATATGCCTAGGTGCACATGCAGACACATCTGCACACACACGTGCATGTCCATAGACAAGCATACACAAAAGTGGACACACACTTGCATAAAAACACACATACTTGCACAACCACACAAACATATTCACACACAGGCACGTAGGTATAGATAGAAACACATGCAGATAGGCACACACACCCACACAAACATAGTCATGTACACACACATATTGCACACACCCATGCAGACACATTTACACACATGCATACACATGTACACACATACACATACACATGCACAATTAAATGAACACATACAAGCACACACAAACACATGCCCATATAAACACACACAAAGGAACACATGCACAAGCACCACAACCACAAATGCACACACAATTGCAAGTATGCATGCATAGATATGCACACTTCTACACATAGAGACATGCACACACACACACACATGGGCACATCTACACTCTCATACACACACACACAAATGTGTATATTCTCACACATACACACATGCACACACACACATCCTCTCATATGAGCATGCACACACATGCACATGCATGCATACAGTGTACACACACACATACACACTCATTCACACACATGCATGTGTACACTGCACACATCATCACACACATATAGAGGAACAAGCATGCCAACATGCACAAATACCAATGAAAACACGTGCACAAGCATAGACGCACACATGCACAATAACATACACATGCATACACAAACAAGCCAGCAAATACAAACAAAATGCACATAAATAGATACAACCACACACACATGCACACATCTGACACACTAACATGCACACACATGATGTGCACACACACACACACACAACATGCACATGCACAAGCACACACATGCATAGACACACATGCATGCTCATGCACACACACACACACACACATATATACATGCATGCAAACACGCTCATACTCATGCACATACATGCATATGCACACACACATGCACACATGCACACACTATGCACCCCCACATGCTTCCATGCATATTCACATAGAAATAGGCACAAATATGTACAAACACCCACAAATACAACCACATAGATGCACAAGCATGCACTTAACTACACACAAACACACACACAAAGTACATAAAATACATTGACATGCACACACATGGTTAGACATGGACACATGTGAACATGTAGATCCAAACACATCCATCCATTTTCACACAGATGCATGCACAAAAAAACACACACGCACACATGCACACATAGACACACATTCACACAAACATACAAAGACATGCCCTAGCACAAACACCCACATACACATATGTGCATGAACATGGAGATACATGCACCAATAATCTTGCATGCATATATGTATTAGCATATCTATGAACATACAAGCACATACACAAATAGGTAAACACAGACACACTCATGCACATGTAGACACACATAAACACACATTAAACACAATGACACATGCATAGATATGGACATGAACATGCAAAAACATGCACCCACATACACATGTACTAATACTAATACAGATGCATGCAAGAAAACACAAACACACATACACTTGCACAGGCACACACATACACACTTGCATACCCATGCTTAGGGCCATGCATGCACGTAGATAGATGAGACACAGTACAAACAGCACACGCACACAACCTCATTTGCACACATGCGCACACACAAACACACACACAAACCTGAAGACACACGCACAAAAATGCACATGTAAATGCATAGGCACATGCATGCACATGCAAACACACACACAAATGCATATACCTAAACACCCACCCACATACACACATCCACTCATCCATGTTTGCAAACATGCATGCACATACATATACACAAACACAATAACACATACACACATATGTGCACACACACACACACGTATACATACATACACCCTCATGCACATGCATGCACACACATACACATACACACGTATAGATGCACACACACACACTCACACGTACAGATGCACACATGAACACACACAAACACACACACACACACACTCACATGAGCATGCTTACACATAAGTGCATATTCATGCAAGCAGACACACAAATACAAACAAACCTACACACCTCCACACACAGACATACACACACATGTGTGCATGCATACATTCACACACACTCAAGCATGAATGCATGCACACAAAAGCACACTATGTTGACACACTTGCACACACATGCACACATATGGACATACGCACACACAAACAAATCCACACATACACATACACATACATGTAGACACAAACACATATACATTCATACACATTTAGAGCCACTCATACACATGCACACACACACACACATGCATGCAAGCTTGCTCACACAAGCACAAGCGCACACACACAGGAACATGCATCTGCACACACATGCACACACACAAAAGGATGCATTCACATATGCAAACACACACAAGCATACACATGTGCCACACATGCATGCTCATATGCATATACTCACATACACACACACATACAAATATGCACATGCACAAACATAGAGACAAGTATGCATGCACACACATATTCACACTTATGCACATGAACTTGACACACACACACATGCATGCACCAACACACACACACACATTAGCACACACAAGCATACCATACCTAGACACACACACACACTCATGTAATCATGCACATAGACATGTACATGCACGCACACACATGTACACCGATACACACATAAATATACACAGAAACAAAAAAAAACACAAACATAGAAGTACATGCTTGCACATTAATGCACATGTACACATAAAAACACAAATGAATATACAAGTATGCACTCACATAGCCACACATATGCACATGCCAATAAATATGGATTTATGTGTGCACAAACACCTGAACACATGCACACACATGTGCACAGCCTAGATATAGATGTAGACACAAGCATATGCACACATGCACGTTGATGAATGCATGCCCGCATACACATGCACACATACACATGCTCACACACCTACATTCACACGCAAGCACACTTTGCACACACATGCACATTTACATCCATATGTATGCACACAAAATCACAAATAAACACATGCACACATACATACACAAAAATATCTTCCCTCAAAATCACAAATAAACACATGCACACATATATACACAAAAATATCTTCCCTCACACACACACATGGATATGTACACACAAACACATGTGTGTGGATGCACACATGGACACCTGTATGTACTTATGCACACACATACAAATGCTTGTACATATGAATGGACCTACACACACACACACAAGAAGACATAAATGCATAAGTACACACACATACAATCATGCAGTCTCATACATACACATGTACACCTATACCTACACAAATGCCCATGCACACATGAACAAAAACAAATGCACATGAACACACACACACACACATAAAATCATGCTAACACAAACATGCACTTACATGCATAATCACATGCACACACAAACTCACACACATGCAAATATGCATGCAAAAAAATGCACTTGCACATACATGCACACACCCATGTACACACACACATGCATGCAAATAGGCACACAAATAGATATACGTATACCCGCATAAGCTCATGCACACATAGGCATGCATACGTTAATACACACCTTCATGCATGCACTCACACATAAAAACACATGCACACATAAGCAGTCATACACATACACACACACAAACATGTCAAAAACTAACACACATACACACATACTTGCAACTACTAAGACAACGCCCTCTCACACGTACACACACGCTCTTGCACACACACTCACACATGCACATGCATAGGCACACATAGATGAACAAACATAAATGCACACACAAACGAGCAAACACATGCACATACCAACACACACGTATTCACACACATAAATAGACACACACACATGCTCATGCACTCACACACCAACATGTGCACACTGATGCACAAACACATGCATAGACACACACACACGAACACATACATAGACATGCACACACACACGAACACATACATAGACATGCACACATAGAGGCATGTGTTCACAAACAAGCACACTCACACTCATACATAGACACACATAAACACACGAACACAGATGCACATGCATACACAAACACACACCTATACACCCAAGCAGATGCACATGCATGTTCACAAAAACACAAACACACATACACAAGGCATGAAAAAACATACATTCACACCCACATATTCAGATATGTACACATACACAAACTCATGCACAAACACACACACATACACGCACACACACACAAACATATATATACATATATATACATATACATATATATATATATATATATATATATATATATATATATATATATATATATATATATATATATATATATATATATATATATATATATATATATATATATATATATATATATATATATATATATATATATATATATATATATGTGTGTGTGTGTGTGTGTGTGTGTGTGTGTATATATATATATATAACATAGATGCATGTGAGCAAACACATGTGCTCAGACAGAGGAAAATATACCTGTGTACACACATGCGTACACACTTGCACACACACACACACACGTTGTCATACACATACACATGTACACAATCCCAGAGAAGCACACACACACACACATGAGTATGCACATACTAAAGCACAAGCATGCACATGAACACTCACATGCATATGCACACACACATACAAACACACACATATGTAGACATGCATGTGCACACATAGGCACATAAACACATAGGCATGCACACACACACATAAGCCTACACACATGCATGCTGACATAGGCAACCACACATGCATAAATGTGTACATATATGCATCAAAATCCATGTACTTACACACACTTGTTCACATGCATGCACAAACACATTTGCACATAAACTCACCCAAGAAAACATGTGTTCTCACACAAATGCACACACACATGCTCACACATGCACACATGATTACACCCAACACATGCACTAACAAATGCATAGTCACACACACTTTTGTATGCATACACATGACACATATGCATGCACACACATATACACAAAAATGAATAAACACCCACACACATTAATGCCTATGCATACACACAGATACACATACACACTAACATATACACATGCTCACACATATGTTAACATGTACTTAGTCACACACATGTATGCACACTCACACTTGCACCCCCACTCATAAACATGCACAAAAACACACATCACATGTGCACATGGACATACACACATAGACATGAGTACATATTGTCAAACAAATGCACACACATACATACATGTATGCATGTAGACACACAAACTCATGCACACACATATGCACACAAGCACACATGTGCACACATGCACACATGTGCACACATGCACATAAACACATGCACATACACATGCAAATGCACACACACAAACACATTCATATACATACACCCATAGATAAACATGGAAAAACATAGATTTGAACACTCACACAGCCATGCACAAATGCACTCATGCACATGCGCATGCACACACAGGCACAGACACACACATGCACAAAGACTCACACATGCACACAAACACATTCTCATATGTATGCACATGTACACACACATGCATGCACACACATCCGTAGAGAGCACACAAGCATGCATACAAAAATGCACTTATACACACACAAACATGCACACACTCAAGTACCAATGTGCACAGACACATGCAAATGCACAAATCATATACATATATATGTACAAACACATGCACACATGCATGTACATGTGCACACACAAGTACCCATGCATGCACATGCATATACACACACTAATATACATAGGTATTTGAGCACATGCTTAAGCACAAGCACACATGTATACACACACACACATGTGTGTGTATACACAAAAACGTAATCACACACACATGCACACACGCTTGAACACACCTATACGAGCACATGCTCGTACAAATTCACAAACGCATAAACACACATATGAATGCACAATCACAATACTCGTATGTGCACAAAAACATACACACATGCACACACACACACACGAACATATAATAAAATGCATACACATGCATATGCACAAAAACAAATGCACTCACATAGACAGACACACATACACATGCACACACACATGCATGTGATTGCACATATACATGCACACATACACACAAGAACAAATTAACACACACATCCATGCACATGCATGGAGACTCATATAGACAGCCACACGCATGCACACACACACATGCATAAACACATGCACACAAAAAGATACACCCATGCACATATATACGAGCACACATACATGCACATACTCAAACATACACGTGAACTAGCACACAAGCATATAGAAGTGCACACATAGATGAACCTACACACATGTAGATAAGCAAGCACAAATGCACGCACACACACACACATGCACATAGATGTAGACACACATGTACAATCACACATGCACATACAAACATGCACACAGGCACATACATGAACAAATATGCACATACACCAACAAACACACAAATATATATGCACACAGACACACACATACACAAACACCAACACACATCGACACCAATAAACACACACATGCATGCATGCACACACACAAATGTATGAAAGCTAACACACACATACACACACCACCACACATGTAGACCCATGCATATTCACACACACACAAACTGACATTGCACACGTGAATGCACACATACATAAGCATGCACACAAACACAAATGTATAGACATTGATGCACACAACAATAAACACACATGGACAATGTACTCACACAAAGGCACACATATGAACACATACACCCACGCAAGCATACACATGCAAACATAAACATAAGCACACAAGTAGACACACATGCATGAGCACACATGCACATGTGCATTTACAAGCACATATGCATGCATTGCACACACACACAAACATATTCTTGCACACAAACACAAGCATATGCAAACATAAATGCACATGCAAATGCACACACACATGTATGCTCCCACATGCACTACACTTGCATGGACACACACACAAACACATATGTACACACATCCACATACACACATATGCATGCATAAACACACACATGCACATGCACACACACACACATGTGTGCATGCACACACATGTAGTTGCACACAAACACATGCACACTAGGACACAAACACATACACACACACACACACTTAAGAGCACACAAAGTCACACATGTACACATGCAAGCATGCACACATACACATGTGGGAGCACATAAACAAACACACACAAATGCACATGAACACACATATGCACACACATACCTGTACACACACACACTTATGCACACAAATATGCAAGTGTAGTAGCACACAAGTGCATACATGTGCATGCACAAACTCACCTACATATGCACATACGTAGGTACACGCACACATGCACACATATGCACAAGCAAACACAAGGACACCACACATGCATGCACAGACACAAATATGCATGCACAGACACAAATATGCATGCACATGTAGACACATATGTACAATCACACACATGCACATGCACACACACATTCACAAACACACACATTAACTCAAGTGCACATTCACACACATAAATATGATGTCTCGCACATGCACACACACATAAATTGCTTTGTACAACCGTAATAATGAACACACACACATGCACATACTCACACACAAACATATATATTTGCATGTGTGTGTTCACGAACATGCTTACACTCACATGTGTAGGTGCATACCTAAATGCACAAACACATGCATACACACACACCCCACACACTCAAACACATGCACACATATGCACAAGCAAACCTACACACACTCACATATACTCACTTACACACACTTGCACATACACGCACACATATGTACACACATGTGCACAAATTAATGCACATATATATATATGCACACACAAGAACATAAATATTCACACACACACACACACACATATAGGAACACAGACATGCACTAACACACACACACATGCAAACATAAACACAAGCGCACGTGCACACATGTAGGAATAATTACAGGCATAGATATGCATGCATGTAAACACATGTGTATTCATAAAGAAACACACATGCCCACCACACACAAACACATACACACTTGCACAGAATGCCACACACATGCGCATACACAAAGGCTTATGCACACACACATCCACACACACACACCCACTCATACCCACACACTAATGCAGGCACACATGCACATGAGTGCATGCAACCACGTACAGACACAAGCATATGCATAGAACACACACACATATGCACACACCTATGCACACACATTCACACACACATGCACACATACATACATGCGCACATATGCACACACAAACACAAACATGGAGCAACACACACACACACATAAAGCACATGCACACGCAAATGCTCACAACCTAAATACATATGCACCAATGCACATGCGTACACATACACAACCACACACCCACATTTGCACACACACAAGCACACATGAACATAAATACACACAAGAATGCATAGGTAGACACCATCATGCAAGCACACTAGTAAAAGTATGCATATGTGCACAAGAAAATGAGCATGCATGCATTCACATAGATACACACTTGTACACACACACTCACATGCATGCACACACATGCATACTCATACACACACATACACACATACAAATGCATATGGACACACATAGCACACTCACACACTTGCATAGACTCACCCACACACAAATAGACACATTAACACACAAGAAAATAGACACACACATGCACACAGATATACAGGCACCTATACAAACACACACACACACACACATGTGCATGCTTGCACACTTACACAACATGTGCACATGCCTGCATTATACACACACATGCACACAATAAGACATGGACACATAGGTGCATAACACATGTGCACCTACCCACTTACACACATATACACATGCACACACACGCACGTGCATGCATAAGAACATTCATATACAAGCACATGCACATGCACAAGCATGCTCGCACTCACATGCACTTGTACAATCTCATTGTCATGCACTCACACAAGAATACACACATGCACAAAAACACACTCATAAACATGCACAGACACACACATATGCACACACATGCATAAATGCTGATGCACAGACCTATACATAAGCATGCATGCACACTTGCACACATATACACGAACTCACAAACAAACAAACTCACATGCACATGCACATTCACATATGTAGACAAATACATATGCATACATGCATGCATAGACGTAGAAATAGACTCACACATATACACACAAACACATAGACACACACATATACACACACACACATAGATACACACGCGTACATGCGTGTGTATAGGCACGCATACAAGCACACACATGCACATATGCATGCACACAAGCACATACACATGCATGCACACACATGCACACACACACACACATGCACATACACACTTCCACACATGTGTACACATACAAAGACATGTGCATACACACATATTTGTAGAAAAATACATGCACATATGCACACATGCATGCCCACACATACATGCACATAGGCCTGCATGCACACACACACACGTATACACACATGCACAAACAACTGCATGCGACACATAAACACATGCATACACACATACACACATGTAGGCACACACACATATGCACAAACACATAAAAATGCACATGAATATACACACATTCAAACACACACACGTGTACATATACTCACAGACATGTACACATGTAAACATAAACATGCACACACACACATGCATGCACATAGCACACACAAACAAGCAACATGCTTGTACACACATGCAAATGAATGCACATGTACAAACACACACATGCATGCACACACACACACATATGTACACTTACATGCAAATGCATGCATACACATGCATGCATGCATATGCACACACACATGCACAAGCACAAGCACACATCAGCACATAGACATACACAACCACTCACACATGAAGATGGATGCACATGGACACATAATTACATGGACAAAAAGACAACCACACACACATAAATCTATGCACATAAATGCATGCACACATATGCACCCACAACATCACACGCAAACACATGCACACAAGCACACATGTGCAAATATATAAACTCAAGGACAATTATTCAAGCACAAAAACACACACACGCACACACATAGACAAACATACACACATATGCACACACACACAAATACATATGCATGCACACATGCACACATTCACACATGCATGCAAGCATACACACACATGCACGCATACACAAAGAAATGTATACACACATGGAAGCACACGCACTCAGATGCACATGCACATTGACTCACATATGCATATATACACATACACACATACGAATACGTGTGCATGCACAGACATGCACATGTGCAAGGATGCACAAATGCACACATGAACACAAATGCATATGTGCATGCAACACATACATATATGTGCATGCATAAACCCTAACACACACACCCATCCATTAGCACTCACACATGATACATACATGGACACAAACACACATGCATATACATAGCCACGCATACACATGTGCACAAATGTAGACATGCACCCCCACCCCACACACATGCACGTACACATACAAAAGAACACACATCATATGTACATGCAGACACACATAAGCACACATACAAACAAACATAAGCATACACACAAATAAACAGCACACACATGTAAGCACATGCACTCACACATAACACACAACCACACCCACATATATGCACACACATATGCAGAGCACAAACAGATGCACACTCATATATGCACCCACACACAATCATGATGAAGCATGCACACATACACAACAATATGCACACACACACACATATGCAAACACGAACATGCACATACATAAACGTTCATGTGGACAAACACACACCAACACAAACATACAAGCACATGTGCATGCACCCACAAAAACACATACATGCGCACAAACACACCCATACACAAATGTGCATGCACACACACATACATATACACACACACATGCATACACAAATATGCATGAGGTCAAACTCACACAAGTACATGAATGCACCCACATACACATTTGTATGAAAATATTTGCATTAGTATGCACACACATGGACACAAAACATTTGAAAACACATAAACGACCTCGCAAATACATGTAGAAACACAAACACATAGAGACATATGCATATAAGAAAACATGTACACTTGCACAAACATGTAAAAGTGCACACAAGAACCTACACACATGCACACACACACACACACAAACCTACATATACACAAGCATGCATGCATGCACACTCATACTGCTACACATGGAAAAATCTATATACACACACATGTACACACATGCACACACATACACATGCAAAAACAAACATATGCATGCACACAAGCACACATACATGTATGCATGCATCCACACACACCCATACACACACGTGTAACCACAAACACACATGCATACAAACACTGCATATGCACTTCCACAAAGATGAACATGCACTTGCACCAACACACACATCATTATTCATGCGAACACACAAGAAAACACAGAGTACACACATGGGCATGCACATGCACACACATGTACCTGCATATACATACACACATATACACACAAACACACAAACACACACACACAAACACATGCACACACAAGTGAACACACATACCCAAGCACAAGCACACACTTAATGCATGCATATGTACTTGCACACATGAATGCACATGCACTCAACACACACATGTGCACAAAAGTGGTCACATGCACACTCACACAAAGGCATGCCAACATGTAAACATGCACACGTAGACATTATCCACACACAAATATAGACACACATGCACACCCTCACATAAAAATGCATACATATGTAGGCACACACATAAGCTCACATGTACACATGCACACACACATAGAGACACATGCACTCACACATGAACACACATGCATAAACACTCATGCATACACACACTTGTGCACACACATGCACACGCACCCACACACACATCATGCCCATGAAAACTCATGCATACACACGCTTGTGCACACATATGCACACGCACCCACACACAAAATCATGCACATGAACACTCATGCATACACACACTTGTGCACACACATGCACATGCACCCACACACACAATCATGCCCATGCACATACACATATGCATGCACACACAAAACACAAAACCACACATGCACACATACACAAAGACAGTAGACACACACACACATACACACTTGTATGCATTTATATGCACAAGCATAAACACACAAACTCAAACACGTACACATGTTGACACACATAGACTAACACCTCCACACATACTTGCAAAGGAACACACACTCACACATGTATATGCATACATGCATACACATTCACACATATGCATGCAGACAGATGCACTTGTATATACACATGTGCACATTCACATTGACTCAAAAATACATAGACACACACATGATCATACACAATCATGCACATACACATACAAGCGCATTCATGCATACATGCACACAAGCATATATGCATATAGTCCCACACAAGAACACACACGCACATGCACACACTTCTGTACACACATGCATACACACCCACACATAATCATGCACATGCACATACACATATGCATGCACACGCAAAACACATAACCACACATGCACACATACACATGCTCATGCACAAAGATAGTAGACACATACACACATAGACACATATATGCATTTATGTGCACATGCATGCACACACAAACTCAAACACACACGCATGTAGACACATACAGATTAACACACCCACACATACATGCAAAGGAACACACACACTCACACATGTATATGCACACATGCATGTAGATGTCCATGCACATGCATACACACTCACACATATGCATGCAGACACACACACACACACACGTATATAGACAAGCACACGGTCACACAGACTCAAACATACATAGTCACACACACACATGATCATACACACTCATGCACGTATGCATAAAAGCACATTCACACATGCATGCACACAAACATGCATACTCACTTACACATATGTATGTATACACACATGTAAGGCTGTAGACACCTAAATAAACACCCTTGATCACATACACATGCACACACATACTTGAATGCACACCAAAATATACACACACACACACACATATGAGCATGCACACACACAAACACACATACACATTCATGTATGCAAGAACACACATATGTATACATGCATATGCACACTCATGCATCCACATTCACACTTACATAAGCAAACACAAACCCACATACATGTCATGTTTACATGCAAACACATGCACAAAAACATGCAAATGTACACATGTTCACTGACACACACACATGCACATGCACATGAACACACACATGCACACACACACACATAAACATGCAAACAAATGCGTGCACCCATGCACACATGCAAATGTACAAGTGCACGTACATGCACACACGTGTACACATGTTTATGAACATGCTTCTGCATGCACATGCAAAAATAAAGGCACATACATATGCACATAAATAAATATAGACAAACACACACACACATGCTCCCACACATGTGAACACACACATGCACGTAGACTAACACACACATGTGCACACTCAAGCATACACATGCACACATATGCTTGTACAAAAAAACATGCACAAATATTAACACAGGCACATGCACACATATACCTATACACACAAGTACACACACATGCATGCACACACATACAAACACAAGCACCCACATAATTGCACACACACATGAACATAGACATGCACACATTCAAGCACATGCACAAACGAATAAACAAACACATGTGCATGCATGCACACATATACACACACATGGATACACACGAACACACACATGCACTTGAACAACCAAGCCCACACATCCATTTGTGCGAACACATGCACACATGTATGCACACACAATCACACACTCAAACACCAAGACATGTACGCACCCCCAGATACATAAGCACACAAACACACACGTGCACACACACAAGCACACACTTAATCACTCACCACAAAGATGCATGCTTGCACACACATAATAACTCACCACATACGAATACACACTTGCACATGCACTTGTACAAGCACACACGAATAAATATACACATCCATATACATAAGAATACATGCAAACATACACATGCATAGACAGATGTGGGTACTCACATGCATACACCCATGCACATGCACACACACACAAACAAATGCATGCGGACACACATAAGCATGGACACCCATGAACAAACACACATGCACTCATAGACATGCACAAACCAATGCACACAAACACAACATGCAAACACAGAAAGCACACATGCTTGCACACACACTCATGCACAAAAGCATGCACAAATTGATACACACACATAACCACACAATGCATATACATGCAATCTCAAAAACGTGTAAACACATAGAACCAAACACATACACACACACTTGCACAAAGCACACATACCCATATGCACAAACCAGTATACACACATATTTATGCATGTATAAACACATAAATATGCTCTTAAACATGCACAAACACACACATTCACACACGAGCACACGTAAACACACACAAATGCAAATTCACAAAAATGCATGCACATACTTATGCAAGTACTCAAACATGCAGCCACACTTACACATAAGAACACACATACAAAGATGTCTTTAGCACAAAAACTTATGCACACATACACACACACACACACACATCTGTGCACATACACATGCACAAAATAACTCACATGAACACACATGCACACACACGCACCCCAACACACAGACATATACACATCTGCACTAGCATATGTATATGCACATACACTTACACAAACCCATATGCAAACACACGCACACATAAACATGCACACACATGCACCAACACACAAACATGTACAAGTGCATACACAAAAAACACTTATACACTCATACAAACACTCATACAAACACACTCATACACACACGTGTGCATGCACACATGTACACACACACACACACAAACTCACACCACACCCACACAAACATGCATGCAAAGACATAAACATATGCATGCATGCACACACACATAGACACACATGCATGCACACAAGCACACTTGCACACATTGATGCATGCATGCACTCACAAGTATACACACACAAACACACATACAAGAATAATCAAATGCACACACAAATGCCTACACGCTCATGCACATGCATGAACACCCACATACAAATACATGTATATAAGCATACACATAAGCATGCATGCACCAACACATAGCTACACACACATGCATGCATGTGCATGTAGGCACACACATACACAAGCACACCCGTGCAAACACGACCACACATATGTACAAATGTACACACACATACACATGAACACAAGCACACGCACACATTTGCACACACATGCACATGTGCAAACACAAATACACACAAGCATAAACACAAGCACACACACACACACAAAGATAATCATGCATAAACATAAACATGCACATGCAAATGCATACACATCCAAATACACCTCCAAGCATAGACATGAATGTACACATAGTCACACAAATGTACACTCACACACACCTATAGACACACTCGCACACACATGCATATGCTCTTACAAGAACACATGCATAGAGGAACATGCATGTGTAAAAACACGTGCACACATAAGCACACACATAGACAAATAAACATACACACTTGAGCTCTCACACATGCAGACATGTGCACATGCATACACACTGAAGAGCATGCACATGTACATGCTTTTATAATATCAGACCAGCACCTATACACATGCACACACATGCAAACATGCTCACACAGCACACACATAAATACAAAAACACATAAGCACACAGACACACATGTGAACATGCACAATGTCATAAAAGCATGAAGACACATCCACACGTGCATGTAGACATATATGCTTGCACACAGGCCTATGCCCAGACACACACTTGCAAAACATATATGCACATATGTATGCACGCATACACTCACACACAAAAATGCATACACATAGCCACACATAATGCAACATGCATGTAGGTACATGTATATATGCACACATGCTCACACACACAGTCACACATATACACACGTGCACACCCATGCACATAGACACACTTATAATGACCCACACATGTGTGCATGCATGCACAGACACGTATACACACTATGGAAATGCAAACATACAATCACAACACCCACACATACACCAAAATGAGGACACATGTAGAGAGACATACATTCCCGCACACCCACACAACACACAAAAAAATGCACCCACACAAACACACACACAC
Organism: Vanilla planifolia; assembly: GCA_023846275.1. Lineage (NCBI taxonomy): Eukaryota > Viridiplantae > Streptophyta > Magnoliopsida > Asparagales > Orchidaceae > Vanilla > Vanilla planifolia. The sequence continues at coordinate 4,053,347 of JAIUJO010000019.1, forward strand.
ACACACACACACCAATGCATAGTTACACATAAATACTTATGCATAGACATGCTCATGTATACTTACATGCACACATGTCTAACTATACACACAAAAACACACGTACACATACAGACATTCACACACATGCACACACACACACAAATATATGCACTCCTACACACACACATGCATGCACCTAGGCATAACATGCATATGCAATTGAACACACATACATGCACATGCAAGGACAAGGATACACACACACAAAAAGATATGCACATGCATGCACACACATGCATAAGAATACACAAGCATGCACATGCATACACACACATGCTCATGCACATAAACACAAGCATACACACATGCATGTACAAATTAGTACACACATAAGCATGCACACATGCATAATCATGCATAGACCCACATACATATGCAAATACACACACATGTATATGCACATAAATACACACACACTAACATGCAAGCACATGCACACTTGCACATGCACGTATGCACGTACAAATACACACATGTGAATGCTCACATGCACATGAACACAAATACACATAAATACACACGCATGCACACATGCATGCAAAAAACACATGCATGTGCATACACATGTACACACATAAACACATGCACATAGAAACACACACACAAGCACAATCATACAAAAAACATTGCCAGACATGAACACATGCCCACACACACACACATGTACTCACACAAAAATACACACATGTGCACATAAATGCATGCATATAAGCACACACATATGTGTAGACATACACACAACCACACATACACATGTCCATGCACACACATGAACACACACATTACCATACACACACACACAAAAAGACATTCACATACATACACACACATGCACAAATATACACATATACATATATACGCATGCACACAAACACATGCATGCACTCACCAAAACATACACAAGCATGCACACATGCATAGACCCCAACACACACAAAAAAAGATACACACATGCATATCAATAGACATAGAATGCATACAAAGATACACACACTCACATGCAAGTGTGTATATTTTTATGTGCATACGTTCACATGTGTATATTTGTATGTGCATGTGTGTGTACAGCTACACATGCACACATCGATGCATGCATGAACACATGTGCATGCACTCATAGGTACACACATGCAAAAATATGTGCACACACATACAAGCACTAGTACAAGAATAAACAAATGCACACAAAAACCCCCATACACGCACACACAGATACGTGGACACAGGCATACTAACACATGTATACAAGCATACATGCATCGACACACAACTACGTGCACATGGGTGTGTATGTGTATCAGTAGACACACATGCACACAAGCATATGCACACACACATAGACATCCACACAAATATGCACTTATGCAAATGAATGTATACTCATAAGCACACATGCACACATCCACGCACACATAAGCACACATACATATAGACACACACATATAGATGCATGCAAACATGTGCACACACATGCACACATACATATAGATAAACACACATAACTTAAACAAATGTACAAACCAATGCATGCATGCACACAAATGCACTTGTACTAACACACAGGTGCACATACATGCACAGGCACACATACATAGGGACACACTTGTGAACAAACATGCACACATATGCACACACATGTTTATGCATGCACATAAATACACTCACATGCACACACACACACATGCTTTCACACAAACACACATACATAGTCATATATACTCATACAAGCATGCACACACATTGATGCACACAAATAAATACATAAGCACTTACACACGTGTGAACAAAAACATAACCTGACACATAGAGATGCACACATGTGCACATGCACATGCAGATAATCACACATCCATAAATCCTCAAACATGCACATGCCCCATATGAACTGGCACACACACATACACATATATACACACATGTGTATGCATTCAAACATGGATACACACACACAAACACACTTGCACAAAGATGCATGCACACTCACACACACAAACACACATGTGCACACCCAAGCTTACACATGCACATGAATATAAACACATCAAATGCATACATATATAAACCGACACATGTATACACATGAACACAACATGCACATGGACACGAACACATCCATGCACACAAACATATACAGACACTCACACATAGAACATGTGCATAGACATACATGCACATGCACACGTACATATAAAGACACAGACATATGCACACAAATGTGCATGCATGCATGCACACAACATCTCATGCACACACATACCACACACACATTCACCCACAAGCACAGACGTGTACAAACATACACAAACATTTGCACACATAGTAGGCACACACACACACAACATATATACACATAAAAGTAGATTCACACATATATGCATAGAAACATGCATGCATACACACAGGCACACACACAAGTACATGTACATGAACATGCACCTACACACATAGCCGCACACTCACTAGTATACAAAAACTTAAATAAGCACAAACACAAATGCATGCAAACGTGTAAGCACAACCACACACACGCAGAAACACACGCATGCACACATGCACATACACACACATATGTACATGCACGCACACACACATACACATGTATATTCATGCAAATAATGCACACACACATGCACATGCACACTCACTTGCACTCTCACACAAACACAAGGAAACATGCATATGCAAACACACACACACACAAACACTCACATGCATAAAAATTCAAACAAACGAATACACACATACACATGCATGCACGTATATACACATATGCACAAATGCAAGCATGTGCTCATGCACACACATGCAAAAGTGCATGCACGTAGATGCACACACATATGCACTCACATCCTCACAAACATGCATTAATGAACACATACACACGCCTACATGCTCTTGTGCATGTAATAGCATATTCATATACACACACACATGCACGTATGCACATGTGTGCATACACACACTCACACGAATGTACAAACACACTTGCACACACATAAGCACACACTACACACAGACATGCAAATACATTAACATACAAACACATACACACATATACACATGTTGGCACACACTTACACACATGCACATCCATATAGACACACATACACAATCATGCATGCGCACATGTAGACATGCACACACATGAGCCCACGTGCACACACGTGCATATGCACATTAACAAGTAGAGGCACACATGCACACAAACTCACACATACAAGTAGAGGCACACATGCACACAAACTCACACATACACAAACACACTCACACATGCACACACACACAAGCACAAATGCAACAAAACACTCAAATGCACACACACTAAGATGTAAGCACATAGATAAACATACATATGCCAATGCACGCACACATAGATGTGTACACATACACTTTTAAATGCACATGCATGCACACACACACTCACAAATACACATACTCACACATTACTCATACACAAGTGCACACACATGCACATGCCAATGCACACACACCCCAAAAAATTCATACACATGTAAGCAAACATGTTAGGATCACATGCACACACAAATAAGAAAAAACACATGCCCAAAAAAACTTTCAAGCATGTACACACACACAACCAAACACATGTACATACACATGCATACATGCACACAAGTGTGTTGACACATGTGCATGCACACACTCACACATACACACATACACATTCACACATTTGTGCATGTATAGACATATGCATGCACAAGCAAATGCACAAATGCACCCACAAACTTAGAAGCAATTGCACATGTGTACACATACACATATAATCATACACACATGCACAAATAGAAGCATAGACACTCACACACATATACATAGATATACATACAAAAATAAACACATACACATGCACAAGCATGCATGCACACATGCTTGCACAGACACCATACACAATATGTAGACACACACAATCACAATACACATGTATGCACCCACACACACATGTACCCAAGTGTAAATGCATGTGCACACATAGATATGCAAATAAACACATGCATATCCACAAACAGTCACACACACCTGGACACATGAACACACACATATACACACGCACACGCAACCACACACAAACACACACTTGTAAGTGCATGCACATGCACACATGCACATGTATGTCGGTGCACACATACATGCATACACACACATACACACACACACACACCCATATACCCATAAATATACACACACATGCATAAACATACAAACACACTTACACATGTATGCACATATGCAATTGTACATAGACACAAAAACATAGACGTGCACAAACGCACGTGCACAACAAACCACACATAAACACACACATGCACAAACACAAACACACACACACACATACAAAGAAACAAACACAGACTTGCACTAACACACACACCACACATATGCATACACATGCATACACACATGTGTGTGTACACATATGCAAGCACACACACACACACACACATAGACATGAACATACACACATGCACATGCATGGATTCACAACACACTTAAACATGCACACACATGAGCACACTTAAGCACACACATAGACATACAACAATACACATTAACACACATACACAAATACACATGTACATATGCACTCACAAACACAAAAATACCCACATATAGCAACACATTCACACATGAATGCATGCAAAAACACATACACATAATGCAAACACACATGCACACATAGAAGCATGCAAACACATGTACACATAACCACATACTCTCAACCTTACACATGACAAGCATACACATATGCACACACACACTTGCACACACATACACAAGTATACATATGCTCACATACACACAAATGCACACATACACACACAAATGCATATGCACATGCAAACACATGCACACCTACACTCACTCACATGCACACTCATACATGCACATGCACATCACACATACGCACACATACACACATATGCAAACAAGCACACACAAGCACACACATGCACTATGCATGCATGCTAACACATGCATTCATGTACACACACGAACTTGCATGTATACTCGCACACATGCATATTCCCGTAGAAACACATGCACATTCATGTACACATATGCTCACATGCAAACACAATACACACACATGTGCTCATGCATACAAACTTACACACTAGCACATGGACAAACACACATGCATATATGAACACTAGATAAACACACACCAACCCCTAATAAACACACAAAAATCCATGCATGCCTTCATATTACCAAATCACACACACATGCATGCACCCATACATAGACACAACCAAGAACACTTGTGCACAAAGTATACAAAAAAGCACACATGCGCACTTGCACATGCACAAACACTCAAAAAAACATTAACGTACACACACAGACACATGTACACACTATCACAAGCACACATATAAATAGACATACATAAAAATGCATGCACTTGCATAGACACATAGGCATCCATACACATAGGCATAGACACATACACAAAGACATGTATATGCTCATACACATACACTTATATCCATGCACACATATATGTTCATACAAACATGCAAACACATGCATGCACGTACACACACACATGTGGACACAAACATACATAGAAGCATGCACATATACACGTGAATGCACACACACTTGCACATGCACATGCACATGCATAGGCACACACACAAGAAATAAAACCCACACATGCACACATAAACGTGCATGCAAACATGCACACATAAATGTATACACACAAGCAAACATGCATGCATGCATGCATAGACACAACTGCAACCACACATGCACACACATACAAACATTTGCACATATGCACAAGTATACACATATGCATACAAATGCATGGTCAAACATGTACACACACATCGACACACACATGTACACACAAAAACACACAAGCATGCATAGACAAACATTCATACATGTGTGCATGCACACACTCACAAATACATGCACACACACACATGCACGCAAGCACATAAACACACACTCACACAACCACACTTGCACACACACATACACATGGCCATGCACAAACAAATGTGCTTTCTCAAACACACATGCAAACACATAGACATGTATATATACACACACACGCACACAAACGTACACATGTGTTCAAGCACATGCATATACAGACACATGTGCACACACAAGCACATGCATATACAGACACATGTGCACACACATGCTCAGACATACCTACACACACATGCACGCATGGACATGCACATATGCACACACAGATGATATGTGCACACACAACCACATATATATATAGATGCATTCTTATGCACACATACACACACACACACAACATGCACGTTTGTGCACACAAAAGCACAAACATGCACCATTGCACTGACCCACACACACATGTGTGCTCATACACACACATATACATACACATACATGCATGCACACACACACACACACAATCCTAGACACATGTACACATGCACATGCACACACACAAACCAACATACATAAGCACACATATACACACAGACACAAATATACTTGCATAGGCACATTACACACATGCAAACATGCATACACACACATGCACATATTCATGCTCATCATCTACGTACACATGCACTCACACAAACATACACACACGCACACACAAACACACAAATAGGAATTCACATGCACATGTCAATGCAAACACATGTGCACACAAAGACAAAAACACACACATGCATAAAACAAATGTGTATGCACATGTATGCACACACAAAAGCACATGCATGCAAGCAAACACACACACTCACACACATGTACATTCATGCTCATAGCCAGACACACACATGCACACATCCACACATTTGCACTCATGTAGACACACAAACACATTAAGAAAACACACACACATGTAGATACACATACATGTGCATGCATATAAGCACACAATCACACATATAGACACACAAGCATACACACATGTGTATACACATGCAATCACACACACAAATGCAGACCTACAAACCCAAAAACAAGAACACACACACCCACATGCACACTCACCCATGCACACACATACACTTGTGCATGCAGGCACACACAAGTGCATGTGCAAACACACATCATACACATTTGCACACACATTCTCACATAAACAATGCACACACACAAACATTCATGCACATGCACACATAGGACCAACATGCACACATGCATACATGCACAAAGACATATACACATAGACATGCACATCCATGCAAACACGCGCACACACAAACGTACTCACATGCATGCACGGAGCCACACACACCTGCATATATACAAACATGCACATATGCACCAACAAAAACACACACACACATGCAAATAAATAAGTACAAAAAAACATGCACACACATAGGCATGTGTGTGCACATGCATACTCATGTAGAAATGCACACTGATACCCACACCCAATCACCCACACACATGCATGATACACAGAAATGGCACATACATTTGTACAAACATACACACATATGAACAAAAACACATGCATACACATACACAAACAAACAAATGCATAACTACACATGCACATGCATGCATAGACACATATATACAAACACACACATGCATACACACAATCATGTACAAATACACACACACACACACACACTAAAACACATGTATGCACACATAGACGCATACACACAAGCACACGCACCTACGAATGTACACGGATATACACATGCACACATGTATGCCAACAAGCACACACTTATGCACACACACATGCACATAGACACAGACATAAGGACACATGCACACACTTGCTTGCACACTCGCACGACAAAAAACACACATGCACCAAGACATGTACACAGAAGGACACAAGTGCACATGCCTACACATACACACATGCATATCAAAAATAATCATGCCGTCACACACACACACATGTACCCACGTGTGCATGCACGTGCACACACATGCAAATCCACTCAAGAATGCACACAAACATGCACAAGGTTATGCAAAGACATGGACACACACACACAAGCTCATAGACATGCATACTTATACACATAAAGTCATGCACATGAATGAACACACACACAAAAACATACCCATTCACATGCACACATACTCATACACACCGATACTCATACTCGTATGCATGCACACCAATATGTACATGAACACACACATGCACTCAAGCACAGAACTACACACACATGCATGTGTGTACACACAAATATGAATGCACACTCACACACGCATAAGAATAGACAGATAATTGCACATGCATACACACCTACACACACACATGCATAGAAGCAGACACCACACACACACATGCACATGCACACACACACATACATATGCATGTGCATGCATACACACACAAATACAAATGCACACATAAATGCATACACACACACATACAAACACACACATGAAAACAAATGCATGCACACATACACACATATGGACACACAAATGTACACATGCATACACAAACACATGCACACATTCATGCATGCATACACACACACCCACAAATACATGCACACCCATAATGACCCACACATGTCCATACAAAAACACACAAATGCTCACACACATGCTAATAGAGATGCATATACACATATACACATGTGTGGACACGCAAATACCCAATGCACAACCACACTTACTCATAAGCACACTCCATGCATATGCATACACATAAACATCATCACACATATGTACATGCATAGACACATGCTTATGCACACACACAAGTGAGCTCACACACGAATGAATTCATAGACACACGTACGCACAGACGCATGTATACACACAAATACACAAACATGCATAAGGAAACACACTTAAACACATAGGTGCACATTCACACACATGCACAAACATGTATGCATGCATACTCACACATGTGCATACACACACATACACACACACACACGCATATACAAATACAAAAATACACACACTCACATACACATGCACATGCGGATACACATGCACACACTCACATGCACATACACATATGCACATGCACATTCATGCACACGCACTCATGAAAATACATGCACTCACACACTCATGCACACACACACACCCACATATATAGACACACACACACCCTTACACAGATGTACACACACACAGACATAGATTGACACACAAATGCACCCTCACATGCACACACACAAAAACATATACGCACACCTACAACCACGCCTGAACACACACATGCACCTATGTGCACAAGCAAACACACAAGCAAACATATGCATACACAAACAAACACATGCACACATGCATACACACAAATACATACACACTTGCACACATACATGCATAATTGCACAGGTGCATATGCATACACATAAACATTGCACTAACACACACACATATGCACATATGCACACACACATGCATGCACATACAGACACAAAAACATGCAAATACACGTACACACGCATGCTTATGGACACATGCACACGTACACACATGGATGCAAACGTACGAACATGCACACATATTCACACAACACACACACTCGCACACTCACACACTCGTGTAGACACACATGAACATGTATGCAATCATGCATACATGTACACAAAAATGCACACACTTATGCACAAATGCATAAATAGACATAAACATGCACACACATGCACATGTATGTAAGCACACACATACACAAGAATATGCACACACACAATTGAACACACAAATAAGCTCACACCACACATATAAACACATAGAAGCATATGCACATGTGCATGCATACACACACACACACATAGACATGTGCACATACATGCATACACATGATACACATGTGCACACACACATACACCAACATGTGCACACAGGTACACACATACACGCACATGCACACACACGTGCACATGAAGGAATGCATACAACCACACATGGATGCACCCACACACACAAGCATACACTTCCTCACACCCATGCAATCGCACACAAACCCCTACACACACACATATGCACTCACACATGTACACTCACTTGCACATGCATATACATGCAACAATAACATACCTATAAGCATGTACGAATACATGCACATAGATACTTACATGCACATGCAAACACACACACTTACACATATGCTCACACACTTACATGCAAACACATGACTATGCACAAACATACACACATATGCTCACACACAGACTGTCCCACATACATACATGCACACCCATGAACATGCATGCATTAGCACATGCACATACACATACACACACACTTGCAAGGACACATGCACATGAAAACATGCACATAGACATGCATGCAAATATGTGCATGCACATACACACATGCAAACATGCATGCAAGTACACATATACACACGCAAGCATCCACTCACTCACAAGCACACAAATGCATTCCATTGGCATGCACTCGTACAAACACACATGCAAAGCACAAACATGCACATGCATAAGCACACACACACATGCAAATGTAGTACTGCATGCACATTTTAAAACACATGTGCATCTATGTACTTGTATGCAGACACACGCACATTGGCATGCACATGCTTGAACACACACTCACACACACATGCATGCACAGACGCTCATACACATGCACAACCACACACATGTACACACATGAACATGCACATGCCAACATAGACATGCACTCACCCACACACAAGGGCACACTCATGCCACATGCACACTCACACATGAGAACAAACACATGTGCATATGAACACATTGACACACACAAATGCACACACTCACACACACTAATGCTTATTCTTACACACTTGCACATATGCATATGCACTCACAAATGCACACACACATGCACACAAGCACACATGCACGTAGACATAAACACAAATAAGCAAGCACACACTTGCTCACACGATACTCATTAATATGCTCACACATATAACAACACAAGACAGATGCACATGCACTCACACATGCAAGAAAACAAACACACACACACAAACACATGCATTAATGTACACACTTTCATGCATGCACACACACTTGTATATGCACACACACACACACTCACTCACATACACATTCACATACACACTCATGCACATTGATGCACATGCAAGCACACACGCATATATAAGCATGTACCCAAATATGTGCACAGACAAAAGCACAAACTCACACACAAGAACATGCTCAAACACATGCATAATTGCACAAAAACACACACACTGACACATGTATGCATACAAATACAAGAGCACATACATACACACATGTACGTAGACAAAGATGCACACACATGCACACAAAACACATATACACAAACATAATCGTACACACATCCACATGTGCACATGACAAATACACACTCACATGCATTCACACACACATGCATACACACTCTCATGCACACAAGCACAAACACAAACATACACACACATACATTAGCACTTGCAAACGCATGCACACATGCACAAACACACACACTCACATGCATGCAAACACTTAAGCACACACACACACACACACACACACACATATATATATATATATATATGCATATAGATAAACACATGCATACAAATGCACACATGCAGTAACATTGCACAAGCACACACATGCACAAACACTCTTGCACACCCCCACATACATGAAAATGCATAGCCACAGACATCTGCACCCATACAGGCACACACATGCATAATATTGTACTTGATCAAATTTATATGCATAGACATAGCATAGGCACACAGATACACACTCAAACACCAAAGCTCATATATGCAAATGCACTTCTAATGACACACGCACACGTAGACACACATACACACACACACACACACACACGAACACATGCACAATCATGCACTAACACATATGCATACGCACACACATAAATGCACAAGCATGACAAATGCACAGATGTGCATACATACCTACTCCACACACACATGAACCTAAACACACACACACCAAAAAAAAACATCCACCCGTATGCACAAATGCACAGACACACAAAGACACATAAAGACACATAAACACACACACATTCACACAAGTACATATGCATGCACACATACATGCATGCAGACATACATAGACACACAAGCAAATACATGCACACACACAAATGAGAAAAAGGAGACACACACACAAGCATACACACACACACACATGCTTGCACATAAGAACACACACGTACACACACACAAACATATGCATAGAACAAAGACACAAGCACATACACACACATGCAAATCCACACAAGCACACACATGAACACATAGATGCATGCACATACACACAAAAACTCTAATACAAGTACACACACAAACTCCTAGGTACACACACACATATACACACATGTGCACCCTATGACACACACATAAGCACATGCATCAACATACATACACACATGCACACACAAACAAGCATGCACACACACATGCCAACACATATATGTGCAAAAACTTATGCATACTTTTGCACATAAGCACATGTACACACACATATACTTGTTCAAGCATGCACATATGCACATGCATTCACATAGGCATGCACATATATGCACATGCACACACATGCATGCACACGCATACGCATACTCCCATGCACAAAAAAACATGCATGTACAAACATATAAATACACACATACCACACATAAAGATGTACACACAAGTACACATGCACATACAGATACATTGCACACACATACATGCACACAAGCACACACTCATGCATAAGAAAATCAGCACTCATTCACCCACATGTGCATGCACATGTAGATAACCCACAGACATATACACATACACATATGCAAACATGCACAAATGCAAGCCAATGCACACACATGTACACATGCACCCACACAATCACCCACAAGCACACTGTCCACACACTTATGCAAAAACATGTGCATGCATGCACATAGATACATGCACACAAACACAAACATGCCATAACACACACATTTATCCACACGTATACAAGCACACAAAGGTGTATGCACACATGCCCACTCACACACAAATGCACCAACATAGACATGGGTAGATACACACACAAATAACAACACATGCATACACACACAACCACATATGCACACACATGTGCAAGCTTGCACACATGCACACACACACCCATCCACACATGCACACAGAACATTCACACACCTACATGCACATTGACACATACACAAGCACAAGCAAATGCACATGCATAAACATGCATGCACACGTATGCACACACAAAAGTGCATCCCAAAAAATGCACACACACACACACACACCATGCTTGCACACATACACTCATGCATGCACACACATACAGAAGCATGAATGCACACACAAACGCATGTGCATGCACTTACACATACATGCATGCTCAAATGCATACACACTCCAGAGCTTACATCTTCACATACACCTACGAACACACGTGTATGCATGCACACACACACAAACCCACATAAACACATGCATAAGAACACACACACACACACATGTTGCATATGTGCACACACATGCATTCACATACATACACACACTCGTACACACAAGCTTGTGCAAAGCTACACAAGAACATGTGCAAACACATGCACTCTCATGCACCCACATAAACATGAACACACAAACACATACACACACACACACATACATATTCACTTATGCATACAAACACACACATATAGACATGCATAGACACACACACTCATGTAGACACAGATACACATACACACACATGTACACACAAACACTCACACATAGATACACATACACACACACAAACACACACACATGCATGCACACATTAACAGGTACACATGTGCACAAATATGTACAAGCACACACACACATGCACACCCACACACACATTCACATATAAAGATGTATACACATACTCAAACACACAGAGGCACACACAAACACACTCATGCACATACAACTACATGCACACAAGCATGTAGACACACTTAAATAACCAAAAATGCACACACACATGAATGCACATGCACACACACAGATAAGCACAAACTTGCATGCACATACTTACATAAGCACACATGTATTAACACATGTGCAACCACTTTCGAACATATGTGTGCTTGCCAACACTACACACACATGCACATGCAAATATAGATACACGAACACATGCACAAACACACACATTCATGTACACGTATGGACATATGCATACACATACACACATGCATGCACATATACACTAGCCCACACACACATGTGCACTTGCACGCATACACAAACATGCTTTAGCACATAGATATGTGAAAAAACACACATGTAAATAGACACAAAAACACATAAATGCCCACACATACAGATGCACATGCATAGTCACTTGCATGCCCATGCACTCACACAAGAATACATATACACATGTACCCACACACACACAAATGTACTCGCAAGCACGTACACATACATAAGCACATGCACACATAACCACCAACACACATGCACATACACTTTTTTGCAAGCGTATATGCACGTAAGTAGGTACACACATATGCATGCTCACACACACATACAAACTCCCCCCTCATAAACAATCACACATACACACACAAACATAAACACATACACAAACCTATACACATGCATATACACACACATACACATGTATGCACACATGCACATGCACGTAGACACACACACACATAGAGGTACACACATGCACACACACACATTCATAAACACACAAACCCACTCACAATGGAATACTTGTGCATACGTACAAGCCTAAGCATGCAAACACACACTAGATAACATGAATGCATGCACACACATAGGCACAATCACACTCAATCACACCCACACATGCAAATGCATGAATGCACAACATACACACACATGCATGCATATCCACACACGTACATTGGAAAACATGCTCCCTCTGACATGCACACAAGCACACACACACATATGCACATCTCCATCGACAGGCATAAACACATGCATGCACACAAACACACACACATGTATGCAAACATGCACACACACACACACACACAAATATGCATGTGCACATACTCACAACACATGCACTCCCATGCACAAATATGCACATATACACTTACAAGCACACAAACATACATGCAAACACATATATGTACACACAAGCAAATGCATAAGCATACTGATCCACACACATACATGTGCATGCATGTACTCACACACATGAATACACTCAATCACACATACAAATAAGTATACGCACATGCATACATATGCAGATGCACTCACAATTACACACATAAGCATGCACACACAAGTGCACATGTAGACAGGCATACAATCACAAATGCATTGGCACATGCACACATGCACCCACAATGATACACACACACACACACATACAAATGTCCACAAACACATGCACATGCATGCACACATGCAAACATGAATGCACAAACACTCATGCATACAAACATACTCACATGTACACATACACATGCACACATGCATGCACACACATGCATATATACACACAAACACAAAAACACTAACACACACTCATGCCCATGCACACACAAACCCACACATGCACATGCAAATATACACGTGCAAACATAGACAATCACACACACATGCATGCACACAACCACATTCACATGTACACACACACCTACACATATGCAGGCATGTGCATGCACATATAATTGCACACATCAATGCATACACATACACATGCACATACACACAAGCACACGAATGCACACACACCAGCTTGCACATGAACACACACACATGTACACAAACATATAGGCATTCATGCAAAGGTTCAAACACACATATAGATACACACTCTCACACACACATACACACACAAATGTGAACACATAAACAAAATACATGCATACACACACACACACAAAGACATGCAAGAAAGCACACTCACATACACATGCAGACACAAGTAAGGATGCACAAACAACCACATGCACACATGCAAATATACTCACAAACATTCATGCACAGATACACATGCACACATGCACACAATGGCCACTACACATGCACATACACAAGATAATGTACACATAAACACATGCACACATGTGCACAAAATTCTACACACATACACACACATGCATACAAGCATGCAAATACACACACACAAACATACTTGCATGCCATGCACAAATATACATGCATGCACACATACACACCTATGGGGTCAAAAACACAAATATGCATATATAGCTACATGCACACACACATGCACTCCCACACACACATGTATACATGCCCATGCACATGTAGATGCATACCCAGGCACACATGCATGCTCACACTTGTACATGCACACACTCACAGGAACTCACACAAATACACACATATGCACACAAATATATATTGATGCATACACAAAAGTGTACACACATGCACATGCTCAAATGCATAAGGATTGGCATACACACATGCACGCACACACTAGCATGCACACACACACACACACACTCACTCACTCACATGCTTAAGCACACACACATGCACTCACACACACACATGCATACATTCTCAATCATACACATATTCTCACAGATGCATATGTATGAATACAAGATGAAAAGCATATGCTAACACACTTGCACAAATGCACAAATACACAAACACACACACAAACACACTCACACAAACATACACACATTCACGAGCAAGCACACACACACACACATACATGCATACATGCCCACAACCTCAAATGTGCACACATGAAAACATAAACACATGCATACAAAAACATGCACAAAAAACAAACAAGCATATGTAAAAATAAACACATACTTCCATTTGCACAAAACATACATGCACATGGACATGCACACATTAGCACAAGCACATGCACTTACACCCAAACACTTATACAATCACACATGCACACATGCATACTCACAAGCACACAAACTCTCAAATACACACACACACACGCACAAACACATATACACACACATGCACTTGCACACACACACACACATAAACTCACGCCCATGTGTACAAACACATGTGTGCATACATGCACACATACGCACATGTGTACCCACAGACAAACATATGTAGGGGCACACACGCATATGCACAAGCACATACACATGGACATACATTCACACATACATACACACACACACACATACACCCCCATACACAAGCACAAACAAACAAAAACACATCCACACACATGTTTTCACACACTTAGATGCATATGCATGCAACACACACACAATTGAACATAAAAACAAACACATGTGCCAACATACACAAACACACACACACACGTACACGCACTCATGTCCACATATACGCATGCACTTACCCATTCACTCGCACACATCCATAGGCACAAACACACACACACACACGTGCACAACTACAAAACACACATGTGGACACTCACACACACACATATGCAGGCACAGGCACGTAAACACACTCATGTATGCTCATACACCCCTATAAAAAACATATGCACACATGCACACACACATGCACACATAGACAAACCCACAAACACACACACACACACAAGCATGCATATGCACGTAAAGAAACAAACACACCTATGCACACACATGCCTACACACACACACACCTATGCACACACATGCACACATGCATGCACAAGCAAACACATACATGCAGACACACAAATGAATATATTCACATGCATGGATGATCACACACACACACATACAAACACACACAAATGCACATGCACCCACATACACACATGTGCATGCATGTACCCACACACACACATACACACACACATAAGCACACTTCCACATACATACACCTACACACTCAAACACACACAAGCATAAACACACTCACCCATACACACATTTCTATGTTGCACACATATACACATGCACACACTTACATGCCCCAATATGGGCACATATGTAAGCATGCCTGCATGCTTGTGCACACACACAAACCAACAAAAACATGCACTCATATAAAAACATGCACACACATGTGACACAAACATGGACACATGCAGACAAGTGCATACATGGACCTACGCAGCCATGCACACATGGGAACAAACACATACATGACCTGACAGACATAGACAAGCACACATTAATACACATGAACATGCATATGCACACACACACACACACGCATACAAATAACCACATATGCACACATACGAACACACCCAACCTACACACATGTGCAAGCACACACACACACACATAGGCACACACATTTGCACAAACACAAAGCCACACCATCACACATGCATACATAGGCATAGCACACAAATGTTCACAAATGTGAACACACACATACTCACCACACGTATACACGCACATGCACATGCAAACACACAACCACAAACACATACAAACATGCACACACATAGACATGCATGTACACAAGAACATGTACAAACACACTCACTCTTAGAAGTATACAAACTTGCAACTACATATGTACACAAGCACACACATATACATGCGCACACATACACAAACACACACACACGCACATATGCACACAAACTAATGCATATGTGTACATGCACACACATGCCATGTAGAAACACGTACACATACATCCACAAGAACATATGCATGCACACTAGCACACACAAGCCCACACATGCACATACACATGCGAATGCACAGATGATTAGACATGTGTACACACACATATGCACACAAAAACATGCACTTGCATACACTAACATGTATACACACATGCATAATTACACACATGTATGCGTACACACACACAAACACACTTACACCCACAAATGCACATACACGCACCCACACGCACTTAAGTGCACATGTGCATATGCAAAAAAATGCACACAAACACACAAATTCTTGCACATACAAACACCGGCTCATACACCTACACACACACTCCCACACATATGTGTACACACACACATGCACAAAGCCACACACATGCACACACATGCACTCATGCATAAGCATATAGACACACATGTACACATACCCACACAAGTACTCAAACATATACACAAATGTATACACACGCATATACACAACAATATAAACACACTAGTACACACATATGCACACACACACATGTATAATCAAACACACGTGTGTACACACAAACACAAAGATGCACACACATGTATGCATCTAAAAACAAATACACAAACATTTGATTGCATGCACATGCACATGCACATGTACAATCACATGCATACACTTGCATGAATACATACATACAAGCACACATGCATGCACTCACACACGCAAGAAGACATAGACACAAATAAGCACATAAACACCCACACACACCAATACAAACACACCAACCTATGCATATATGCATACACATGCACAAACACATGCAATCTAACTTATACACATGCATGTAAACACACACACACGCTTACATAATGATCCATAGCCATGCACAAACATGCACACTCTCACCGAAGCATATGCACATGCACACATAGACGTACACAAACATGTGCACACACGGACACACATGCACACGTATGCACACACACATGTAGACACACATAAAAGCACACTAAAACATGTACACACCTACAAAAACACATGCAAACACATATACACATGTGAACACACACATACACATGCAAAAATACACAACACACACATGCATGAATGCATACACACTACACATATCACTAACACACGGGTGTGCACACACACACACATATGCACATATACCCACACTCACATTAGCACATACCCACATGTGCATGTACACAAAGACATGCTAATGCATAGAAATGCAAACACACACACACATAGACACATGCCCCAAAACACATTGACACACACACACATAAACATACACATGTGCATATGCACTCACACATGCACACACATACATATACATACACACACACACCCACACACACATCGAAGAACACAGACACAAATGCATGCACACACAAAACCACATACACACATGAACACACACTCGCACACATGCATAATGCACTCACACACACAGCCAAACATGCATGCACACATATACGCATGAAAGCACATCGACACACTCACACACATATGCATGCACATACACACACATGTACACAAACACACACATGCACATCCACTCAAACAAATAGACACACACATACATGCAAAGAGACAAAAACATACACTTACAAGCATACCCACACATATGCATGTACACAAACATGAAAGCACACACACACACAAATGTATGTCAACATGCTCACATGCTTGCACATATGCACTTGCATAGGCATACTCACGCACGCATGCACACACACACAACCATTCACACATGCACACACACATGCACACACACACACACATGTCTACGTACACACACATATGAACACACACACATGCACATTCACACACACAAACACATAGATGCACATGCATGCACACATAAAAAATGAATACACAAATAGGCAAGAAAACATGTACATATATGCACATGCACATGAAAAGCATACACACCCACAAACAGTCTCATGCATCTACTTGCACACATATGCTTACACAAGCACATGTACTCTCGCATGCACTCTCATATATACACAAAAGCACACACACACATGCATGCACACACATCCAAATACACACACACATGCAAACAAAACCACACACAGATTTCTGCACACGTATATAGGAACCTACATGTTCCCACAGGAACACTTACTGGCAAATATGCATGCACACAAATGCATGCACACACACACACAAGCTCAAACATGTATACGTACACATGCACATGCACATACCTAGGCTCGCACACACACATACATATAAGCACATAAACATGTGAACAAACACTTGCGCACTAGCACATGCATGTACACACACATACACGTAGCACAAACATGCACATACACACAAATACACACACATAGACATGCACGTGCATAGACATAAGCACATGCACACACACATGCACATACATGCACACACATATGCACATACACATGCACACACACCCACACACACATGCATGCAATTAAACATGCACATGAACACATGTGCAATCGTATACGTGCACACATATGCATACACACACTCACACTTGTAGACACAAATAAACACATGCATGCACTCATACACATTCAAACACTCTTGAAAGTACACACACACAAACACATGCACACACCCATTCACTCACAAAAGTACACATTCACACATGCACATGCACACTCACGTGCACCCAAACATACATCTGCACACAGACACAAACATACACAAAAATGTGAGCATGCATGTACAAGAAAATGAATACATACATGTACAAACATTTCCACACACAAACACACACATTAGCACCTGTACACAAAAGCATACACACACATGCTCATACACACATGCACACATGCACACACATACACACACAGTCATAAACACCTATATAAGCACATGCATATGCATACATACACCCAACTATGTATGCACACATGCACACATATACTTATGCATGTGCATGCACACACATGCATATACACATGTACACACAACCACACAAAGACACACACAACACACAACACACACATGCACACACAGATGTACATAAGAAAGCACACACATAGACATGCACATGCACAGACATAAGAATGTGCACACCATGCACACACATATGCATAGACACACCCACTCACACACAAAAGCATGTAGTTACACATGCACAAACGTATACGTGCACACATATGCACACTCACACATCCACACATGTAGGTGCAAACAAACACATGCATGCATTCATACGCATTCACATACTCATGAAAGTGCACACACAAACACATGCACACACCCTTACACTCACAAAAGTACACATGCACATACGCACACAGGCACTCGTGTGCAGCCAAATATACACATGCACACAAACACACGCAAACACAAAAATGTGTGCATGCATGCACACACACATGAAAACACACATGCACACATATAGTATGCATACACATGCACATTAGCACATGCACACAAAAGCACAAACACACACATGCACACATGCACTCTTAGGCACACACACTCATAAACACCCATATACACACATATGCATGCACATACATACACCCAAATATGTATGCACACATAAGCACATACACACGTATAGTCATGCGTGCATATGCACACACACACAAATACACACAACAACACACATGCACACACACACACACAAACATGGACATGCTCACTTACACGTATGCACAGATGCACACACACACACACAAGCACATACACTCACATAAGCACATGTACACACATAGATGAATGCATGGAATGATGAACACATTCTTGCACATAACTTCACACACAAGCACAAACAAATACACATGCAAGCACACAGACATGCACACACGGCCAAATAGACACAGGCACAAACACACATGCATGAACACATGCACAAACACCTTGACACACACACACACACACACTCAGACACACACATGGACATTCACACACACACACACATTAAACACATGTGCATACACATGTATGAAGTTAGATACACACATATGCACATGCATATGCAAACCATGCACACTAACACACACTCACATACAGCCACATGCATGCACAAATAAACACATACATGCATACTCACACAAGCACAAATGCACACATGTACACAAAAGCACACAAACGCACACACATGCATGCACATACATGCAAGCACACAAATAAAAACACTTGCATATTCAGAAAAAACATGTGCATAAACATGCATACACATACAAAACACACACAAAAACACACACACACACACACACCCATACCCACACACATTGATATGTAGCCACATGCATACACAAGCATGCATGCACTCATGCACATGCACACAAACACACACACACACATGTATGCACAAGTACACACATGCACACAGATGCACACATACACACATATTCACATGCACACGTGAACATGCCCGAAGATGCACACATGCATGCTCGTGCATACGGTCGCCTGCACCCAACATGTACACATGCACACGTTGGCACACACATGTACACGTGAGTGCACGCATATGTGCACACACATACCTATCGCCACACCTTTGCAAACACATACAAGCAGACACATGCACACACAGTAAACACATAGTGCACACATATGAACACACCTATGTGTGCATATATACACACAAACACATGGACACATGTACATGCAAACATGCACACAAACATAAACACCATGCATGCATATGCAAACACATGCACACACACCCACACCCACCCAAAGACACATATATGCTTACATATATGAATGGAAAGCAAACATGTATGCACCCACAAACACACACAAATAAGAACACATGTACACACACATTCACACACACATGCACACATACACACATACACATGCTTGAACATAATCGCACACAAACGCACATATGCACACACATGCACATGTATACACACACAAATACACAAAAATGTGTGTATGCATGCACACACACACACACATGAAACACACACATGCATATTAGCACATGCACACAAAAGCACACACACACACATGCACACAAAGGAAGACACACTCATAAACACCCATATACACACACATGCATGCACGATTACAAATATATATGCATACATACACACATAAACATATACATGCATATACTCATGCATGCGCATGCACACTCACATATACACACAACCACACACATGCACACTCACACACACAAACATACATACGCCCTCACACAAGTATGCACACAAGCACACATGCACATACACACACACAAGCACATGCACACATACATGCACACGTATACATGAATGCATGTATGGATGCACACATTCTTGCACCTATGTGCACACACAACCACACACACATACATATGCAAGCACATAGACTTGCACACATGCACAAGTAGAAACACACACAACCACACATGCATGAACACATGCACAAACTCCTTGACACAGACACACACACTCGCACACGCACATGGACATTCACACAAACATACATGCACACACACGTGCACATTAAACACACCAACACACATATATATGAAGAAAGATACACACACATATATGCACATGCATATGGGAACCATACACACCCTCACATGCTTACATACACCCATATGCATGCACAAATACACACATGCATGCATGTTTACACAAGCACAAAAGCACACATGCACACAGAAGGACACAAACACACACGTATGCACATATGCACACTTGCATACTCACAAAAACATGGACACATATGCACATACATGCATACATATCCATAACACATGCACACCCATACCCACACACATTGATATCTAGCCACTTGCACACCCATGCATGCATGCACTCATACATATGCACAGAAGCACACACACACATACATATGCACAAGTACACACATGCACACATATACACACACACACATATTCAAATGCACACGTGAACATGCCCGAAGATGCACACCTGCATGCTCGTGCGTATAGTTTCAAGAACACATGCACACGCGAGTACAAATAAACACCCAGGAACACACACATGCACACATAGAAGCACACTCACATACATGTGAGCACACACACATGCACACACATGCACCCATAGCCACACCATCACATATGGATACACGTAGACATATGCACACAAAACAAAGACACATGAACACATCTGTCTGTGCATATGTACAGACAAACACATGCACACACGTCCAAGCAAACATGTAAACAAACATAGACATCATGCATGCATAGGCACACACATACACACAGACGTGCACTCGAACACAGAAATGCACACATATGCTTACATATATGAATGGAAAGTACACATGTATGCACCCACAATCACACACAAATAAGAACACATGAATACACACATTCACACACACATGCACATACATGAACATAATCACACACATGCACACGGATGCACCCATGCATAAACATGCATGCACATGTACATACACACACACATACATATCCATAAGAACATACACATAGATTCACATGCACAAACACATATACAGGCACACACACACATAGATATGCTCACAATCATGCACACTCACATAGATATAGACATGCACAGATATGTAGATGCTTGCACTAACACATGCACACCCACACACACACACATGCATTGATGAACATGCACATAGGCATGCACAAGTTTGTAGACACGTACACGCATGCACACACACACACACAGATAAGTACATGCACTCACAAATGCACACACACATGCGCATGAACACGTACATATGCACGTATGAATGCATAAATGAATAAACATGCATGCATACGCACACATACAAATACACATATATGCACACAAATTTAGACACACACATAGAAACATGCACAAACACAAATATACACACAAATGCACACATACATGCACATATTCATGCATGTATGTGCACATGCACATGCACACAAACATAAGCCTATACAAATGCACTCACACACACCCAAAGACACAATTACACATATGCATGCACAAATACACACACAAATGCACATGCATGCATACACATAAACACACAAACATGCACACACATTATCACACACACTAACACACCTACAAATACACACTTGCACACATACCCACAAGCAAACACAGATGCATATACACATGCACACACACACACATGGATGAGAAACACCCACACACATGCATGCACACATGAAGGTGTATAGCCAATATGCACACACATAATCACATGCACATGTATGTGCAAGTACACACATATTCATATGTGCACATGTGTACACACACTCATAAACATGCACAAGCATACAACACACATTCACATTCATGTAAATACAAATACACACATGAAAGAACATGCACATGCACAAACACACACACACACACACACATGTACACATATACCCCATGCACATGTTAACAAGTACACATGCATATACATGAACACATGTACATGCACAGGCACATGCATACATGCATAAACATGCATACACACAAACAAGCACACATGCACACATGCATGTCCACAAGAACATGCAGGCACATATGCACAAACACTCAAAAACACACATGCACAAACACACAAACCTACATACACACATATGTCTGTGTACACATGCACAAAAGCATGCATATAGACACACATGAACACACAGGCCCACAGACAGCTACACACATGAACACACTCACAGCCACACACTCACACACAAAAGTGTGCATGTACATAGATGCAAACATGCTGCACATCTACATACATGCATGTATGCATACACACACACACACACACACACACTAACACACACACATGCATGCACGTGCACACACACATAGACATACACATAGGCATGTAGACACATTGACCAAGACACGCATAGATGCATTTCTGCTCATAGGCATAGATACACATGTGCACACATATGCATATAGATGCATGCACACATTGACACACATAGGCATGCACACACACTGACACACATAGGAACACACATACACATGCACACAGATGCACAAATGCATGTACATATAAGCACACACACAAATATGCAATTACATACACATGCATGCCTACACACACATGCAATCACTAATGCAAACATGCATCCACAAATATGCAAAGCACACACACAAGCATGTGTATGCACACACATGTACCAACACACACACACACACACATATACATGCTAACAAATACACTCTCATATGTGCAAACATGCACACACACACATAAGTACACAAAGACACTTATGCACACATGTGCATGCACACACACATGCACTCACACACATGATGCATTCTAAGATGCACACACATATATGTATACACACATGCCCACACACACCCACACACTCACACAAGCACATACATATATGCACACACACACATGCACATGAACACATGCACAAAAACAAACACACAAATGAAAACATGCACACACACACAAACATATGTAAAAGTTCATGCATGCAGATGCATGCACATGCCCAGACACATGCATACATACACAAACATGCACACACACACATAAGCACACAAGCACACATGCATGTCCACAAGAACATGCAGGCACATGCACAAACACTCAAAAACACACATGCACAAAAACAAAAACTCACATAAACAAATATGTTTGTATACACATGTACAAAAGCATGCATAAAGACACACACATGAACACACAAGCCCATACATACCTACACACAAGAACACACACTCATAGCTACACACTCACACACAAAAGTGTGCATGTACAAAGACATAGACATGTTGCACACCTGTATACATGCATGTTTGCTTGCACACGCATGTATGCATGTGCACATAGACACACATAGACATACATGCAGGCATGTAGACACACTGACCAAGACACACATAGATGCATGCCTATTCATAGGAATAGATACACACGTGCACACGTATACACACAATGCATGCACTCACACATGTAGGCATGCACACATACTCACACACATAGGAACGCATATATGCATGCACGCACATGCACAAATGCAAGGACATAGTAGCACGCACACAAATATGTAATTATATACACATGCATACCTACACACATGTGTAATCACTCATGCAGACATGCATCCACAAATATGCATAACACACAGACAAGCAAGTGTACGTATAAATATGTACCGACACACACACATTCACAGACACACACACACATATATACACACACTCACACATACACACTCACATGTGTAAACACACACACACACACATAAATACACAAAGACACTCATGCACATGTGCATGTGCACACACACACCCACACACATATGCACAATTTGTAAGATGCACACACATATTTGTATACACACATGCCCACACACACCCGCACACTCACACAAGTACATACATATAGGCACACACATATACACATGAATACTTGCACAAAAACAAACACATACAAACAAAAACATTCACACACATGCAAGCAAAAGTTCATGCATGTAGGTACATGTACATGCCCATGCTACCATGTACACACACACACATACATGTATGCACACATATAACCACACACATGCACACACGTACACATGTATAGACATGTACATATATGCACACACACACAGATACATGCACACAAGCACGCATGCATACAAGCACACATGCACATAGGCATAACTAATATGCACACACACATTAACAGAAATATTCACACACACACATACATAAACATGGACACATAAGCATGCACATGCTCATACACAAATATACACCACATCCAGATGCATCATAGCTGCACACAAACACACCAAGGCAAACACATATATGTCCATGTATAGCACACACATATACAAACAAACACACACATCCAACCAGACAAATGCATGTACACGTGCTTGCATTCACAAACACATGTATGAACTCATGCATGAACACATGCAGACACACTTACACCCACACACACATAAGAACACAAGAACACACATAAATGCACACACATGCACAAAAGGCATAAACTTACACACACATAGGCATAAAAATGCACCCACACACACACACACTTACACTCATACACATGCCCACACACACTCACACATATACGTGCACAAACACACACACATGATACACATGCATACACTTGCACACAAACATGCATGCATAACGACACATGCATACATAAGTACAAACACACACAGATGCACGCTCACATGCCCATAGAAACTCTTGCACATGTGCATAAAACACAAACCTGCTTGCTCACGCACACCTGCATGAACTCATGTAATCATGTAGAAATGCACATCTGCACATGCATACACATGCAAATATATACATAGGCACAAACATAAAGACACACACACACATGCACACACATATGAACACGCATACATACACATGTAATCACTCACATGCACACACATAGACATGCGTGCTCATGCACAACACAAATATGCACACACATATATTTGCACAGGCATGCACACATGCACGCACATGCATACATAAAGACTCTTGCATACATACACATTCACACATAAACACAAGCACAAATATAAGCATACACACACATGTACGTGCCTACCCACCTGCACAAACACACACACAAATGCACACATGGTCACATGTGCAAACATAAAACCATGCACTTGCACACATACACAAACATTTACATATGCAAGCATATACACACACACATGCATGCATAGTTACACACATGTGCAAATGGACAAACATGCAAGCACATGCAAGTATATACACAAACACATGCACACAAGTGTGCACACACACAAGCATAAGCCGTGCACACAGGCACAGACACACATACATAGTCACATGCACACACTCATGCACATGCATGCACACACACTCAAACACACACTCAAACACATGCATAACAATACATATGCACACACATGAGAAATGCACATGCATAAACCCATAAGTATGCAAACTCACAAAAACACATAATTATACACACCTATATGGACATGAACTCACTCATACACACACATTGAGGCACATAAACACATATGCACACACAAATATACACACACACCCACCCACCCACACTCAGACATGCAAGCTTGCATGCACACAAGCATGCATGTATGAGAACATGTACAAACTCATGCACATATGTATATGCCCACACACACAAGAACACATGAACACACAAGTACATATGCACACACACAAAAATGCACATGCACATACCTACACACACATGCCTATACATGCACACACACCCTCACACACACATACACTCATAGATGCACATGCACTTGCACACAAATACACACGCATGCACAAACAACACACATAAACAAGCATCATACATGCACAAACATATAAGCGCAAACACAGACATGCATGCACACAAGCATACTCATATGTGCTCACCCATCCGCACATGCACACAAACACAAACATCACAGGCATGCATGCACACACATAAGAAAACCCACACGATCATGCACACACACACACATATGTAGACATTCACACACATTAAATTGCACATTCACATGCACACACACATTCTCACAAGTATGAACACATACACATGCACACATGTAGGCATGCACATGCACATGTGCAAATCCTAGAATGCAAGCACAAACACATTAACATGCATATGAACACACTCACATACCCACACATGCACTCACATGCACAGATGCATGCACACTTGCACCTACCTATACGTGCAAATATGCATACACTTGCGCACACAAACACATACACACACAAGCACATGCATACATACACACTTGGGTACGTACACATCTATCCATGCATGCACACACACACATGTGCATGCACTTACTCACACACATACAAATACTCATAGCACACACACATGCATGTATGCCCACACACACCCACTCATATTCACACATGCACACAAAGGCAAATACATGCACACCCTTCCACACAAACAAGCACGTATACACACACACACACAAACAAACACAAACACGCACACAACTACAAATGAATAAAAACACACACATGCATACATGCATAATAATATGCAAGCACACACAAATAAAAAAGCATGTAAGTAACCGCACATGCACATACACCAACACACAAATGAATGCACACACATACACGTACAGAAGCACACAAGCACACACATGAATGCAAATAGTCAAATGCACACACATGCACGACATACATGCACAGAAATGTGCATGCAAATACCCATATATGTACATAAACACAAACATGCACACATGCACTGATACACTCAAACACAAGCACAAATACACCCAAACACAAGCACACAGGCATGCACCCATATTAACATACCTAAAGATGCTCATGCACGTACATACAAACAAACACACACACAGCACGAACACGCATGCTTATGCACATGTACACATAGACATGCAAATATGCCCACACACACTCATGCCAATTCACACGCACATGCACACATGCATGCACAAGAGGATACCCATAAACACCCCCATATACACTCACACATGCATATGCACATGCAAAATCACAAGCACAGGCACAAGCACACACACATGCACACACATAAGCACATGCACACACATACACACATATGTTCAAACACATACACACACATGCACACACATATAGATAAGCACACACACATTCATACACACACATACATAGACACAAGCATGCAAACATGCACTCACACATATGCACACTCTCACATGCAAACACAAATGCACAAACACACACATGCAAGCACACACACATATACAAACATGCACACATGCACACACATGCAAAAAAAGGAAAAAATTCTTGCACACATATATACACATGCACATGCACACAAAAATGCACACACATTCTCACACATGCATGTGCATGCACACACACCCACACACACACCTTCACACACACACAGTCACACTAGTATGTACAATACACATAGCAACATGAACACACTTTCACGTACACACACACAAACACATACACACATGTGTGCATGCATGCACAACATACACACAAGTACACCTACACAAAGACACATGCACACAAAAAAACACGCATGCTTACGCACACACCTACCTACCAACCCTCACAAAAGCATGCACAAACGCACATGCATGCTTGTTCAA
The DNA here is from genome assembly GCA_023846275.1 of Vanilla planifolia. NCBI lineage: Eukaryota > Viridiplantae > Streptophyta > Magnoliopsida > Asparagales > Orchidaceae > Vanilla > Vanilla planifolia. The sequence continues at coordinate 4,084,887 of JAIUJO010000019.1, forward strand.
ACACACAACATGCACACACACACACACACAGCTCAAAGACCTACACATAATAACTCATGCACACATGCACGTGCATCCACAAACACCCATGAACACTTAGACACCTAGACATGCATGTAAGCACACATGCACATTCTTATATGCAATGCGTGCATGTAGAAACACACCTATGCATGCACATAGACACACACATATCCACACACACATGCATATAGACACGCACAAATGCATACAAATACAAACACACATGCATATGCATGCATAAACACACGCACACACACATGTGCGTAGGCAAACATATTTGCAAACATATGCACAGACGCATAGTCATAAGAGCATACAAGCATGCACATACAGATGCACAAAATTATAAAAGCATGCACACACATAAATGCTCACACACCCACATACCACACATGCACACACATGCCCATGCACAAGCACACATACACACCCCAATGCATAGACACACATGCATGCAACCCAACCGCTCATGTACGCACATATGCACAAACGCACACATACACACATGTACACACATGAACACACATGCATAGACACACACAAACATGCATGCACATGCATAAGCACACACACACACACACATAAGCACCCACACATATACACGCACACAAATACAAACACATAAGCACATTCACATACATGCACACTTACACACAGATAAATACTTGCACACCCATGCTCACAAACATGAACCGACACATGTACGGAAATGCACACACACACGTACAAACAAGCACATACACAGACATAAACAAAATGCACATGCACACACCCATGCACTTGCACAAAAACATGTTCAAACACTTGCACACACCCAAAATGCACTCCCACACAAGCTCTCAAACACTTACACACACAAAGGTAAACATAAATACCTAGCACAAATACTCATATATTCACAAACACACTCTACCACACATGCAAATATGCACATGCATATGCTTGCACGCTCAAGAACAAACAAACACCCACACAAGCATGCATACATGCGCATACATACATACACAAACACATACTCACCCACATGTAAACACACACACACATGGCCACGAACACGTGTATACAAATAGGCATTCACATACATGCATACCCACATGCAGATACATATAGGTTCATAGACATGCACATAGACACACACATGTATGGACTCACATAGTGCATGTTTGCACACACACACACACTCATATAATCACACACACATACACGCACTCACACACTCATACTCACAAACACATACACTCGCAGATGCATGCACACACACATACACACACTTGCACACATATACACAAACACATGCATAGACAAAGGCACAAACATATGCACACACACGCACATGCATGTATGTTTGCACAAACACACATGAATGTATGTTTGCACAAACACACATGCATGTTTGTGCCCACACACACACATAAACAAGTGTGCATGCACACTTACACATGCATAGACAAAGATGCTTGCACACATTCACACACAAAAACACACATAAGTATGTAAACAAACATGCACACACATATGCTCACACAAACATGTACACATGCATTCACATATGTGCTTGTGCATACACATTTGCACACACAATGACACACACACATGTACAAACACACACACGTGCACAAATGCACAACATGCACACACATGCGTGCACACACATGTGTTTATGTTCATGTATGTATATGTGCATGTATATGGGTGAGTGCATATGTATACATGTGAGTGTATTTTTGTGAGATTGCACATGTATAAGTGTGTGTGTGTGTGTGTCAGTGTCTGTATGTGTCTATGTGCATGTGTATGTGTGTGTATATGTGTTTGTATGTGTGCATGTGTGTATTTCTATGTATGTGTGCGTGTGGATGTGTGTGCATTTGTATGTGCACTATTGCTTGTTTATATATGTGTGCCTTTTCATATGGATACATGCATGTGCATGTGTGCTTGTGCTTGTGCATGTGCAGGTTTGCATGTCTACATGGCTACACATGTGCATGTATGTGTTTTTGTGAGTTAGTGGGTTTGTGTGCATATGTATAAGTGTTTGTGCACGTGAATGTACAAACGCATGTCCATGTATATGTTTTTGTGAGTAAGTGGGTTTGTGTGCATATGTATAAGTGTTTGTGCATGTGTATGTACACACGCATGCATGTGTGCATGTGTCTATGTGTGTGTATGTGTACATTTGTGAGAGTGTATGCATGTGTGTGTGTTAGCATACATGTGTGTGTGCATGCATTTAGGTGAGTGTGTGTGGATGCAAGCATGCTTGGGTGTGCATGTTTGTGCCCCTATATGCACAAGTGTGTGTGTGTGTGTGCACATATGTAGTATGTGTGTGTGTGTGTAAATGTTTGTGCTCTTATGCATGTGTATTTGTGTGTTCATACACTAGTGTATGAAAGTGTATCTATATGTGCATGATTTTGTGTCGAACTATGTATGTGTGTGTAAGAATGCAAGGTTGTGCCCATACATGTGGGTATACCCATATGTGTGTGCATGTGTGTATATGTAGATGTCTCTATGTGTGTGTGTGTATGCACATGTGTAGTTATGTGTGTTTCTGTGAGTTTGTGCACATGTGTTGTGGTGTTTTCCTATGTATGTGTGCATGTGGGCATGTGTGTGTGCATAGGCATGGATATGCCTTTGTGTGTAAGTGTGTTTGTGTATGTATGTACACATCGGTGTACATGTGTGTACTGTTGTTGTGCATGTGCATGGGTGTGCTTATGCTGTGTGTGTATGTGTGTGTGAGTGTGTGTAGGAACATGTGTTTGTGCATAGCATGCATGTGTGTGTGCTTGTGCATGTGAGTATGTGTATGTGTGTTTAGGTTATCTACTTGTGCATACATGTATGTGTGAATGGGTGTGTGTATTAGTGCATGCATGTCCACATGTCTTTCTACTGTACGTGCGTGTGCATGTGTGTGTGATTTTGTTTGTGTTTACATGTGCTTGTGTGTGTGCAAGCATGTGTTTACATGCATGTGTGCATCTTTATGTGCACGTGTGTGTGCATGATGTGTCATGCATGTGCATATATGTCTATGTGTGTGTACTTGAGTGTGCATTTTTGTGTGCATACTTGTGTGTGTGGTTGCGTGTATACGCACGTGTGTGTGTGCATGAGTTTGTGTTTTTGTATGTTGCTGGTGCATGCATGTGTGTGCATGTGCAATCATGTGTGTGTACGTGTGTGTGTGTGTGCATGTGTGTGTGTGCATGTGTGTGTGCTTGTATGTGCATGTCTATCATTATAGGTGTATGTCTGTGTTTGTGCATGTGCATGTGCATTGGTGTGCATGTATGTGTATATGCATGTGCATGTGCGTATATATTTTGTTTTGTGCTTGTATGTGTGTGTGTGACTTTTCATGGGTTTGTGCATGTCTTTGTATGTGTTTGCACATGTGCATTGGTGTGATTGCAAGCATGTGTGCATATGTATGTGTGCGTATGAGCATGTGTGTACATGTGTATGAATGTGCGCATTATATGCATGTTTGAGCATGCAAAATATTGTATGCCTTTACATGTGTATGTGTTTGTGTGTTCATGCATGTGTGCATGTGCATTCATGTGTGTGTTTGTGCATGTATGTGGCATGTGTTGTGTGTATATGCAAATTTGTGCATATGTCTATGTGAGTGAGAGCAAATGTGTGTGTGTATGCATAAGCATGGGTGTGCATGTGTGTTTGTGTGTGTGTGCGTGCATATGTGATTGTGTGTGAATCGATGTGTGTGTGTGTTTCAGTGCATGCATATCCATTTTTGTGTGCATGTGTCAGTGCTCGTGTGAGTTCATGAGCATGTGTGCAGTGGGAGTGCATGTGTATGTGTGTGCTTGTGCAATAATTGGTGTGTATGTGCCTATATTTGATCATGTATGTGTGTTCTTGTGCATGCACTAGAGTGTGTGTTCATGTGTGTAAATGTGTGGGTATGTGTCTACATGATGACAGATGTGCGTGTATGTTTGTGTGTGTGTATGCATGTGTGTTGTGTGTATCTATGTGCATTCGTGTGTGTGCATGTGTGTATTTATGAATGTAAATGTGTGCATGAGAGTCTTATGCGTGTGCACTTTTGCATGTGTCCTTGTTTGTGTACATGTTTATGTGTATGCATGCATATCTATACATGTTTGTGCATATGCATTTATGTGTGCGCATTTGCTAGTATGTGCTTTATGGTTTTATGTGTGTGCATAAGCATGTGCATGTTTCTATGCATTTGTTTATCTATTTTTTGTGTGTGTGCTTGTGCATATGCTTGTGTTTATGTGTGTGCGTGCGTAGGTGTTCATTCGTGTGTGTAGAGGTGCTCATGTGATTGTGGATGTGTTTTTTGTAAATGTGTATATGCATGTGTGTTCTTATGTGTGGGGGTGCATGCATGGGTGTGTATGTGGGTGTATGTGTGTGTCTTTACATATATGCATCTGTATACGTGTGTGCATGTTCATGCATGCATGTGTGCTTATGGGAATTTTTGTGTGTGTATGTGTACACATTGGCGTATTGATAAGGGTGTGTACTGTGTGTGTGTGCGTGTATGTGTGGGTATGCATGTGTGTGGGTGTTGGTGTGTGTGAGCATGTGCATGCATGTGTATGAATGTGCACATGTGATTGCATATGTGTGTCAATGTACAGGTTGTGTGCATGTTCATGGGCACTGTGTGCATGTGTTCATCTATGCACATGTGTTTCTGTTTACTTGTGTGCATGTGTGTGGGTTAGTCTTTGAATGCATGTATATGCATGTGTGTGCATGCGAGTGTGTGTGTGTGTGTGCATGTGCATGTATGTTGGTGTGTGTGTGTGTTTATGCATGCATGTGTATGCATGTGTGTGCATTTGAGTCTTTGTGTGTGTGTATCTACATGTATTTGCATGTGTAAGTGTATGTGTATGCATGCATGCACTTGTGCTGTGTGTGTGCATGTTTTTATTTGTATTGGTGTATAAGTGTGTTTATATGTACATTTGGGTGTTATTCTACACATGCTTATGCATGTGTGCATGTGTGTGTGCATGCATGTGTCCATGTCTATGTGTGCATGTGCATGTGTGTGTGTGTGTCTGCATGTTTGGGTGGGTGGGCATTGGTGTGAGTGTGAGTGTGGGTGTGGGTGTTTGTGTGTTCTTGAGTGTGTGTGTGTAGGGGTAAGAAGTCTATGTGTTTGGGTCTATGTGCATTTATGTATGTGTGCATGTGTTTGTGCTTGTGTGTGTGTGTGTGAGTGCATGCCTGTGTGTCTGTGTAGGCATTTGTGTGTAAATGTGCTTGCATGTGCATGTGTGTGTTGGTGTGTGTGAGTATGTGTGTGTGTGTGTGTGCATATGTGTATACTAATGTGCACAAGTAAGTATATGCATATGAGCATGCATGCATGTGCATGTGTCTATGTATGTTTGTGTGTGTATTTATGAGCTATGCATATGTGCTCATGCATGTGAGCATATGAGTGTGCGTGTTTATGCATGTATATGTTCATGCATGTGTGTGTTAGCAAGTGTGTGTGTGTGTGCATATTCTTTTATGTTTCTACTTGTGTTGTGTGCACATGTGTGTGTTGGTGCTTTTGTGTGCATGTCTACATATGTATGTGTTATTGTACTTGTATTTATGTGTACATATGTGTGGGTGCCTATGTGCGTGGGTGTTGTGTGTGTATGTGTGTGCATCTGTGCCTGTGTGATTGAGTCACGTGTGTGAGTCAGTGTGTGTGTGTCTACATATGTTCATTCATGCATGTGTATGTCTATGTGCATGCATGCGTATGTGTATGTTAGTGCTTGTGCACACATGTGTATGTGTATGCATGTATCCATGTGCAACTATGCATGCAAGTATGTCTATGTGTATGTGTTTGTGCTCGTGCACATGTGTGTGAGTCTATGCATGTGTGTGTGTGTGTGTGCAATTGTGTGTGTTTGTGTGTGCTTGTGTGCCAAAGTATGTGTTTGTAGACACATGTTTGTTTTTGTGTGTGTGCATCTCTACATGTGTGTGTGTGAGTGTGAATGCATGTGCGTGTATGCCTATCTACATGTGTGTGTGTGTGTGCTTGTGTGTTTGCATGTGTTCGTGTGCATGTGCATGTTTGTTTGTCTATGCATGCACATGTGTGTGTGTGTCTGTATGTGCATGAGTGCATGTTTCTACATTTGTGTGCATGTGTGTGTTTGTGTTGGTGGGTGCATTTGAGTGCATGCAATTGTGTACATTTTTGTATATATGCGCAAGTGTGTGCATCGGCTTGTGTGTGCGTACACATATGTGTAAGTGTTAGGGTGTGTGTGTGCATGTGCTGATGTATGTGTGTACATGTGTGTGTGTGTACATATGTTCATATGTGTATGCATATGTGTATGTGTAAGTATGCATTTATGTACATGTTTATGTGTATGTATGTGCATGTGTGTGTGTGTGTGTGCATGTGCATGTGTGTTTGTACATGTTTGTGAGCAAGTGTTTGCACATGCATATGTTTTTATGTGTGTGTGCATGTACTTGTGTTTGTTTGTGCATTTATGCATGTATATGTAAGCGTGCATGTGTGCATGTGCATGTACATTTGTGTGTGTAGATTTCTTTGTCTTCATGTGCATATGTGTGTGTGTATACATGTAGGTGAGCATTCTTATGCATTTATATGTGTGTATGCAATTATGTGTGCATGTGTTTGTTTGCATGTGTATATGTTTGTTTGTGTGCATGTGTGTGCATACACTTTTATGTGTGTGGATATGTGTGTGAGTGGAAGTGTGCTTGTGCATGTGCATATGTGTTTGTGCATATGTGTTTGTGCAGATGTGTTTGTGCATCTGTGTGTGTGCTTGGGTGTGTGTGTGTTTGGATTCTTGTATGTGTGAATGTGTGTGCACACATGTGTGTGTTTGTGTGTTTGATTGCATAATTCTATGTGTGTGATAGTGCATGTGTGTTTGTGTGCACCTATGTGTGCAAGTGTACGTGCATGTTCTTCTGCGAGCATATGCATGTGCTTCTGTGTGTATTTTTATTTGCATGTAAGTGTGCATGTGTATATGTATTTGTGTGCATGTTTATGCTTGTGTGTGCACTTGTGCTTAGGTGTGCATGTGTGTGTATGGGTGTGGTTTGGTATTATGTCTACTTATACATGAGTCTATGTGCATGCCTATGCATGGGCATGTGTGTGTGTGTGTGTGTGCGTGTATGGGTATGTGCATGTTTTGTGCTTGTGTGCCTTTTTGTGCATGTATGTGTGTGTGCTTGTGGATATGCCTCTATGTGTAGGCATTGGTGCATGTGTCTATGTAAGTGTGTGTGTTAGTGTGTGTTTGCATGTAATCATGTGTCCATGTATATGCATCTCTGTGTGGATGCATATGTCTATTATTATATGTGTGTGTGTATGTGAGTGTGTGTGTGTGTGTGCATGTGTGGTTGTGCATCCAAATGCCTATGTGTTTGTGTGTATGTACCCCTACGTGTTGGTTTGTGCACTTTTGCCTATCTGGATCTGTGTAAGTGTATGTATGTGTGTATTCTTCTTTGTCTGTGTTTGTATAGATGCATGTGTGTGGGTGCTAAGTGTGTGTGTGTAGACATGGATGTGCATGTGAGCATGCTTACATGTATCGATAAGTTTTTGTCTCTGTGCGCACATGTGTGTTTGTGTGTGCATGCATATCTGGGTATGTTTGTGTGTGTGTGTGCAAGCTTATGTGTGTTTGTATGTCTATGCATATGTGGAGGTATGTGCATGTGTGTGTGCTTGCTGCATGAGCATTTATATATTTGAGTGCATGTATGTTGTGTGTAGGTGTGAGTGTTCATGTGCATGCATATGTGTATGCATTTGTGTTGCATGCATCTACTTGTGCATGCATGTGTTTTTGACTGTACCTATTTGTGTGTGTGTGTGTATGTCTGTGTTTGTGGATGTGTGTGCATATTTGGATATGAGATCATGCATGTGTGTGCATGTGAGTATGTGCATGCGAGTTCGTTTGTACAAGTGTGTGCATGTGTGTGTGTTTGTGCATGCTTATCTATGCATGTGTGTGCATGTGAGTGTGCATAGGTGTGCATGTGTTTGCCTGTTCATTTGCTTGTATGTGTGTGTATCTATGTGAGTGTGTGCTTGTGTTTATAGGCATGTGCATGTGTTTTCATGTGAGTGTTATGTTTGTGCATGCTTGAGTGTGTGTACATGTGTGTGTGCATCTGTGTGTGTGTGTATGTGGTTGCATATGTGCATATGTGTGCATGCTTGTGTGTGTTTATTTTTGTGTGTATTTGTGTGTATGTGTGTGCATGCATAAGTGTGTATACATGTGTACATGTGTGTGTGTGCATGTGTATTTGCATGCTTGTATGTGAGGGTGTGTACAAGTGTTTGTGTTCATGTGTGTGCCTGTGTGTATGCATGTGTGTGCATGTGTATGTGTGTGTGTGTGTGTGTGTGTGCATGTTTGGTTATATGCTTGTGTATACATGTATGTGTGTGTGTGCATTTGCATGCAAGCATTCATGTTTGTGTGTGTGTATATGTCTTTGTGTTTATGCAAGTGTGTGTGTGTTTCCATGCATGCACCTATATGTATGTGTGTGATATTGTGTTTGTGTGTGTACAACTGTGTGCCAGTGTGTATGTTCATGCATGTGTATGTACATATATGTGCAAGTGTGTGTGTGTGTGTGTATATACAAGTGCTTATATATGTGGGTGTGTGTGTGTGCTAGCATGCATGTGCATTTGTAAGTGTGAGTGCACATATGTGTTTGTGTGTGTACATATGGGTGTCCATGCATGCATGTGGGAGTGTGTGTGTGCGTGTGTACATTTGCATCTATGTGTGCCTAGAAGTGTGTGCATGTGCATTTGTATGTGTGTGGGGGTATAATGTGTGTGTGCTTGCATATTGGTGCATAGGTGCATTTGAGCTTATATACATGTGTGTGTGCATGCCTGTTTGTGTGTGTGTATGGGTGTGGGTATGTATGCATCTGCATGTTTGTGTGTGCACATGCATGTGTTTATATGTATGCATTAGTTTGTGCATGTGCATTTTTGCATGTACATGTGTACAAGCATGTGTGTTTACATGTGCATTTTTGTGTGTGCCTCAATGTGAGTTTGTGTGTGTGTCTAGTCATATATTGTGTTTGTCATTGCATGTTTGTATGTGCACAGGCTTTTGTGTTTGTGCATTTGTGCATGTGCATGTGTTTATATGTGTGTAGATTTTTATATCTGTTATTTTGTTTGTATGTGTTCATGTGCATTAATATGTGTGTGTTTGCATGTGTGTGTAGGTCTATGTTCCTAGATGTTTGTAGTTGAACATGTGCATGTTCATGTATGTGTGTGTTTGTGTTGATAATTGTGTGTGTGTTCATATATGTGTTGTGCATGTGTGTATGTTTACTTACATGTATGTGAGTCCACATGTTTGTGTGTGCAAATGTGGGTCTATGTGCTTACCTGCATGTGTGTTTGTATAGTTGTATATATGTGTGTGTGTCAGTGTGCCAATATGTGCTTATGTTTGTAGGTTTGTGTGCATGTCTTTTTGCATGTGTGTGTTCTCTACGTGCATGTTCTTATGCATGTTTATGTGCTTATGGGTGTGTGTATGTGTTCATGTCTCTGTGCCTGCATGAGTGCATGCATGCATGTTTGTATTTACTGGTGCATATGTGTGGTTGTGTGTTTGTGGGTGTGTGTATGGCTGTGCATGTGCATGTGTGTACATGTATATGAGAGTGTATCTACTTGTGTATGCATATATGCATAAATGTGTATATCAATGTGTGTATTTTGTGTGAGTGCATGTGTATGTGTGTGCATGCATGTGTGTGTTGGGAGGAAGGGGCATGGGTGTGTCTATATGAGTGTGCACATGTGCATGGGTGTGTTTGTGTGTGTGCATACATGCACATATGTGTGTAGGGGTGCATGTGTATGTGTGTGCGCATGTTTATGTGCTGATGTGGTAGTGTGTGTGCATGCGTGTTTTGTGCCTGCATGTGTGTGCATGTGTGCATGCTTGTTTAAGTTTTTGGTCACATGTGCACATTGATGCATGAGCATATTTCTTCATGTGTGTGCATCCACGTGTGTGTGTGTGTTTGTGCATGTGTGTATGCTTGTGTGTGTGCGTTTGTTTCTATGTGGTACGATGCATGCATGTATATATGTTTGTGTGTTAACATTCATATGAAAGTGTGCATGCATGCTTGTGTGCATGGGTTTGTGTTCGTGCATATGCAAGCATGTGTGTGTGTGCATGCATTAGCATGTTGGAGTGTATGTTGGGGTGTGTGTGAACACATTTGTGCATGTGCTTATGTGTCTTTGTATGTGCATGCATATTCATATGTCTATGTGAGTGTGAGTGTTCATGTGTGTAAATGTGTGTGACTCTATGCATGTTTGTGTGTAGATGAATGCATGTGTGTGTGTATGTGCAGGCGTGTGTGTGCATGTGTCTATATGCATTCATGCATTTGTGTATATGTATATATGTATGTGTGTATTCATGAAGACTTATATATTGTGCTAGTGTGCATGCAAGTGTATGTGTTCATAGGTGTTTGCATGTCTTTGTGTAGTGTGCATGTGCATAAGTTTGTGTAGGTGCTTGTATATGTGGTGTGTGCATGAGTTTGTGCATTTGTGTGTATGCATGTGTGCATGTGTGATTATGTTCATGTGTGGGCATGTTGGTGTTTGTATGTGTGTGTGTGTGCATGTGTTTGTGAGAAAGTGCAGGTGTTTATATGTATGTCTATGTGCATGTGTGTTTGTGTTTGTGTATCTTTATGTGTGCTTGTGTGCATGTGTTTGTGTGTGCATGCACACGTGTTGTTGTCTGTGCATGTATGTGTGTGCCTGCATGTGTTCTTGCTCATGTGTGTGGGCATCTATGTCTATGTCCCTATGTACATGAGAGAGCAACACTGTGTGTGAGTATTTGTGTGTGTGTATACATGTGTGTTTGTGAGCTTACTTATATGTGGGTTTTTTGGGTGTGTGTGCACTGGTATCTACATGTAGGTATGCATTGGTGTGTGCACATGAGTGTGTGCATATGTGTGCTTGCATGTTTGTATGCATATGTTTGTGGGTATGTGTGCGTGTATGCCTGTGTAGATCTATGTGTGCATGCTTGTGTGTGCTGATCTATGTGGTTGACTATGTGAGAGTTTGTGCATGTGTGTGTACATGTACATGTGTGCATGTGTGCATATATATGTGTGTCTGCTTGTGTGCTTCTGCATGTTTGTTTATATGAGTGTGTGTATGTGCACATGTATGTGTGTGCATATGTACGTTTATGTTTGTGTTTATGTCAGTGTGCTTGTGTGTGTGTGAACATGCCTATGCATGTGTGTTGTGCATTATTGTTTCTACATGCATGTAAGTGTGCATGTGTATGTGTGTGCACATATGTGAATGTGTGTATGTGTGGGCATGCGTGTGTGAAATCAAACATGTGTGTGTGTGTTTGTATGTGTGTACACACATCTATCCTTGTGTGTGTGTGTGTATGTGCCTTTGTAGGTGAGTGCATACACATCTGTGTATGTGTTTGTTTGCATGTGTGCATGAGTATGTGCATTTATTTGCATATGCTTATGTATATGTATGCATGGGAGCATGTGTGTGTGTGTATCATGCATGTTTGTGTGTGCACATTTGTTTGTGTGTATGCATGTGTGTGTGTGTGTATGTGGGTGTGTGTGTGTGTATATGGGTGTGTGCACATGTGTGTATTTATGTATGCATGTGCATGTGTTTTTTTGTCTATGTGCATATGCATGTGTGTGAGCATGTGTAAGCCTACATGTGTATGTGCATGCGTGTGTGTGTTTATGCAGGTGTGTGTACATGTGTGTGTGCTGAGTGTTTGTGCTTGAGTGGTTGTGCTTGTTCAAATATGTGTGTGTCTATGTGTGTGTGCATATAAGCATGAGTGTGTGAGGGTGTTTGTGCATCTATGTATACTTATGGGTGTGCATGTGTACTGGTGTATATGCATATGTGTGTCTGAGAATGTGACTGTGCATATGTATGCTCGTGTGTGCATGTGAGCATTTGTGTTTGCATGTGTCGATGTATGTTTAATTAAATGTATGTGTGTGAGTAGGTTTTTGTTTTTGCATATGTGATTGTGTGTGTGCATACCTACATGTGAGTGTGTGTATTTGTTCATGTGTTCTTAAGTGTGTGTGTGTGTGTTTGTGTGCATGTGTGTGCATGTGTGTGCATGTGTGTTTGCCCATACTACATGTGCATGCAAAATGTTTGTGTGAGTTGTGCATCCATGTGCATATGAGTGTGAGTGTGTGTGTATGCTTACATGTGTCCATCTGATAGTGTGCTGCATGTGCATGTGTGTCCATGTGTGCATGTGTTCTTATGTGTACATATACATATGTGGCTTGAGCTTGTGCACATGTGTTCATGTGAAGTTTTGGGTGCATATATGTGTGTGAAGTTTTGGGTGCATATGTGTGCATGTGTGTGGTTGCATGTATGTGCAAGTGTGTGTGTGTGGCTATGCACGTACATGTGTCTACTTGTGTGTTTGCTTGTGTTTTCATGCGTTCGTATGTGTGCATGTGTGTGCCTATGTATGTGCGTGTATTTGTGTTGGTGTGTGCATGTTCATGCTGTGTTTCTGTGTTTGTGCTTATTTGTCTGTGGTGTGCATGTACATAGATACATGTATGTGTGTGTGTGTGCATGTGTGTGTATGTGTGTTCATGTGTGTGCATATGTGTACATGTGTGTGTGTGTGTATGTGTATGCATTCATATTTGCATCTGTGTGTGTGGGTACAAATGTGTGTGTACATGCATGCATGTGTGTGTTCATAGGCACATGTGTGTGGGTGCAAGCATGTGTGCATGAGCGTGCATGTGTGTGTGTATGTGTTTATTTTGTGGGGGTGTGTGTGTGTGTTTGTGTGCTTGTGTACATGTGTCTATCTATGAGAATGCGTGTGCACAAGGGTGTGCATTTTCCTATGCATTTATGTGTGCATGCATGTGTATGCATGTGTGTGTGTGCATGTGCATGTATATGTGTGCATTTTTGTTTATTTGTATGTGTGTGTGCATGCAAATGTGTGTATGTATATGTGTATGTGTCTATGTGTGTGTGCTTGTATGTGTGTGTGCTTGTTTATGTGCATGTATGTGTGTGTGCGTGCATGTATGCATGTGCACATATGTGTGTACATGTGTGCATGTGCATGCATTTGTGTGCTTTTGCATGTGTGCATGTGTTTGTGTGTGTATGTGTAAATGTGTCTCTACATGTGTATGTTTGTATGTGGTTGTATGCTTGTGTGCATGCACACATGTGTGTGTGTCTACATGCATACATGTGTGTGTATTTATTCATGTGTGTGTGTGCATTTGTATATGTGTGTATCTATGTATGTGTGTGCACATGAGTTGTTGCATGTCAGTATAGCATTAGTAGCTGTGTGTGCATGACCATGTGGGTTTGTGCCCTTTTGTGTGCATGTGTGTGTGCATCTAGTTATGCATGTGCGTGAGTATATGGCTTAGTGCAATTATGTGCATGTGCATATATGTGGGTGTATGTGCATAAATGTGTATGTGTGTTTGCCTTTTTGTGCGAGCATTTGTGCCCATGTATGTGCACTTGCATTTGCATGTGCATGCATGTGGGTGTGTGTCTGTATGTGTGTGTGATTTATTCACATATGCGTGCACACATGTATGTATGTGTTTGTGCATACAAAGATGTGTGTGTGCACATTTCTGTATCTGCATATGTGCATGTGCATGTGCATACATGTGTGTATATGTATGTGCATTTGTTTATGTGCATGTGTGTATGTGTGCGACTGTGGTCCTATGTTTATATTTTCATGTTCATGTGTGCGTGCCTGTGCATATGAAAGTTTGTGCACATGTGTGTTTTTGCATGTGCTTGTGTGCATGAGTGTGCATGTGCATGTGTGTACATGCATGTGTGTGTGTGCTTGATCATTTGTTTTTGCATGTGTTGTGTAGGTGTATTGGCATGTTGTGAGCCTATTTGTGTGCATGTGTGGTACCTATACAGGAGCATGGGCAAGTGTGAGCATGGTTGGACACGTGTGTATATGTGTATTTGTGCATGCATGTTTTTGTGTACTCATGCGTGTGTGTGCATGGTTTAGATATGTGTATGTGCTCTTATGTGTATCTTTGTGCTTGTGTGTATTGTGTACATGCACATGTGTGTGTGTGGATGTGTTTACTGGTATAGTGCATATGTGTTTGTGTGTGTTTGTGTGTGTGTTTGTGTGTGAGTATGTGTGAGCATCTATTTTTATGTGTTAGTATGTGAGCATTTGTGTGTTCGTGTGTGTGCATTTGCATGTGTTTGTTTATGTGCATGTGTGTATGAGACTCTATATGTATGTGTGTGTTCCTGTACACTTATATGCATTTGCATGCTTTCACATTTGTATATCTTTGTGTTTAGGTGATTGGGTCTTGTGCATGTGTGTATGCATGTGCCTATGTCCATACGTGTGTGTGTGTGTAGGGGTGCATGTGTGTATGTGCATATGTGTGCATGTGTTTGTGTGTGTTTGTGCTTGCTTGTGCACATATGTGTGTGTTTGCACTCGTGTGTGCATATTTGTTTGAGTGTAAGTGTGCATGTGTGTTCCTACTAGTGCACACATGTGGGTGTGCATGTATGCAAAATGTTTGTGTGCATGCTTGAGTGCTTATAATTGTGCATGACCTTGTGTGTGTGTGCATTCATGCTTATGTTTGTTCATGTGTGTGAGCCTATGCATATGCAAGTGTATATCTACATGCATACACATGTTTGTATATTTATGGATGCATTTATCTACCTTGTTGTATGTGTGCATGTATGCGTGAGCGCAGGCATGCTTGTGTATATGTGTATGTCTGTGCGTATGTTTATGCAAGCATGTGGGGGTGGGAGCATGCATGCATGCACGCATACATGCATGTAAAGGCATGTGCCTATGCATGTGAGTGTGTATGCATATGTCTGTATGTGTCCATTTGTGTGTGTGTCTATATGTGTGTGTCCATGCATGTCTATGCACGTATGTGCTTATGCGTTTGTGTCTATGTGTGCATTTGCATGTATTTATATTTGTGTGTGTGTACATATGCATGTGCATGCATGTGTAGCAGCAAGTGCACGTGTGTGCATGAATTTGTTCATATGTGTGTGCTTGTACATGCAAGTGCATGTGTTTGTGCACATGAATTCATGATTATGTGTGCATGTGTGCATATAGTTGTGTGTGATTTATTGTGTTTTTATACATGCATGTTTGTGTGCTCTTGTGTATGTGTATGTGCATGTGCATGCATTAATGTGTATTTGTGCATGCAGTTTAGTGTGTGTTCACATGTGTTTATGCAAGCATGTACATGTGTTTGCATGCATGTACTTTTGCATGTTTGGGTGTACATGTTTGTGATTGTGTGTGTCTAATAGTGTGTGTGCTTGTGATTTAGGTGGGTGTTTGCATGTGCATGCCTAAGCATATGTGGATGTGTGTGCATGCATTTGTGCATATTTAGGTACATCTATGTGCATGTGTGTCCATGTGTGTGTGTGTGTGTGTTCATTAGTGTGTGTGTGTTCATTTGTGTGTGTGTGTAGGCGTAGGTGTGGGTGTGTGTGTGCAGGTGTGCACATGTGTGTGTATACATGCATGTGTACACGTGTATGTGGTGCAAGAGTTCATGCAGATGTGTGCTTTTTTATCCATGTGTTGGGGAGAGTATGTGTGTGCATTTGCACATATGTAAGTGTGTTCATGTTAGCATGGATGAGTGCATGCATATGAGTGTGCATGAGCAAGTACATGTGTTGCATAAACATATGTGTGTGCCTCCATGTGTATGATTGTGCACATGTGCATGCTTGTGTGTGTGTGTTTGCATGCAAGTGTTTGTGCTTGTGAGTGTAGGAATGTGTGCAAATATTTTTGCCAACATGTTTATGTGTGCATGTGTGTGGATGTGCTAGTGCACTTGCTTTTATGTATGTATGCATATTTGTGTGCTTGCAAACATGCATGCATATGTGTGTGTGTTTAAGTGCGTGTGTTTATATATGTGTATGCATACACATGTGAGTGTATATGCATGCATTTGCATGTGCATATATGAGATTTTTTGTGCATAACTCTACGTGTGCTTATGTGTGTAAGAGGGTGCACATGTGCATGTGATTGTACATGTAGGTATGCATGTGTATGCATATAATTATGAGTGTGCACAAATGTATGTGTGTGTGCATGCATAAGTGTGTGTGTGTGTGTGCTTGTGTTCGTGTATGTGCGTGTGTGTGTGCGTAAGTGTATGTGCATGTGTATGTGTGTGTGTGCTTGTGTCTATGCACTCATGTATGGCTGTGTGTGTGTGCATAAATCTGTTCATACATGTGTCCATGTATGGGCATGTGTGTGTGCATGTGTATGTTTATCCACATGCATATGTGTGGGTGTGCAGTTTGTTTGTGTAAGTGTGTGTGTGTGTGTGCATGTGCATATGTGTATGCATACATGTGTATTTGCTTGTGTTTTTGTGTCCTCCTACATGTGTGTGTGTGTGCTGATGCATTTATGTATGTGTGTGTATTTATGTGTGTGAGTATATGTGTGCATACTTATGTATATGTTGTGTGTGTATGCATGTGTATATGTGTGAGCACAATAGTGTGTGTGTGTATATATGCTTGTGCATGCATGCGTGCATTTGAGCTTTTGTGAGCATGTGCTTGCATGTGCATTCATGTGATTGATAACATGTGCTTTTGTGTGCAAGTGAGTGTGTGTGTGCATGCATATGTGTGGGTGTGTGTGTGTGCTTGTACATGTGTGTGTGTGTGTGTGTCTGTACGGGTGAATTTGCATGCATGTTCGAGTGCATGTGCGCATGTGCATTTTCATGTGTGTGTGCATGTGCATGTGTCTGCATTGGTGCGTGCATGTATGCACGTGTGTTTGTGAGTGTACGTTCATATGTTAGTATGCATGTTTAAGCATGTGTGTGTGCATGTACATATATGAGTGTACATGTGTCTCTGTCTACATGTGCGTATACATGTGAGTATGCATGTTTAAGCATGGTCATTTGTGTGTGTGTGTGTGTGCATGTGCATATGTGTTTATGCATTTAAGTATGTGTGTATGTTTGTGTGGGTGTTTGTATGTATGTTTACATGTTTTTGTCAGTGTGCATGTGCACAAATGTTTTCATATACCTATGCACATGTGTGCTTTTGTGCTTGTCTATGTGTGTGCATGTCTATTCAAGTATGTGTGTGTGTGTGTGCATGCACATGTCTAAGTGTGTCTATGCATGCATATGTCCATGTGTGCGTGGGTGTATCTATGCATTTGTATATGCATTGGTGTGTGCACATATGTGTGAGTCTCTATGTGTGCGTGGATGTGTGCATGTGGGTGTGCTCAAGTGCATGAGTGTGGTGTGTGTGTGTGTATGCATGCATCTATGTATTTATGTGTGTATGTGTGTGTGTGTGTGCATGGGTGCATGCATATATGTATGTGCATGTATACATATATATGTGTGCGTATATACATGTATATATGTATGTGTGTGTGTGCATAGTAGATGTGTGTATGTGGGTGTGTGTGCATGATTGTGTCCTTGAAAGTGTGTGCATGGCTATAAATGTGTAGGCATGTGTGCACTTATGGCTGTGTGTGATGTAAGTGCATGTTAGCATGTGCATGTGTGTACATGCATGTATAAGTGCAAGAGAGTGCATGTGTGTGCGTTTATGTGTATGTGCATATATGTGTGCATGCATTTAAGTTTGTACGTGTTTGTGAGCATATGTATGTGTGTTCATGCCTGTGTGAGAGTATATTTGCTTGTGTGTTTGTAAGTGTGCATGTATGTGGTATGTCTCTATGTTTGTGCTTGTGTATGTGTGTGTTTGTGTGTTTGTGCTTACTTGTGTGTGTGTACATGCACATGCATGTTAGTGTGTGTGTGTGTATGCCTCTGTGTCTGTGTGTTCATTTTTCTGTAAGTGCTTCTCCTAGCCATGTCTATGGGGTGTGTGTGCAAGTTTGTGGGAGTTCTTGTGCATTTACATGTGCTTGTGTAAGTGTATGAGCATGGTTGCTCATGTTGGTTTATGTGAGTGTGCATGTGTGTGAGCACATGTGCATGTTAGCTTGCTTGCATGTGTGTGTTTGTGTATGCATGTGCATGTATTTGCATGTTTGTGTGTGCATGTGTGTTGGTGTATGTGTGTGTATGTGCAAGCATTTGTGAGTGTAGGTATGTGTAGTGTGTGTGTGCAAGTTTGTGTAGTTTGTGTGTGCATGTGCATGCATTTGTGTGTATTTGTGCATGTTGATGTACTTGTTTTCATTATTGAATGTGTGTTCCTTCACATGTATTTTTGCATGTTTACATGTATGTGTGTGAGCATGAGTGTGAGTGTGAATAGGTGTGCAAGTGTATGTATGTGAGTGCATTCATGTGCTTGTAGCTATTTGTTTGCTAGTTTTTATTTTGTGTAGTTGTATCTACATGTGTGTGCATGTGTGCATATACATGTTCCTGTGTATGTGTGTGTGTATGTGTTCATGCATGTGTGTGTCTATGATTGTGTGCACTTGTGTATGCATATGTGAGTGGGTGTGTCCATGTGTGCATGTGTTCATGTGTGTGTCATTGCATGTGTTTTTATATGTATGATGTGCATGTGTTTGAGTTTTTTTTTGTGTGTGTGGGGGTGTGTTGGTTGTACATCTTCATGTGTACTTGTGTGTTCATGAGTTCTTATGCATGTGTGGGTAAGCAGGTACATGTGTGTATGTATTCATGCATGTGTGCTTACGTGCTTGAATGTGTGTAGTCATGCGTCTATGTGCATGTGTGCACTTGTGTATGTTTGAGAGTGTCTATGGTGTCCATGTGCGTATGTGTATACATGTGTGTGTGCATGTTTTTGCGTGTGTGTGTGTGTGAGTGAGTATGTTTGTGTATGCATGCATGAGCTGGTGTATGCATGTGCATGCATGAATGCCTTTGGCATGTGAGTGTATATAAATGTATGCATGTGTGTGTCCTTGTGTGTATATCATGTAGGTGTCTGTATGCATGCATATGTGCATATGTGTGCATGAGCTTGTGCATGTGTATGCATAAACATATGTGGTTGTGTGTACATGTTTGTATATGAGCATGCAAGAGTGTACATGTATGTGTGTGTGCATTTGAGTGTGTAAATTTGCATTTGTGTGTCTTTTTGTATGTGTGTGCACATGTTTACATGTGTATGTACGTGAGTGTGTTTTTGTGTGTGTATGGACACATGAGTAGGTGTTTGCTTGTGTATGTGCACGTGTGTGTTTGCATATGTCTTTGTGTGTGTGCCAACTTGTTTGTGTATGAATGCATTTGTGTAAGTGTTTGTGCATGTTAGTGTGTGAGCATTTGGGCATGACTGCGTGTGCATGAAGTGTGTGTGTGTGCATGTCAATGTGAGTGTGGGTGTGTGCATTCATACATATGTGCACATGAGTTTATGAATGTGTGTGCATATATGTATGTGTGTGTGCTTGTGTGCCTATGTATGCATGTGTGTATATGAGCATGCAAGTGTGTGCATGTAATTGCATGTGTATTTGTGTGTGTGCATTTGCATTGGTGTGTGTTTGTGTATACGTGTGTGTGTGTGTGTGCATATGTGTGTTTGAATGAGCATGTGTGCATCTGTGTATGTGTTTGAGTGTGTGCTTGTGTGCATGTGCATGTCTTCCAGTATGTGTGCTAGCATTTGTGCATACCTATAAGCTTGTGCACAAGCATGCACATGGGTAAGTGTGTGTGTGTGTACACAATTATGTGTGACTTTGTGTGCATGCATGTGTGTGTTTTTGAATATGTGTGTGTGTAGGTGTGTGCAGATGTTTGTGTTATATGTTCATGTGTTCGTGTGTTTGCGAGTATGCAAGCAGTGGATGCATGTGCATTGGTGCATTTGTTTGTATGTATGTGTGTGTATGCATGTGTATGCATGTGTGCATGTGTGTGTATCAATGTGTGTGTGTGTGTGTTTTTAATTTGTGCATACATGCATGCTTTTTTGGATGTGTACAACTATACATGTGTTCATGTGCATGTAAATACATGTATAAGCAAGCTTGCATATGCTTACATTTGTGCATGTGTGTATGCATGTATGTGCATGTTTTTGTGTGTAAGTGAATATGTTTATACATATATTTGTGTGTGCATGTGCATGTGGATGTATTTCTATACTTGTGTGTATGTGTGCTTACTTTTCTTTATGCATGTGTATGTGTGAGTGCAAGTATGTGAGGGTGTGTTTATGCATGATATTGTGTGTATAGGTATGCATATGTATGTGTATATGCATGTGTGAGTGCGTGTGCACATTTGTTTGTCTACATGTGGGTGTGTGTGGGTGTAGGCAAGTATGCATGTGTGCTTGCATTTTTGTGCATGTCTACATGTGCACTCAAGCTCATATGCATGTGTACATGTCTACGTGTGTGTATGTGCGTGTGTGTATGCATATGTGTATATGTGTGGTTTTGTGGGTGTGCTTGTGAGTGTTTGCATATGAACATGCACACATGTGTGTCCGTATGTGTGTATTTATATGTGTACGTGTGTGTGTGTGTGTGCATGTGTCTTGTGCATGCTTGTTTATGCATGTGTTCATAAGTACATTTGTGCATGCTCATGTTTGTTTCCATGCATTCTTGAATGTGTTTGTGCTTTTTTATGCATGTGCATGTTCCTGTTTGTGCGTGCATGTGTTCGTACGTACGCATACGTGTTTGTGTGTGTTCATCTCTATCAGTGTGTGTATAGGTGCATACCTATGCATGTGTGTATGTGTTTGTGCACGTGTATGTGTAGAGGTGCACATGTGTGTATGTACATGTGTGTGTCTATGTGTGTGTGTTCGTGAGCATGTTTGTATGTGTGCACATGTGTGTGTGTGGATAGGTGAATGTTGGTGTGTGTGTGTGCATGCGTGTGTGCGTAGTAGGGGAGGCAAGGGTGAATGTTGTTCTATGTCTATGTATGTGGGTGTGTGTATGCACTCATGTGTGTGTGTCTGTAAGTGTATGTGTGGGCACGTGCACACATGTGTTTGTGGGAGTATGTGTGTTTGTGTGTGTGCATGTGTGTGAATTTGTGTGTGCATGTGTCTGTCTACATGCATGCTTTTGTGTGTGTGCCTCTGTAACATGCACATTTGACTACATGTCTGTCTATGGGTGTGTTCATATGTGTGCATGTGTGTGCTAGTGTAGCTTGTGTATGAATATGGATGTGTGTGTTTGCATGTGTGTGTGTGCATTTATGTGCATATATCTACATGTGTGAGTGTTTGTACATGTGTTATCAGTGTGCATGTGTATGTGCAAGTGTGTACGTATGCATGTGCTTAGAGACTTGTGTGTGTGCGTGTGCATGTGTGTACGTATATTTATGTATGTGCATATCTACATATCTTTGTGTGTGTGCAGTGTTTGTGTGTGTGTAGGTTTGTGTGTGTGTCTACATGTGCATGTGTGTGTGTTTCTGTGCATGTGTGTGCATGTGCACGTGTGTTCATTTGTGTGTTTGTGTGTTTGTGAGTGTGTGTTTATGTGTGTGGGTTTATATGTGAGTGTTTGTATGTGTATGCATGCGTGTGCATTTATGTGTTCATGTGTATGTCTGTGCATATTTTATTTTGGTGTGTGGAGGCAACTGTGCATGCAAATGTGTGCGATGGATTATGTGTGTACATGTGCATGCATGTTGTGTGTGCTCATGTATGTGTGCATGTCAATGCACACGTGTGTGTGCTAGTGCTTAGGCATATTCATGTGCGTACATGTGTGTGTGTGCATGTACCAATGCCTATGTATTCGTGTGTGTGTGTTCGTGTGTTTGTGTACAAGCATGAATATGTGTATACATGTGTGTGTGTGTGTATGTTTGTATGTGTGTGTATGTGCAGTTTATGTTTGAATGTTTTTTATCTGTGTAAACCTTCACATATGTGTTTTGTGTTCTTACATGTAAATGTGTGCATGCACATGGGCATGTGCATATTTGTGTGTGTTTTTTGTGTTTATGTGTGTGTGTGTGCATGTGCATATGTGTGTGTGTTTTTCTACGTGTGTGCCTGTGCATGCATGCATGCTTATATGTGTGAATGTGCATGTGTGTGTGTTCGTGATTCGTTATCTATGCGTTTTTATGCATGCATTTACATAAATGTGACTATGTATGCATGCATTTCTGTGTGTGTGTGTGCATGTATATGTTTGTTTGTGAGCCTGTGTTTGTATATGTGAGTGTAATTGTCCTTGTGCTTATGATTGTGCAAGTGTGTGCATGTGTGTGTGTGCACACGTGTGTGCGTGTGTGTGCGTGTGTTTGCATGTGTGTGCATGTGCTTATATGTGTATGTGTGTGTGTGTTCATTGGTGCACGTGTGTTCTTGTGTGTGCATGTAAGAGTGTGTGAGTGTGTGAATGCTAGCGTGTGTGCAAGCATACATGTCCATGTGCATACATGTGTGCATTTCTTGTGTCCATGTGCATTTATTTTAATGTGTGTACAATTGTAGATGTTTATGTGCATTTTCCTAGGTGTGTGTTTTTCAAAAAATTCTTTATAAAAATAATTTTATGTTTGTAAAAACTTTTGATATACAAATTTATATATAATTTTTAATTCTTTGTAAAAATAATTGTATATTTATAGAAAACATTAATTTTTAAATATATTAATCTATAACTTTTTATATAAAGAATAAAAATAAGAATTAAAATGGTACACCAAAAATTTTATATGGTTTGGTTCAAACTAAAAACTACTTCTACGCTCAACTAAGGTTAGAAAAAACACTATCCTCAAAATAGTTGTAACTTAAGATTTTTCCTAACAGATCATCTCCAACCTACTAGCTTCTGTAGATTCAAGTATGTCCTTGGTTTTTGTGAGCTCAACCCCAACTCGGTTTTTTTACGAGATCAAACCGCAGTCAACCTTTTGCATAAGTCAAGCTGGCTAACGCAATGGAAAAATATAGTGTGAAATAAATTTCTAATAAAAAGATAAAAATTTTATTATATTTGTTGATGAATATAGAAAGGCAAAAGAGCTCAAATTTATGAAGAAAATTAAAGAATGAAAGCTTAAAAGATTTAAGCCTAACTGAAATAATTTGAAATTTTAAGTAGTAAGACATAGGTGTTGTTACAAGAAATTTATACTAGTAGAATATGATGCAACCCTCTGCTAATATCTTAAAGATATTTGATGTTTAATAGTTATTTCATTCATAATAATTAGGTATTTATAGGAATATTTTGGTCGCAGTCATTAAAAATTGAATTGAAAGCTATTTAAATGGCTACTACCAAACTACTTAAAATTCTTTTCCAAACTACTTATAAATTATTCTAAAATAACTACATATAATGACACATGCAATGGCGAGTTAATTAGCCATTAGATGGGACCAACTGGAGTCCTTGAATCAAATCATAGAAGTTATGGACTTTTAGATCAAAAGTAGTAAAATTATATGTGTTATGGATGATTGAATTAAGGAGAATTAGCTCTATTCTTGTTACATTATAATCATTCTATAAAATTTATTTTAGTTTTTAAATATATTTTCTTTATATTAAAAAAATTATGTTTATTATTTATGCTTAATTACATTGGTAATTCATCATAATTTTGAAGGATGCTTGATCAAGATAAAATAAATGTTTTTGCATTTATCTCAATGAGTTTCATCCAACTAAATATTCAATTTTTATATTTTTAAATATTATTTATGATTTTTTTACATTCTTTACTAAACATTTTCATCATACTTAATTTGTTGATTGAGTATGTTACACTTGATCTCTTTTATGTATTGGAGGCCCATATAATTGACGTAGTTTCTAATTTTTTTTATTTTTATTTGGTTATGTTACTAAGAAACTCTAATTGTTTTATAATGTGACTTTTACTTGTTATTGATTTGGGCATATCACATCTCTTAAATTTATCTCATTTCACCTTTAGTTCTATTTCACCTAACGTTGAAATTAGAACTTAATATTATTTATATTTGTTTGTTTTCCAAATTTAGAATATTGCAAATACGATTAGGTTGAGATGAAAAAAAATTTGTTGAATTTAACTTTATGAGAAATATCTAATTAAATATTTCATTTTTATATTTTTAAATAATTTAATTTTCTTTTGGCATGTTTTCCAAGATATTTTGATACATAGTAGATTTGATGATGAATGAAGTCATGCTTCATTTGCTTATTATCTTGGAATATATTTTTCCTATATAATTTATCTAATTTCCTTAAATATTTTTCATTGATTTAAATTTATCATAATTAAATTCTAATTCTTCTCTTACAAAACTTTTAACTTTAGGAATTTTAAATTGCAATAATATACCATATTTCAATATTGTCAAATAAGTAATTAGTTATTATTTACGTTTACTTTTTTTAATTTAAAACAATTTAAAATGATTTTCCATCGAAGAAAAAAAACTTTGTTGGACTTAGTTGTTTAAGCTCTACTTTATTGAGCATGCATTTTTATTTTTTAAAATATTTTATTTTCTATGATTTTAGCATGATTTATGAGACATTATTATTTATACCACATTTTAAGATCAAGGAAGTCTCACTCGACCTCCTTAGTGTCTTGGAAGAAATCTTTCACGTATAATTTACACATTTTTTAAATGTTGTTCCTTTATTTAGCTATATTGGATATTAATTGTTTATCTCTTTTTAGTTGACCAATAAATTGATTTCATTTTATTATATAATGTTGCACTTCTTATTTAAATGTTAACAAATATTTTCTAATTATTAAAATAATATTTTATTACTATATGTCCTTATTTCGTTCTGAATTTTGAGTTATTCTAATTAAGATTAGAAGGACACGAGAGAGATGTCTTGGACTCTTCTCAATGTGCTATATCAAATTCAACACTTCTCAATTTTTTAATATTTTATTATTTAGAGTTCTAAAATTATTTATGAGATATTATGATTCATAATTTCTTTGATTAGCATTGAAGTATTGCTTGATCTCCTTTATATATTTGAATGTCATATTCCATTATAAGATATGTCATTTTCTCAAATTTTTAATTTATGACATGGATTTATTCTTTTGAAACAATATATGTAATATCATGTGACCTTTATTTTGTAATTTTTTTTATTGCATTACTCCAACTTATCGAATTTTAACTTTAATATTTATTTGGTTAATTTAAAAAATTAATTTATTATTACTTATACTTATTTGCTTTTAAAGTATTTAGTAATTCAAAACAATGTCCAATAAACATGAAACAAATTTTGCTAAACTTATCTTGACTATCTCAATCTAATTAAATATTCATTTTTTATTTTTATTTTCTAAGGTTTTTGCTTGATTTATAAGAAATTTTTAATTTGTAGTTGATTAAATGATTGAGCATCTTAAACTCAATGTTTTTTTTGTCTTGGACAAAAGTATTTCAATACAGTTTGTTTGATTTCTTCAAATTCTTCATCTTATTTTGATTATATTATTTGTTAGCTCTAAATCTCCTCTCATTTGACATTACATTGCCATGAATTTGTTATATAACATTTCCTTGGTTAATATTAAGTCAAATTTAATAAAATTTTGATTGAAAATAAAATAATAATTTGTCGTTATTTAAGCTTATTTTTTATTGTAATTCATGTTATTCTAAATGTTGTCCGACAAAGGAAACACAAACGTCATCTAACTTGTCTCGACATCACATAATTAAATATTTGTTTTTTATATTTTGAAATATTTTATTATGTATATTTTTAAAATTATTTATTAAATATTTTTTATTTATAATTTATTTGATGAATGAGGATGTTGCACTTGATCTCTATACTATATTAGAGTACAAATTTCCAATGTAATTTTTATCATTTCTTTAAACATTTTGCTTTTATTCTTTTCTATCATAATGAAACAATAATTCTCTTCCCATGTGAGCTTAACTTTTTTATTATTTGGTTATATTACATTGAATCTATTTATCTTATTTCAGCTTTAATATATATTTACATTTTACTAATGAAGTAATTTATTATTATTCATAATTATTAGTGTTTTTAATTTCTATTAACTCAAAAAGTGGTTTGATCGACATGAAATGAAGTTCATTAGACAAGTCTCGATTATCTTTATGGAAAATATAATATATTTTTTTATATTTTCAATAATTTACTTTTTAGAATATTTATTTGTTTTTTAATATTTTGATTTCTACCTCATTTGATGATCAAGAATATTACAAATTATCACTTTAATAACATCAAATACATGTTCTTAATACAATTCTTTCCATCATATAAAAAAAATTATTTCATTATATTGCTATGTAACTCAATATCTCTAATCATGGGACCTTTACATCGTTTTTATTTTGTTATACTTTTTTCTTAATTTTACTCATTTCTATATGAATACATATTTTCTCAGCACTAAAATAATTATTTTAATTATTTAGTCTTATTTAACATGGCTATTCAAATCTACTTTAAATAAGATTCTATTGAGATAAAACAAATATCATTGCACTCATCCAAATGAAATATTTTGATATTTATAGTTATTTTAAATAAGGATGTATCAAGTTGTAATAAACATCATTGGACTCACCACCAAAAGCTATATCAAATTAATATTTTTTGATTTAATTTATTACTATGTAACTCTAAATCTTCTCATGTGTTACCTTTACTTCAATTTAAATTTGTTATTTTATAATGCAATAATTTATCTTATCTAGACTTAAGTGAATTTTTAAGTTAATGTTAAAATAAATTTTTTTTATTAATTTTTATTAATTATTTTTTATTCCTTGCAATTTGAAATGTTGTCAGACCACATTGAAACAAAAATCATTGAACTTGTTTCAACATGCTCTATCTAATGAAATAATTGAAAGGTTTAAGCAAATTTTATGAGATTTTTTATTTATGTCTAATTTGATGATTGCGTGAGTTACAATTGATCTCATTTATACCTTGATATGCAACTTTCCCTTAGAATTTTTATCATTTCTTAAAGTGCTATGTTTTCATTTCATTATATTACAATGTATGTCAAAATCTTTTTTTAGGGTCATTTTTTCAATGCTTTGAAATAGTTATATAACATTCCTTGAAACTATCTCATTTTAGAGTTAATATAAAAGTACATAATATTGAAATAATAATTTATTATTAGTTATGCATTTTTTCAAATTTTCAGTAATGGTAATCAAGCCCTGATCGAGATATAACAATACTGATTAGGCCCGTTTCTATAAGTTATGCCAAATTAAATATTCCACTTAATTTTTTAAATACTTTATTTTATTTGCTTATGTATGTTTCATTGGCTATTTTCATTCATATTATATATTTGATGAACAAGTATGTCACACACCATCTCTTTAGTATATTGGAATGTATCTTTTTGAGACAATTTATCTAATTTCTTTAACTTTCTTGCTTTAATTTGCATATATTACTGTATAACTTTAAATCTATTCTCAGGTGAAATTTATATCTCCTTAAATTGTCCATATTAAAATATTTCAAAATATATCACTTTAATTTTAATATATATTTACATAATATTACAAAATGCTTTATTATTTGGGATGCTTACTTATGTGGATAATTTGCCGTAATCCTAAATAATGACTAATCAGGACAAAACTAATGTCATTTGACATATCTCAACTTACTTTATCCAAATTATTACTCATTTTTTTGTAGTTTTGGAACACTAAATAGGAAATTCATACCTTTTTTAATGATTGACGATGTTAAACTTTTGCTCTTTGGTATCAGGGAACTCAACTTCCCATATAATTCACCTAATTTCTTCAATACTTTCATGTTGATTTGGTTGCATCACCATGCAACTTTGAATCTACTATTGTTCAATTTTTGCCAAAATGGTTATATTACTTTGTATCAATTTATATGATTTCAACTTAAATATTATTTTTCTTAAACATAAAAAATAATACATTGTCTTTTTTTTATTATCATGACAAAGCAAACATTTTTTACGATCATTTATGTATTTTTAAATTATTTTATCAATGGGCTTGGCAAGTTTTATGAGATATTTTGATTCACACCTTATTTGACAATTAAGGATGTTATACTCACTGTTCTTAACGTATTGGAATGCAAATGTCTTATACAATTTATCTCCTATAATTAGTAATAATTATGAATACTATCCAATTTAGTTGGAACAAAGGTTCTTTGACAAAATATAGATGATCTTATCAAATTACATATTTATATTTATATTTTTTAAAAGTTTTCACAAAGGCTTAATCATGCTTTACAAGATATTTTTAATTCTTAATTTTTTCACAATCATGGAAGCAACACTTTATTTGCATGGTATGTTTGAATGTATGTTTTTGTATAATTGACCTTAGTCCATTAGATGTTGTCACTTTATTATCTTGGAATGCAACTATTTTGTGTTATTCATCAAATTTCTAAAAAATTATTTCATTGCTTTGGATATATTAGTATATAACTCAACATTTTTTCTCATTTAACAATTAAAATGCTTTAATCAAGTTATATTACATTTATTTAATTTATCTAATTTTAGCTTCTATGTATATTTAATTGAAATTAAGATAATAATTTCTTACTTTTTATATTTATTTACTTTTGATATTCACGTTAATTTTAAGTGACAACTGATAAGGATGAAATAAATGTAGTTTTACTCATCCTAATATTTTCAATGCTATTAATTATTAATTTTAATAATTTTAAATATTTTATTTTCTATGTTTTGGGCAAGCTTTAGGGACATTTTGAAACATGCTTAATTCTATGATAAACATTGTTAATCTTTATCTCCCCACTATCATGGTATAAAAATTTCCTATTTGATTTATCACATTTTGATCTTTTTTTTTAATTTTATTATATTACTTTGCAACTCTAAATCTCCACTCATACAATATTTATTTCATTTTGAGTTTGCTATAGTAGATTACTTTAATGTATCTTATTTTAGAATTAATATATATATATATATACTTATATTAAAAGAAGAATGTTTCATTATTTATACATATTTACTCTATTAATTCATAGTAATTCCAAATTAATCTCGTTTCATGTGACCATTATATAGCTTTTATTTGATCATGTTACTTCACTTTTATTCGTCTCATTTTATCTTTATTGTACCCTTAATTAATATTAGAAAATTAAGTTTTTATAATTTATGCTTTTTTTGTGATAATTCATAGTAATTCTACATGAGTTTTGATTTAGAAGAAAGAAATGTCATTGGACTTGTCTCAATATGGTTTATCAAATAAAATGTTCATTTTTATACTTTTAGATAACTTATTTTTAATTTTTTTGGCACAATTTATGAGATATTATGATTTTTATTTAACAAACAAGGTTGTTACACTCATTGTCTATGATACAATTAGCCTCCATGTTTTAAATTTTGTTGTTATATAAAATTATTATTATATACCTATAAATTCCCTCTAGTGTGCATAATACATGACTTTGATTTAGTTTTAAAATATTCCTTCAATTTATATCACTTCAACTTCAATACATATTTGCATTATTTTAAGATGATATTTGTTATCGATTATGCCTGCTTTATTTGGCAGTTTGTAGTATTTAAAGAAAACTCTAATTGAGAAAAAGTAAATGACATTGAACTCATTTTAATTATTTTTATTTAATTAAATAATAATTTTGGCATTTAGAAATATTTTATTTCCTATTTTTTTGCTTACTTTAAAAGACATTTTGATCTAAGGATTATTTGGCAATTTATTTCATTTCCACAAATGCTGCTTTTTTATTTAGTTATTTTACCTTAATGCTCTCTTTTATTTTCCTCTCATGTGAACATTAAAATGTTTTGATAAAGTTATATTATGTTGTTAAAATTTATGTCAATTCAATATGATTATATATTTACATAATATAAAAAATAATTTATTAATATTTGTGCCTATTTATTTTAGTATTTAATAATATTTAAAATAGGGCTTGACAAAGATAAAAAGATCTTTTTTGGACTCATCTCAACAAATTCTATGAAATTAAATATTGTTTCTATAACTTTAAATATTTTAAGGTTTAGACTTTTGGCCCATTTATAAGATATTTTTATTTATATTTATTTTAAAGCTTAAGGGTGTTAACTGAATATCTTTAGAATCCATTAATGTTATTTTAATGTACATTAATCTCATTTTTAAAAAATTTTAAATTTAAATTTTTTATACTTCTATGGAAATTAACCACACATGTTATCCTCACATCACATTGCTTTTGTTATATTATGATGCTTAAATTTGTCTTATTCTAGCTTTGTTATTTATTTGTTAAATATTTCAAAAGTAATTTTTTACAATTTATGATTTTTAATTTGTTAGTTCACAACAATTTGAGATGAGGTCCAACCATCAATCATGCATAAAAAAATAAAAACAATGTAAAAATTAAGTGAAAAGAGGATTAGTGTCTTATAGTAATATAATCAAATTGGAGAAAAATATTTGAAAAAATGAGGTAAACTACACAAGAAATTTAGATTTCAAGGTACTAAGGTGATATGGTGCATCCATCATAATGCATGTTAAATCCGAAGAAAATAAAGTTTTGAAAAATTTTAAATCAAATATTTGATTGAATATAACTCACTAAAATGAGCCTAAAAATACTTGTTTTTCTTGGTCAAAAGTTTCTTTTATTAATTATGCTTTTGCCTAAGTAAAATGGCATGAATAATAGTTATTTTTAATTTAAAATTAGGCGAATATATAATAAAGCTTAAAATATTTTTATATGAAACATGCATTAAAGTTACAATGGAGATTGTCTATAACATTGATAATCATTAAATGATGCACAAATCAAAATAACTCATAAAAATGCCATAAATATTAAAAAAAATTAAAAAAAACATTAAAAAAAATATCTAAATGGATAGGGATCATCTCAATGAGTCTTATAGTGTTTGTTTCACCTTGATTAAACATTGTTCTAAATTACTCTTGATACCAAAAGAAAATAAACAAAAAAATCATAAATTATTAATTTAATATTGTGTAAATATGAAGCTTAGTTGAGATAAGTTGAATGAATGTAAATATGACATGAGAGCAAATTTTTTGTTTCAAAGTATTATAACAAAATCATTGTAAAAAATTTGAAGAAATAAATAATTTGCATAGGAAAATGATATTCAAGGTTATTAAAAAGATAAAGTGTAATATTCTCATTTATGAAATCATGTGCAAATAAAAATTTTTAGCAAATTGTGTAAAAATTATAGAAAATTAAAAATATGAAAATATATAAACAAACATTTATTTGGGTAGTCCTCATCAATCTCATTTCAAATACATTTGCTTCATCTCTGTCAAAGGTAGGTTGCAATTCACTTCGAATAACCAACAGAAATATTGATAAGTATTGATAAATTATTTTATAATTTTGAGTAAATATTTATTACAGTTGAAATAAGATAAATTGAAGCAATGTAACATAAACAAATTTACTTGTAATGGTCATGCGAGTATTGTTTTAGAGTTACATTATAATGTAACAAATCAAAAGGAAACATTTAAGAAAATGAGAAATATTTTACAAGAATGTTGCATTACAAGACACTAAGAACCTTGAATCTAACATCCTCGATCATCAAAGCTGTCATGAATCCATCTCATGTTGTGTGGTAAAATCCTATAAAATAATATAGTTCATTAAAAAGTACATATTTAATATAGCAGAGCTCATTGAGATCAGTCAAATGACATTTTTCTATCATGATTGACCTCGTTTTTAATTTCCAAGAATTACCAAAGAAAAAATTATTAAATATTACTACATTATTTTTTAAAATCAAGTAAATATATAATACTACTAACATTTTATATGTTGAAGTAATTTAAAATATCCAAATCAAAGTGATGTATGGGTCACACAAAAAGATTTTTTGAGTTATATGGTAATATAATGGAAACAAGGCAAAAAATTTAATGAAATGATAAAAATTTTATGGGATAATTTTAATATCAAGTAGATATATATTATAGCTATAATGAGATGAGTTGGATCATTTTATTTATCTAAATTAAATCGGTGCATAAGTTACTTGAGTGTATTTTGAGTTGGAAATATAATCAAATCAAAGAAAAACATTTGAAGAAATGATGTCAACTTTACAAAGGCTACTCAATATTATATCCAAATAAATGGAAAAACATTAAAGGCATAGGATAGACTATAAAAGAACATTTCATATCATTAAAATAATGGGATTATTCATAACATTGTTGAGTCCTAAAAAAATTACTAATTTAATAAAAATAAACTATTTTAAAAAGATAATAAAATAAATAATTAATAAGTTAGAACTTAGTGAGATAACTAATGATGTTTGTTCATCTAAATCAAACCTTGCTTGGAGTCAATAAAAATTACCAATTTAAATAAGAAAACTAATAACAATAATAAAAATGACTTCAATATTAAATAAAAATTTATTAAAATCAAAATAGGATAAATATAAGAATTGTAATACCATTGAATAAAAAAATGGAAAGGTCACTTAAGAGGAGACTTGTCTTAAAAAGTAATTTAATAAAATCAAAATAAAAAATTTGAAGAGATTAAATAAATTACAAAGGAAAGTTGCATTTAATAACCCTGATGAGATTGTGTATAGCAATCTCGATTGAATCCAATTTGTTACAAAGCTTGTAAAAAAATAAAAAAATATTTAAAAATATAAAAAATGAATATTTAACTCCATAGATATCTTTGAGATGAGTCAAATATTATTTATTTGAACCCAGTTCGACCTTATATGGTATTATTAGAAATTTTAATATTAAAATGTATAAAAACAATAAATTTTTATTTTAACATTAAGTAAATATATATTAAAGTTAAAATTATTTAAATTTGAGTAACATATCATTTCAAAATGAAAGTGATGTGGTGGTTAAATGAGAGGAGATTTAGAGGTGTATAGTAATATAACCAAATAGAAGTGAAAAATTTGAAGAAATACTATAAATTCCATAAGATTATTGGATTACAAGATTTTAGTGAGATAAATTATAGCATTCTCATTCTTAAAAATATGTAAGACTTAAAAATGTCTCAAAAAGAATGTCAAAATCATAGACAATAAAATATCGATTATTTATAGAAATGAAAATTTAATTTGATAGAGTTTGTCAACTTTAATATAATAATTTTTCTAATCTTAACAAGTGCTCATTTTAAGCTACCACAAATTTCTATAGTAAATAAGCATAAACAATAACAAATTATTATCTTAACATTAACTGAATACATAATAAACCTCAAATGAGTTAATTGAGCAAATGTTATATAGCTAAATAAAAATGAGCTAAAAATAACTCCATATGAGATTGAGTGTAGCAAAGAAATATAACTATATCAAAGTGATCATTTTGAAAAATGAGATGATTTATTCTAGAAATTTGCTTTAAACGATAATAAAGAAATTATGTGTGACAAACTCGATCATCAAAGAAGGAATGACTAAAAAATCACGTAAAAAATTCAAAAAATCATAAACTAATAAACTATTTTAAATTGCTAAAAAATACTTAATATAAAAGAGTTAATTGAGGTGAGTATAAAGATGTTGTATTCATCTCCATTAGACCAAGTTTCAAATAAATATAAATTAGCAAGCAAAACAAACATAAAAAATAATGCATTTTTAATTTAATGTTATATATATATATATATATATATATGTATATATATATATATGTATATATATATATATGTATATATATATATATATGAAAGCTAAAATTTGATAAATTTAAGTTGTATAATATTATTAAATCAAAGTGATGCAATTGTCATTTGATTGAAGAATTAGAGTTTAATAATACTATAATAAAATCAATGCAATAAATTTGAAGAAATAAGACCAACTTTAAGACAATAATTTATTCCATGATACAAAAAATACAGAAAAACATCATCATTTTGAAATGTATGAATTAATGTAGTAGGCGTACCACATGGTTAGATTGTAGTTATGTTTATTTGAGACCTTGGTTAAGTTAGTGTCATGTAGCAACACCTATAATATATTAGAGCTAAGGAATAAGAAGCTTTTAGCTAACCTTAATGTAAAAGATAGAGGAGCCTAAAATGGTGTTGAAAGGAGTCTAACTAGTTCAAAACTTTAGTAGAAACTTAATAATAACGTAATAATGGACTTAGAAAAGAGACGCTCAATGGGAATTACGCATTGCTGCTAGAGTTAGGAAGCATAATATTGTAAATTATGGTAGTGGAGAGCTTTAGCTCCTAAAGGACAATGAAGAGATATATTGTTTAGGACATCATAAAAACCATTATATGCACCACACAATTTAGGACATCCCTAAGCACTACAGATGTGCCAAACCTTTCTTAGTGCTCTGATAGAAATATGTATGCGCTTATTTATATGATAGTTGTGTCTTCGACAATTAGTTGGGTATTAGACACAAGAAATAAGTAAATCTTGTTGTTCCTAGGATTGGAAATGCCTTTATATTTTTTAATAGCTAAGGTTCTCTATTTAATGTAAGAAGTGTATTTTGACTATTTGTCATCTTAGTTATGTTCGTCTCAACATGGTAAGGTAACACCAATTATTGTGACACTCCATATTAGTTTGCACGAAACTTTGTTATAATTCATTATATGCCAATTTGTTATTTTCATTTCACAACCACATATCATTATAACATACCTTGAGAAGTTTTTATTGAGCTTTCTATCTCTACCGCTATTATTACAAATTGCTCCAAATAATCAGATACTTTCCTTGAAGACAAAGTCTGGTGGGCAGGTTGCGCGACCATAGAAATTTTGGCTTTCAATAATTCATTCCCTAACATTTTTAGTATGTAGTGGGACGATTCTATTAATACAACTAAAATTGTATGTTCTTGTCATCATGGAATATACTAAAGGTTTATTATATGTTATTATGCATTAATTGCATGGTTTAATTTAGCATGTTTCACACATGGATTGTAAGTTAATGCAAAGCAAGTTATTTGTAGGTTTCTTGCATGAATAATGTACTTGTTAATAAATGCCAACAAGTTATTTTAGGCTCTGGTTAGCAAGTTTCTAAATTAGTTGCATTGACCAATTCGTAAAGAGATTGGTTTGATTTGGTGTGACAGACCATGTGCATGATGATTCGATTGGGAGATCTCTACCCTCGTTCTTAACATTAAGCATGGAGTGTTGAAAGTGGCTAGTTATGTAAATTATTTGGAGATGGCAAGTGAACCTTGTTTAGATTCCAACACATTCATAGGAATATTAGGTTCATGACAATTTAGGCTGGTAGACTGGGTCATAGAATTATGTTGTCTAATTATATTATTTTAATGATTTTTCCAACTAGTATTAGATAATGTTTGTATGGCATTTCTTGAGTAGAGGCTAATGAGGGGTCATAGAATAGTGAGCATATACCTTAGTAGGTAATGCTCATGTCTAAGTAGACCTCAAGGTACTACAACAAATTAAGGCAAAGACATAATTAAAGATTGCAAAGTCTATAATAGAATGGTTTTTGTAGGACTTTATTAGTTTAAGGCCAATTGCCTTTGTGCGTGTTGTAGGCCAAACAATGAAATATGATGAGTTAGCCAACTTTTTTTTTACCCTAAAAAAGAGATAGGTCATAATTACAGTTATAATCTTTAATGTTGAGGCCACAACATGTTCATGAAGTTAGCACCAAACCATGTTAAAAGATACTGTGAATCGCATGATTCATTGGAAAAACATTGAGGATAAATTTCTATAGTTTTATGTTGCAAAGAATACTAATGCTATGATTCAAAGATAGGTTACATATCTCAATCAGTGGTCAATGATAACAGCTTATTCTACCTCCAAATTAATAAACTTGACATGATATGAAAGACAACGTTTTCCATTAAAGGAGCATAGATGTGAGCTTTTCATGGAGACACTCTGACCTTCTCTTGAGAAGCACTTGGTAGTGAATGAATTTGCTTTGTTTTAGAAGTTGGTAAAAGTAGCCAATATTGTTGAGTAGGAAAGCTCTAAAATTAGGAGTGGTTGCTAAGACACTGAGGTATTTTGGTTCTTCTAAGAAAAAAAGATTGGTATGTTCCATGGAAAAATGAGGTATAGCAAATTTTACATTATTGATTAGACTATACGTGTTCCAACACTGGTAAGTGAGGTATAAATAGTGCAAACTAAATGGTTAGCATACGATGTCACTAGTGTTCTAAGAGATCTTGCGGTTCTTGTTATTTCGAGTGATTTGGTTGTCTTTTTAAATTTCAACCATAAAAAGATATTTCTTTTAAAGATGGAAGACTATTAAAGGCCTTGGTTGTTTAGGTGAAGGTTTAAGGGATTAGCCAATGATATGTGCACTCAAATGTAATGATTTATATGGTCATATTTTGTGAAGTTACTTTTTTTTTCCTTCATGATACTAGGGCTTAAAATTCTTTTCTTTCTTGTGCTATATTGGATGAGGATTGAGCGTAGTAAAAATTATCTATAATGAACTCTGATGGTGAAGGTGACTTCAAATGATGAGGTTCAATTTAGGATTAGGGTTCAAAATAGACAAATATTTTTTTGTTGGAGTGTTAAGAATGAGAATATCCAAGTCCAATGTTTAGGTTTTTATTATCTCTAAGTACAATCTAGATGAGTCAACGTTTCTTTGTGATAGATTTTTAAGAAAGTAACCATTTCCATGGAGGTGCCAAACTCTATTAATATAGTCTTCTTTGTAATAAAATGATAAATCGTCATTCTTTTTACAATATGAGCTTTAGAATTACTATGTAGAAGTTGTTTAGTGTGGCTAAGAATGAAATATGGATAGAATGGAACCTTTACATGTATGATACTTTGAATACACATAGTTATCAAAATGATTTGTTAAAATTGTTGTTTGAGGACAAAGTTGTGTTTGGTATTGACCTATTGCTAAAAACTACCTTTTGCCAAACAATATTTTTGGATGGCCCTAATAGAATGATATGAACAATGGTTTAGCTATAGAACTTAACAAACATATTATTTATTAGGGCCAATGTTTCTCTTTGGGGCACCCTTATTAAAATGAAAGATAGTAGTCCCCATTTATATGTGAATCACCAAGATTGTAAAATAGTGAGAAACTAGAATTGATAGGCTTTTGTTAGATATATGGCTTGTTAGGTCAGCTTTGAGGTACTATAACATTCTTCAAGATAGATCTCCAATCAAGAAATCAACACATCAATTTAAGAGGTGGATCTGCCCAAAAAATATTTCACATATGAAAGTAATATTATGACTTCGTAGCTATATTATGTATGAATCTTACTAAGACCATTTTTAGTTGTACCTTGACTATTTTATCATTGTGTTAATCAATTATATTTTGGTTATTTTCGTAGTGAAGCTCATCATATATAGAATCATTAGACTACTTTGGAGTTGCTTAGGAGCAAGTAGTTATGTGTAGAATGTACTTAATGTTCCTTTGTGTTGGATCAAATAGCTATCCAAGGTGATATTGTCAATGTCAAGGGAGTTCAATGGAACCCAGTAAGGTTCATGATATTTCTATGTGAGAATGAAGGGTTATAAAGACAAAAAATCCATTTTCTTGTTAGCTCTTTTATAGTACTACAACAAGTTTGTGTCTAACTCCTTAATGTTTAATCCATGGTTGACTCAACTAACAAAGTTAGTGCAGCTTTCTCTCAATAAGATCAATATGAGCAAAGGTTCTAAGAGATTAACCTCAAGTAGCATAGGCCTTAAAAAGATGTTGACTAATACATCACATTTGTTTGGGTGTAGTTCATTGGTAGAAATGTTTAGTCGTAGCCATTGACTTCGATTAGTTATGCAAGCATGAACTCTATTACCCAATGCATGACCTACAGTTTGTAGTTGTTTTTTTTAGCCTCAACATTTAGAAACGTTGCTTATATCATATGTAGGCTGATCTTCACAATGATGATAAATGCCTCAAGATTATTTTGTTTATATATGGAGCTTGACCTATGGTAATGACATTAGTTGTAGCTCATTAATTATTTTTACTTGAACATGAACGACTACGAGTGAAAAAAAAATGCAATGGTAGATACTTTGAATAAAAGTGTAGCTCTTAGGTTTATTAATGAAGAGCTGACTGAGCAAAGAGTTTGTGATGGATTTTTGTAGAGTTTGGTCTCAGTCAATATCGTAGTCATTAGTGGCTCTAAATAGTACTTTTCACATTCATGATAATTGGATGGATTTGTATGGGATTTTTTAATAGGAACTCTCACTATTATATAAAAGGATTTTCATAAATTATTCTAGTTATTGGAAGACTTTTGTGATGAGGAACACCATTTTGACGAAACAATAAAGGAGTTCTATTCCATGACATTGATAGTTTAGAGAGACTATTAAGAAAGTAACTTGATAGAAGGTTACCTTTTCACAGTTGTGGGAATAAGATGTAAAAGAACCATAACACAAACATTTTGTAGAGAGGTTTAAAGTTACATGTAGTCTACTATATATAAAACATCATGATTTATATCTGAGTAAAGCAAATAATTAGAAGCCTAGTGGTTTGTTTTATAATTTGGCAATACCTTAAAGTATATAGACAAAATCACATTGACCTTTGTTTAATGTTTTGTAAGGACTAGAAATGCTTTGTAGTGAATTTGGTGATTATGTATCAATAAAATAAATGAACATAATGTTAGGCTATTAGGAAGAAGGATTCGACTAGTAGATTGGCAAAGGTATTTGCATAGTAGACTGTTAGACTTTGTAGATTTCCTATAATTATCATTTTTGATGGATAAATAAAATTCAACAAATAATTCTAAAATGATTTCCAAACAAATTTGGAAATAACTCTTCAGTTTAGCAAAACATATTCTCCATAGATGAATGAACAATTTTAGAGGATGATTTAGAATATAGAGACCTTATAAAACTATGTACGTGATCATTTTCTAAAAATTTGTACCAATGGTTGCTATTGGTTGAATGTTTTTACCATAACAACTATCAATTAGTGATGGACATGGAACCATATGATGCATTATATTGGTGGTATTGTAGATCACGGTTGCATATGGGAAGGATGATCCTAAGAAGATGTTATTGAGAAGAATAGTAAGGAGATTTTTCAACTACAAAATATGTTGTGTAGTTTAGGACCACCAAAAGAAATACTTTGATGGAAAGCATAGGAAAATTAGATTTGCTAATGGATTTTCAATATTCTTTAAAGCAAGTTTAATGCGTAGATTGATCACTTTTGGAAATGCTTCAAACTTACAAATAGGTATATTTAATGGTACAAAATTCTAAAGAGGATGGGGTCAACAAAACACTAGCTTTAGTTGCCTGAATAAGTGGTAATGATTAATGATGTTGTGCATGTATTTAATTTGAAGAGATATGTCCCAAAATTAGTGTCTATACATCAATAAGTAATGGAGATTTTTCAATTGTAGGAAGTTGAGTCTACTTAGGAGGTTACCTATGTTGCAATGGAATAATTTTGAGTAATGAGTGACTTCTTTAGAGTTTCGTAGTGAGCACCTTGCAAATAACCAGAGCTATTTAATAGATTCGTATTATGTATTCCCATTTGGGAGTTGCATTACTTAGTTATTTCATAGATTTCTAAGATGTATTTTTAAGGATGACCAAAGGTATGCCCTTTCCTTAAAATTTCCTATTAAAATTAGAAAGTTTGGCCATTTACCAACATTAAACACGTTTTCAAATTTTTATTTCTCGATATATTTATAAGAAAACATACAATTTAAACAAAATTTTTCAAGTTTAAATGGTGGCATTGTGTTGGTAGCATTAAACCTTGCATATCTTTAGCCATGAAATGTACATCATTCCATTTAATGCATGAGGATATGACTGGAGAGCCAATTAAAGATTTATGACAAAAATCATTTAAGTTATAACTTAATTAAATCTTTTGATGACTTATGTTTTACAATTGGGTTAAACTAGTTATATAAGTGATCAAGAAGTGGCTTTTGATGACCTTGATAAAGCCTTATTAAGAGTTTGATAGCCAAAAATGAGATGTAGAGGTGGAGACATTGCCGTCAATAGTATGGAGGATGTTTAACAACCTTGAAGAAGAAGAAGCACAATTTTCCTGCTAAAGTCCATTATTGAGATGACATATGATGAACCTTAAGCTATGCAAGTAAATTTAGTGTCACATTTAATATTAAAACTTTAACACTTTGTTATGAACACATGCTTTAATTCTCTTGCTTTTCCAAAGTAACTTAAGATAAGATACATAAATGGAACCTTAACTAGATAAAGGATGATATGAATGTTTTTTCCATAACTTTAGGCATGTTAGAACAAAAACTCATTACTTGATAAAGTATATGATAGATTCCATCTTGACTAAATGATTTACTCCTACTACATAAATAAAGGAAATTGAGATCTGTCTTATATTCTATGACATGTTCTCTATGTAATCTTTGTCCTACTAATGCACAATTGGGTGGTTAATTATACTTTTAAACATTTTGTTATTTTGAACACCTTTCTTAAATTGAAATTTTGAAATTAAAAAATCATTGTTTGAAAAAAGTTTTGAATAAAAGTATTAGAAAAATATAGATTTTGTGGATTAATTTTTTAAATAATATATTTTTTAATAAAAATAAATTTGAAATTTTAATTCGTCTATGTTTTTAATAAATATTATTAATAATATCATCAATTCAATAATAAATAAACAAAAATAAATAAAAAAGGACTTTTAAGTGATTTGACATCAACCATGGCGACATCCAACCCATTCAGCACGATTAGATTCCACTATCAAAATAATTCTCTTTAGCCATAGCAGGTAGAGGTAGCCTTTACAAACCACACCCTTTTACAACCACAAGTAGGGGTTAATTGACACAATTTCAATTATAAAAGATTACCATATTAAAGCATGATACAAAACAATAATTAATCATAATGTTTTATTACTCATTTGTAAAAGCATGCATGACACAAGTTTATGGAATATAATGTTAGAATATGAGTGTACATATGAAAAAGTTTGAAATAACCTAAAAGGCATATGTTTGAAATATTAAATTGAAAATATTTATCATTGTGTTAATGTTTTTAAGAAACATGGAATCAACAATGATGTTCCACTAATATAAAAATTTTTAGAAAGCTAAAAAAAGGAACAAAAAATAATTATTAATTTTAAATAAGTTAATAGTAAGATGTGCAATAATGAAAATGTTGAACAAAGAAAAAGGAAAATTAGTCATAAAAATCGCTCCAACAAAGGCATGAAAATTGCATTGTGATTTTTAATTTTGCTTCTTCTCTCCTAAAAAAATCATATAGTAAGGTTAAACAATCTATTCTTAAGTTCTTCATGCTCCTCTACTTATATTAAAAAAGTTTAAACTAATGCTAAATTTTTGTAGGGGCAAGAATGGTCAATTAAAATAGCCATTAAAATTTTAGAGTTAAAAACAAATGTAAATCGTTTTCTGGAATACTAATTATGATCTGGAACAATGATTGCCATATTATCTAGCCAAGAAAAAAAATGCTACTTGATGAGAATGCTAAATAAAGGGTCAAGATGTAATCCAAATGCATGAGAGCATTATTCATAAAAGTGTAGATGATCTTAGCCATCCTATCCCACTTTATAGATGAATGGCTAGATCATATGAACTATTTATAAATGTGAAGATGACCTTAACCATTTGATCATGTTTTATGGTTAGATGGTAAGATAAAAATTACTATTCAAATTGGTAGAATTGATCTCATCCATTCGATCAGGCTTGCTAGATAATGAATACATGAAATCTACCACTAACAGAAGTGGTTGTTTGACAAAAAAAAGCACATACAGATGATTTTTAAAATTTCATATCAAACTTTTACATGATGTTTGGCATTTATAATACTTTCTCTTATCATGTAAGTTAGCCAAATGGGGCTGTTTTCCCTCCTGTGCCCATAGGAGGTTATGACCCATGTTAATGGTCATATGTATGCAAGTCCACCCTAACTCAATCCAAGAACTTGCCACTTCATGAGTTCAACTTGACCTCCAAGAATTATTTCTTAGTTGATTAACTTAAGCCACTAAGGGTCTAATCAAACCTTAAGCCTAAACTGACCAGGTTGACTTTATCACCTTACTTGGGGCTCCTCATAAAGTTTTCGCAATGCTTAGGGCCATTTCCGAACACTTTCTGCCACCTGCTTGGAGCTATGAGTTAGGCCATGAATTTGTTTCTTAGGCCAATATTTTTTCTTAAAACCTTTTTTTATAAATTTAATATTTTTTATTATTTTTAAAGAATTTTTATAGATATTAAAATAACAATATATTTTTGTAACTACTAAAATAATAATGAATAATAAATCTATAACAATGCATGTGGATGAATGATGTTATTCAATCTAAATGTGCCACATGTAAACAAGTGATTATATAAACTAAGAGACCAATAGATGTTTCTAAGACTCACTCTTGAAAGTTAGCGACTTCACCAAAAGTTTGATCAACGATTGCTTGATATTCCAATTAAGCCATAACTAAAGCATAACCATGAACATTGCTTGATATGGCTGCACTTGTAGATTGCTTTAAGAGTTATCAGGTCAAAGTTCTCCAATTGATTGATCTCATAAGAGCTTCAGAGGCATGACATGAAAGGTACTCAAGAAATGTTTTAGAGAAACTAA
This sequence comes from Vanilla planifolia, assembly GCA_023846275.1. NCBI lineage: Eukaryota > Viridiplantae > Streptophyta > Magnoliopsida > Asparagales > Orchidaceae > Vanilla > Vanilla planifolia. Next base: position 4,127,891 of record JAIUJO010000019.1, read on the forward strand.
CATAATGGCTTTATCATCATTAAATAACTGGTTCCATGACTAATGGTACAACAATCTCTCTCTTTTGATGATTACAAAACCAATGACAAAATAGTGAAATTAAAACAAATAAATCGTGCAAGCATACATATGCTCTTCCTACAATCTTGTTGCACCTTAATATATGAAATTCACATAATTATTTCACAAACCTGTGATGCAATTAAAGTTTTTGATGTGACCCATATCGTTTTCCTATTTTGTCATGCACTAAAAGACAAAACAAAAGAGGAATATGCAAACAAGGGGCTAACACAAAAATAATATTTATTCATTATTTTTCTTCAAAATCCTAAGCGTACAAGTTATGACATAATCTTTATTAAAAAATATCTTGAACAAAAATTATTTATCGATTTTTGCACCCAACGGAATGATAATTATTAAACATTATAAAATACATATTTGTAATTCTACACAAATATAACAATACTAATTAACGGTCATGCATTCTATCGATGTTTAGCTTAAGATCATTGTTGATTTTGAACTCTATTACTCTATTTATATTTTTAGTAATTCGTATGAGAACTCAAATAAAACAAGACCATAAGATTAAACAACTTATAAGGGCTTCTCCATTTAAGTTAAAAAATGTTGAATGATACGCAATAAACCCTCAATAATTCAATAAATTCTAGTAACTATACTTAATTCATAATTAGTAAATTATATGTTATTGATTCTAATAATAAAGATGAATAATTCTCTTGTAAAAATTATTTGTGACTTCAACACAATGATATAGACTAACAACTCTAAAAATCTATCAATACATGATAGCAACATTCTAGTCTCTTTCAATATAAATTATTTCTTTAATACAAACTATTGAATGCTTTAACCAAGAAAGTCCAAGGGTGCAATTAACTAATATTCTTGTTAACTCCCTCGAAAGTCTAGCTTATGCACTCCAAAGTTTTAACACTTGATTTTCATCCCTTTGTATTCACCCAAAAAGGTTAATCATACCTAAGAACAACGTTTAATCATACAAAGAATAATGTTGGCATGTGAAGGATTTGAATAGTTAATGATTTGTTAAAAAGAATCAGATATTGTTGCAAGAAAATTTGTATTTCAAAATCCATTTACAACAAGGAATAATAAAATAACATTTTCACAAAGTTCTTAATTTTTTTATAAATCTCTAGGTTTTACTCACCATTATTTGCTTCCATAATTTCCAACAAATCATCTAAGGGCTTGACATGTATGAACATTTATATAACACTAGGTTCCAATTTAAATTCTTTCAAAATTATAAATCTAGAATTCATAACTTACATAATTACAAAAAGTATGTTCACTTTCCTCACATGTCACCATTAGTTCAACAATGTTAGCATGACTTTTATGATACAAAAATAAATTCATATTTCTTTTATCAACAACTAAACAATGAAAACACAAGACCAACATTATCAAGTCATACATGGTAACAAATAAAAAGCATCATAGTCTTGATACTCTTATCATTTTAAAATATTTTTATGTAAGCAAACATTTGTTATTTGAGCTACATATTGAAATATAAGCTATCCAATTTCGACAGCAAGGTAATAAGTAAATCTAGCTCAACTACTAAGAGAATTAGTTAATTAATGTTGAACATATGGACCACTCACATTTTGCAAGTCAATCATATGCAAATTCACAAGGTAAGGCTTGTCTTCGGAGGTCTTAATTATTGAAACACACCAATATAGCTACTTAACCTTTAACTTTTTGCAATCCAAACCATCACGGGTTTAATTATGGCAATGTTTTTTTGTGGGAAATTAACAAATGTATTTTTTAAACATGTCCTCTTTGGAAACAATTCATATTTATCCCACATTAAATAGCTAAATTTCCTAATTGGACAATCATAAAAAATAATGTTCATACTTATCACAATAATTGCATAAAACTTTAGATTTAGCATAAAAATGAAATGTATACAAACTAGCAATATTTCATACCACATAGTTATATGAATGAGCACTTTTACGCATATTTGTAATATGAGAACATCAATTATCATTGGCATGTACATGTGAATATTTAATTCAGTATTTTTGAGTCAAACGGGATGTAACATTAGAATTTACATTCACAATAGTGTTGTCTCAATTTATATGAGTAAGAGATGGAGCATGTAAACATACATATGAATGAGGATAAGCATAAGACAAAGGCAAGCATGAAGGTACACTAGACAACTTTTCTTTCAAATAATTTAACCCTTTTTATATCAAAATAATATTATTTTACTTTTTCTTTCAAAATATTATTTTCTTTTCTTAAAAAAATATTTCACATTTGAAGGAATCAATACACAAATTTCCTAAGATTAAAGATGTTTCACATCCATCAAATTTATTTTCTAAAGTACTAAAATCACAAAAATGTATAATTGACTCACTTTGAAGCTATTAATTTTTAACTTTATACCCATTGGTTTTTCACTTGAAGTTTTGCACACATCCTAATAAATTTCTTATGCTCAACTATAACTTCACCAAAAGAAATAGATAATTTATGATCATTAAAATTATAATTATCTTTACTAAAGAAGGAAAAATGTTGTGCACCTTGAGAAGAAGAGCTTTCTTCTAAGGTGCATAAAATTTGTCTCTTCTTACTTCTCTTTTTCTTTATATTTTCATTTCTCATTTTCTTGTCAAATTCAATTTGAAGCACATCCAACTTGGCATGTCAATTCTTAAATTCCTGCATAGGCTATAAAAAGTCTTTAGATGACAAATGTCAATTCCAACTTATTGAAGAAAAGCAAAAAAAATGTAATTCATTCTATTAGCATTTCTTTGCTTTGAACTTCTAGGTTGTTCATAAAATTTTTTTGAAGCAACAGAAGACATTTAAAATAACAATAAAAAACAACATTAAAGTTTCAAATAAATGCTTTAAATTTATTTTTTCAAAAAGAAAAATTTTGATTACCAAATATCTGTGGTTCCATGATATTAACAATATAGTCAACAATTCACTACAAAAAGGAAATGAAAAAAATATGATCTTCTCATTGAAATTTCCTACTGTGATGTAACTTGTCTCTCATACCACTTGATCTAATCTATGTTAGACTAATGCACACGAGGGGTTGATTTGTGCTTTTCAACTTTTTAATATTTTTAAAATGTTTCATAAATTGGAATATGATAATTATAAAAATATTGATTTAATAGTTTTGTTAAATAAAAATATTAAAATAAAATAAAACTTTAATGATTTTGACATATTTTTAATAAAAATATTTATGCTTAATAAATATAATTTTATAGATTTCTTTTATATATTTTTTTAATAAAATATTATTAAATTAGAAAAAAATCATAAATTATGTAATAACAAAGAAAATGAAAATGGTAATAGATTTTTAGGTGATCTGACCTACCCTGTAAGCACATCTACCCTTAATCGACTAGATTAAGATTCCATAATCAAAACTACTCTTTTTTGTTCATAGTAGAGAGAGGTAGCCTTTACAAACCACTTCCTTTTGTCATGTAGGTTGGCTTTCACCTAGACAATTTTAATTTTAAAAGCTTAAAATATCAAAGCATAACATAAAGAAATAATTAATCACAAAGTTTCACTTTTCATTTACAAAAGAATTTGTGGCACAAGTATATGGATTACTATGTTGGAATATGTGTGCACATATGAAATGATTGAAATAATCTGAAGGACATAGTTTTAAAATATTAAATCCAAAGTATTTATCAATGTGCATTAACCATTTTAATAAAAGTGGAATCAACAAATATCTTACATTATTATGATCATCTCAAAAAATTAATTGTAAAGAAGTCACTATTATGATGTGTAATAGAAGTAAATGCTTAAGTAAGAAAGGGAAACAAAATAGTTGCAACCATAACTCCAGCAATGGAGTAAAAATTGTATGGCAATTTTCTTTTTTTCCCTTTCCCATCCCTAAAATAATGATGCAGCTAATAAAATAATCTATTCTCGAACTCTTAGGGCACCTTTATTTATATTACAATATTTTAGATTAAAAAGGGATTTGTTTATCATCTAGAAAGACCACCCAAAATAATCATTAAGATTTCAATTTTATAAATAATCATAATTTACTTTTTAAAACAAAAATTATGAGAAAGCGCAATAATCTTTGTCTAATCTCGACTGACAAGACAAGAGCTACTAAATCAAAAAGCTGAATGAGGATATAATCCGGATGTACAACAGCACTATTAACGAAGAAGAGAACATCTCAACCATTCGATTGAGTTTTATAGATGGATGTTTACAAGATATGCAATTTTATAAATTGTAAACAAGATCTAAGCCATTTCATCTACTTTTATGGATGGATGGTGAGATGGAAATTTTTATTCAAAAAATCTAAATTGACCTAATCCATTTGATCAAGCTTGCTAGGTGAACAACTAAATGGAATCTACTCTTGAAAAAAGTGGATGCTGTTCTAACCATTCGAATATGAAAATGAACAATGAAATTTAACTAATTCATTCTTGTTTAGAATCAAATAAGGTTGAATTTTTGTCTCACATCTTAAGCTTACATATGACGTTTGATGTTTATAACACATTCTCTTAGCATATAGGTAAGCTAAATGGGGCTATCTATCCCATTGTGCACTTATGAGGCAATAACCTATGTCACTTACAAATATCCATATGGGTTCGATCTAACTTGATCCAACAACTTTACACTTTGCAAAATTGCCTTGCCCATTAAGCCAAAAATGGTCTAAAACATATTTCCTGACTCAATTTAACCTAAGTCACTAATGTTTTGCATGAGACTTGAGCTTGGCCTGAGTCAGTTCACTTGGTTTGCTTGCCCACAACTCACTGTGCTAATTTCATAAGAGTTTGTGCTACTTGGCCCAAGCTATGAGCATGGCTGTGCTTCGCTTTTTCAGCCTAATTTTGTTTTTCTTTTAAGGACATCTTTTATATATTTATTAATTTTTATTATCTTAAAAAAATTTAAAATAATTAAAATAATAAAATAGTTTTACAACTATTGAAATAATAACATGTAAGAAATTAGTAATAATGTAAGTGAAATAATGATGTTCCATAACCTAAATATGACACACATAAACTAGTGATAGGATAAATAATCAAGCTAATATTAGTTTTGTAGATGGACTTTAGATAGTTAGTTACTGCACCAACAGTTTGATTAATGGCTCCATGATACGCCATTTAAGCCATTGCAAGAGCATAGTCACCAAAACTACTTAACATTGCTTTACTTCTGGATTGGTCTATGAGACATCTAGTTAAATCATTCCAATTGACTGATCTTGTAGGGGCTTTAGATGCATGACTTGGATGACACTCAAGAAAAGTATTAGAGAAACCAACACATTGATTTCTTTTTGTCATCAAACAAGTGGTGTCATGATAATGGGTACAATGGTTCCTTACAAAAATGTGATCTATGATAAGGTTATCAATTTTAAATATAAATTACAAAATTTTGAAATTAATTCTTTAAGTATTAGTCATTCTAACATTTCAAAAATACTTAAGATGAAGTTGCGACTTATCATGGAATGTTATTGATTTAACTAAAACATGATTTGATTCATGCTATAATAAATTCTCTTTTGCGATTAATCTTAGATAATTATGAGTAAATTCTTTAAAATTTTCCAAAAAAAATTTACAATTATATTTTTATAAAAAAGATCACATTTATCATTGATGTTGCAGTTTACCCTAAGGCATGAGAAAGCTATGACATGAAGATAAACTTCCTATTAAGGAAACTTAGTAAGAATATGAAACAATGTATTGGGATGTTTTTGTGAACAAATGAAATTTTAATTCATAAAAATAAAATCAAATGGTTGAACCCTTATGAGGAAGAGGGAATTATTACTTAAAGTAAAGTCTTGACACCGTTTGGTTAGGCTCTACAAAGGGCTTTTGATGCAATAAGACACCTTGGAATTGTAATTAAAAGTATTTTTAAGGAAAAGATCCTCTTAGCTTCATTGTGGGGAGGATTGAGAATCATTCCTTTAGCCTTTAAAAAATGCTCAAGTTGAGGAAGTCTTAGGTTTAGAATAAAATAGTTTGTGTTTGTGAAGAATAATTTAGGGATTACGACTTTTAGAGTTAGCTACTATGGCTTAGTTAACCATTAGTTAGAACTAAAGACTTTTTGAGACATCTTAGAGATCATATGGAATTAAATTTAGGGTTTATAAGGCAAAAATCTAAATAACTTAGAGTTTTAAATCTAAACTTCTTAGAGTTTGAGATTTAAAATTTCAAATTTGAAAGTTTAAGCATAAGATTTAAAATTGGTGCATATATTTATGGTTACATTTTGAATTATGGTAAATTCATATATAACTTTGGAAGAGAGGTCTAAGGCAAGGAAGCTTTTAAGCATACCATGAAACAGAATTATGATAGTATAAATTTGTCATTTAAGCTGAAATTTATGATTTTCTTTGGCATGCCTGAAACATACACTAAGGATTACCACTAGGATAAAAAACCTATAATTCTTAATGATATCTTAAGGACACCATAGAAAAAGCCTTTGATTTTAGAGTCTTTAGATTTGGTAGAGTTGTGAGAAACCTTTAGATTTAATTTAAGAATCCTATGGGGTCTAGCCAAAGGTATAAAATGTCTTTGTTATATCTAGGAAAAAATCATGAATTGTCTAGGGATATGATCAAGAACATGAGATCAATTTTTCTTGTCCTTAGGCCATAGTTTTGAACCATAGATTGTTGTATAGGGCAAAAGTAGCTCAAGAGAATATATGGGAGGGATGAGCCAAAAATAGGACAATTTTAAAAGTTAATTTTAAGAGAAACTCCTTTATGATGAGCCAAAGAATAAGCTACTCTTATATGATTTATTTAAGAGTGAAGCCTAATCTTTTGGCATAATCATAATGTTTGGATGGAGGTCTATGAAAGTCTAAAGTAATCAACTAGGCATAAAGAAGGATAAGTAAAATTAACAGCTAATCCTACACGAGGAATCAAGAAAGCCATAGTTATAAATAGTAAGGCTTTTATGGGATTGAAGAATTCTATCGTATGTTTGCTATGAAACAAACATTTGGACGAAACAATTGGGTTTATTAGATAGTTATCAATTTTTTGGAAGAGATGCTAGTATAATGTTAGTTAAAATAGTTAGGGGTACAAGGAAACCTTATGATGCTTAAATATATAGGTTTGGATATTGAGGAAATCATAGAATTTCCACATATATGGGATAAGATTTCGAGAACACTAAGGATATCCTAAATAAACAAATAAGTAGGGCCCACCCATGATCAGATTTTATAGTGGTTGATCTAGACCTTGGTATAGTCAAGGCCATGTTATAAGGACCATATTGGATACACGTAAAGTAATGAGTTCATTAGGGATAGGCTTTAAAAAAGAAAAATGCGAACATGGACTGTTTTGACAATGGATTGTGATGTGCCTTTTTGAGTGCAAATTTTATAACATAATCATAAAGCATTTAGATAAGAGAGGAAAAGTAGGAATCATGTATGAATCCTAGAGTTAGGGATCTACTTATTGCAATTCAATGGACTATAATTGATTATAGAATGCCAAATTAGTTAGGACATCCTGAAGAACTATGGATGTGCTACAGTATATAGGTCATCCTTAAGGTTGTTTTATGTGTAAACATTTTTAATTGTAATCCATAAAGACTGTGTTGTCTGGCTTGAGTTTTAAGGCATCCCAATGGACCAAGGATGGATGTGTGCTATAACATTGTTTGGATATTAATTTATAGATTCACTACATCATAATGGAGTCATCATATTTTAAGGAATAAAGATGCTACAATAGTTCTATTATGAGCTATGATTTGTTAAGTTGTCATAAGTTTTGGGTTACTAGTGCCTTTTTATTTGTTATAACATGTTTTGGGTGTTTTGTATACATTTATTGCTTGTAGTCCCCACCGTTACATGCATGTCTAAGATTTTAGGTAGTTTAGTTTAATGAGCAGTGGGTGGGGTTGGTTAAAGAAAGGGGCAACTGAATCGTCAATTACTTGAAGCCTTGGCGTCAAGCATTTGGCTTTGTAGTATTTTTAATCTATAGTAAACATGTTGTACTTATGATAGAAAAATCATATTTGTTGATTATCATGGATTGAGGGCAATGTTTATTGAAATTTAGTATTCATTTGCTGCATTTTTTGTTTGGTATATCTTGCAAGTAGAGTTTATGTAGTTAGTATGCACATTATTGACTTGGAGATTGGAAACATTTTGTCAATACTAAATTATGTTATTAGGATTAGTATCCTGGGGTGAAAAAGTTACTAAATATGTTAGAAAACAAAATGGCTAGGAGATAATATTCATTCTGAGTAACACACCATGAGTATGAAAATCAAATTTTAGGATTAAGACTTCTAACAGAAATTTTAAGCATGAAGAATGGAATGTGGCAAGCTATGTACATCATTTAGTGCATAAGTTGTGTTATACCCATAGATTTTTAAACAAATGGCTTCTTTTGGGAAGGTTGAGCACGATAATCATATAATCAAATCAACTAATACAAAATAACATCTTGCACCAAGGTAAAAAATATCATTATTGGTAAGCTCCATAAAAAAAGGAGTATCAACGACGACATAAGGAGTTGTAGGACCTCTACATGCTCAATGACATAATTGTAGTGCAATGTAGTATACTATTGAACTAAAGAATCCTACCCTTAATTAGTACCCTTTGTGGCATATGGTGCAGTTTTTGGTTTCCAATAATGGAAACCTTGAGATTTAGCATTTTGTCACTTGCAAGTTGGCTTAACATTTCTCTTTTAGTATTTTTCAAATAATGTTCTGCTATGTGTCTTACCCTTTAATCCACATTTAATTTTTTTTCACTCCCACAAAGGTTTTCAAATTTTACATTGAGAGTTTTACCTAATTTTTAGAGCAACTTTAAGTCCCTTTGATTTTCCAAAGTTTTTCCAAACTTTACTTATATCTTGATTTTATTCTATTTATCGAGTAGATTCCACTAATCCTTTTCATGAAATAAAATCAAAATAAGTCATAATGTTTTGATTATAACCTCATACTTCTTATCTAAGTATTTGAAAATTTTTTCTTTTATTTCTAGCATTTTTGAAGAATGTATTGCTAGAGATAAAAACTTTTCTTCACAAACTTTTTGTAGCCAATGTTTTGCTAATTCAACATATCTAAATTATCATTATTTATAAGAGGTATAAACCATATGGCACATTATCCATTGGCAAAAAATAATGTAGCACCATTAAACCATTTGGCACACTATACCAATTTGTTGTGGCATTTTAAATTATTATTTCACATGATGCTCAAATAAATTATGCATACTTTCTTATGTAATTCATAATATAATCCTATAATACTTGCATTACGATATTTTTATATGATCATGTAGAAATCAAACCATAAAATTAATTTCATGCTAATAAACATCATTATAAGCAATATGATTAGGATAAAATGTGTGCTCATGCATTTCATAGTCATATTCAAAGACACATTTATTATCTTAGGATCATTCATTTTAATTAATTGTGATTCCATTTACATGAGTAGCTCATTAATCGACATAAGATTTTATATTCTCATTCTTATGATAATCCTTTAGTCAATATAAGAAATATTTGCATAATAGTAATATATAAGAACTTCACAATTGCTTGAAAAAAACACTTACACTTGGTCATATTTATCATGACATTTCATCAAGAAAATGTATATAAATATTTTCCATAATTTGTACCTCAAGGTCCTTGAGTAATTTCTACTCAATGTAAATTCTTCATCAAATTGAGCCCAATAGGAAGTAAGAGGCTTTGCTATTGTAAAGAAACTTTTTATTGTGCAATAGCATAAACAACACGCTAAGTATAATAAAATCAACAATTTTTAAAAGTCACTGAACTACTTTGTCGATAACAACTAACATGATCAACAGGCATCACTTCTAATCTCCATTGCCTTATTCTTATTTCAATTGATATCTTCTTAGATTCCACTATACAAACCTTTAATCCTCCTATAAACCAAATAACCAAGAAAACATAATTTTGGATGATTACGAATAATATTGAATACAAAAAATATAAAATCATTAAGCTAAAAGTTTATGAATTCCATTTTTTTTGTTGTCAAGAAACTCATGAAATCATTAGCCAAGTTGTCTTTAGACTTGTTCGAGTTGATAAATGACTACTTGTGGTAATCCCATTAGAAGTTTATCCAAAGTTTCCTTTTTTATGACTCAACATTGCCTAATAGTTTTCCTTGCAATGTTCATTCGACATATTCTTCCTATTAAAATAATAGTATAAATTGGGTACTATGTTTTCGACCTTTTTTTATACTATATAATTTTTATTAACTAAAATAATTTAAGAATGTTCATTTTAAATATTTTTTAATAATTTTAAAATAAAAAAATTCAAGTTCAAAAAATAAAAAGTATTTTAGAAATTTAAACAAAAGTCTCATGAATTTTAAATTACACAGATTATTCTAATGTGTATTTAAAGAAAAATAAAAAAATTATAGAAACACTTTATAAGACAAAATATATGAGTATAAGTGTATAAAAAAATTGCATGTGGGAATATTTTTTATAAATTTTATTTATATAGTATATTTGTATAGAAACGTGTTTGTTTTCTTAAAAACATAGAAAATATAAATTATCTAATTATCTAAAATTACACAAATACAAAAATATGAAATTAAAATTAATTTTTTTAAATAATGCTGCTATATGTCGTTCTATACTTATAAAGTATGTTTTTATTAACAAACTATGAATTTATAGTAAATATTTTTAAATGGGATATTTACTTTTTCTTGTTTGGTTTGCATATGCATCAAAGATTTGGTTTTTCTCATTTAGGCGTAATTTCAATTTTTTTTAAATGTAATATTTGTATTATTAACATATCTGTCCAGTTTTGCTAACGCTAATTTCTATTGATATTCCTTTTAGACTTTCTATGAATTTAAATTTCTTTTAATAATATTCATTTTGAAGTGAATATTTCTTTTACATTGATCTTTTTATATGATAGTTTTATTAAAACAAATAATCTTTAAAAATTAAGTTCATAGCTAAAATTTTGAAAACCATGAACATTTTAAAATGTTTTACAAACTTTTGTGACATATTTCACCTATCAAAATACTTTGTTCAGGAAATGTTTAAGGTGGCTTCGATTATTTTTTATTTTAAGCATTTTATTTTAGTGAAAAGTTGAAAATTTTACCTATTTAATCAAGTAAAGTTTTACGACCAATAAAAATTGAAATAATTAATTTAAAATAGCTTTTATGAAAATAAAAACAATTTCACTTATTTAAAGAAATGTTTCCTCAACAATACAGTGATGCAAGATATTCTAATGTATATTAAAAGGTAAATAAAGTCATAATAGTAGAATTCCAACACATAATATTATTTGAAAATATTTATGTGAAAATGTCTTCCCTAAAATCTTATTTACATACCATGTAAGTATAAAAATTATTTTATTAAGTAAATATTAAATAAAAAAATATAGATTATTATTAAGTTTCGTGAAAATACCAAATCATAATAACAAAAAAAGTCTTGAAGATTGGACATAAATTTTAAAATTAAAATAAAAGCATGCATAGTGGTTATCTTATTAAAAAAATGCACAAAACATGTTAACATGCATAATGCTCTCAGATTGTTTTGGTAAATAAATAATAACAAGTAATTTATTTTAGAAATAAAAAAATTATTTATTAGTAAATATGAATATTTCAAATTTTAATGACTAGTTTTTTGTTTCAATAAATAATTACCATAATGATCTAAAAGTCATACACAAACTAGCATTGATAAAAAAACCATAAAAGAATGATAATGAAAGATTTGTTTTGTATTGTAACCTAAATAAATATGTTTGTGTAATTTAAAAAAAAAAACAATAAGTGCAAATAACTAATATGTAAGAAATTAATATATAAAACATATATTTATTATTTAGTAAAACTACAATGTCTATGCAGTATAACAATTTGAAAAATTATTTTAAAAAGAAAAAGATTAGATAATTTAATTTAATTAGTAATATAAAAATTAAAACTTAAACTAGAAAGAGTTAATAAATACTATCTTCAAAACCATTAATAAAGTTTAGTATTTAGAAAGATTAAATTTTGCATAATATATGAATAATATTTTATCCAAAAAGTACCATATAAAAAAACTTCTAATGTAGAATTAAAAACACATAATTATGATAATAAACTCATATTATGTACATTTAGTAATGTCAAATGTTACATATATTTATAATAAAATTTTTTATCTAATAATAACAATAAACAATTTTTTACTATATTTAAAAACTGTAAAAGTTTAAATAAAATAGAATAGGCTTTAAAGTTTGGTATGAATTATCAAAATGAAAAGCTTTTGATATCACTCACGGTCATTTATGAATATAATTTCAATGATGAAGGATTTAAATTCTTTGAACCTATTTTTATGCACAAAATGTCTATGATAATACTCATATATTATGTGGTTTATATCATTTAGGGATGTGAAACTCCCATTGCATGTAAAAACGTAAAAAAAAACTGAGCAAAATATTAAATCATTCTGATTATAAAATGTTTAGAAAACAAACAAAAGTCAATTAATTTCTAAAAACGAAATATATAATTTTTTGGTGAAATCTATTTCCATTAAAAAACTATATAATTGCACTAAACCGTAAACATAATAAAAATTAATGAATTTACATAATGAAGAACACTCAAAAGTTTAAAAAAAAATGAAATTCTAAAATAGACAAATTTATTATTATCATGTTTAGAAGCAATTATTTAGTTGTCGTTAAAATGGTAGAATAAAAGTTTGCTTCATTCAAGAAATAAAAAATCATGCAAAAACATTAGCAAAATACCAAACTTTTGAAACTTTTTTAATTCTTGTTCACAAGTAACATATGAAAGCAAAGTATAAACTGCACAACAAAATATAAGTTAATTAATCTTCTAAAAAAATCTCTAAGTATGTGTTGGAAACATGTTTATTAAAACTTATATTGATTGTTTAATATCAATGTCCTCGCTGCAAAAAAAATATAAAAATGGTACAAAGAGTTAGCTTTTAAAAGTTTAAAATAAATTTATTAATATGGGAAACATTTATTTTGAATTGAAGTTTTCAATTTTTATAGTACATCAAGGTAAAATAACATAGTAATTGAAAGAAAGAATGATAAGTGACCTAATTAAAGATTATTTAAATTTGTAAAAACTATAATTTCAATTTATATGTTCTAATTTTGACGATATCAACCCGAAAGATTTTTAATAATTGAAGGTGAGAGTTAAATGTGATATAAATAAGGAGTATAACATAATAAAAAAGTTAAAATAATTATAACAAAAGAAAAGTAAAGCCTACCATACCTAAAGGGAATATGGCCCATAAATAAAAATAAAATAAAAGAGAAAATAAATTGGACATTAAGAATTTAATTAAAAATTAACACCATTTAATATTATTCCAAAAAATAATGAAAACTAATTTCTTTTAATTTCATACTTTCAAAAATTGCTCTTTTGGAATCTTGATTCCTTGGCTCAACTCATCAAAGTAAATAGAGCTTCCTATCTTTTTAGAGATTTAGAATATGTTGAGGACATTATGCACTTGATGCCTGTAAATATTGGCTTTTCCTGAATGGACTCTAGCAATGGCTCAAGCTATCTTGAGGAAACGTTCAGAGAAAAATATCTACTAGCTTATCTCGCTCAGACACAGTTCTTCTTGTTTTATATACTCAATGGCATGCTATCACTTGAAAACGTAACAGAAGATCTCAGTTATTGATGCCCCCCATTAATTAGTATCACACTAATTAGCTTTCTTGCACCATCCAAGCTTGCCAACTTGTCAACTCGCAAGCATGTCGACCTCCTTTGTTTGTGTTTTAAGATAGGTTAGGTGAGGAGTTTTCTAGCCATTACAAATGCATGTAACGCCTCAATGGCACCCCTTAATAGGGTACACCTTCTGAGCTCCTTCCACTATAATAACCATGAGGTATTCTGCTCCTCAAGCCATACAACAAACCATAAGAAGATATTTTACATCAAGTCGAGCAACATCTTTACGTCCTGTATGTTTCGCTCTTTATAATTTCAAGTACTTCTTAGCTCTTTTTTCAAACACTTGTCATCTTTCCTTAGTGAAACTTGCTTGCTATCCATCTCTTACAACTATTTAGCTAAGGATGATAGATAATTTGTGCTATTGCACTCCCAAAAAATCAAACTCATTGGTAGCACCTTATTCAATAGTAGTGTATGAGTTAAACGAGCATTCACCCTCCCCATCACCCCCATCCTTGGGACTTTATCCTGATTTATTATCGAGGACACACCTTTAGACTACAATTTGTGCTTTAAGCAGCCTTATTTCTACACTGGGTTTGGTTTCACCAATTTTGCTCATTCTTATAAAGAGAATCATTGAAAGTTCCTTCTCCTCTACTTATTTATATTCATGAACTCAGTGGGTAGCTTCACCAAACAATGAGTCGCAATTCCAGTCCATGGGGCATGGAGTTGGATTTGTGATGGGCATTTACTTTTTGTGCTACAATGTCGATTCTTATTGGCCAACACCACAACACTTGGTGGCGTCGACCTCTTACCACATTAGTGGCCAATCCTCACCTAATGCTGCAACACTCCATGCAACAACTTGATGGGCCATCTACCTCTTACTCAGTTAGTTTTGCATCCATTGATGCAGCTTGTATTCAAAAAATAGATGGTTCATTTGATTCTATAATTCACAACATATATTGCATTTCATTATATTTTTCATCAATTTGAGAGCAAAGATATTCGTTGTCATTAGTAGTTTAATGTTCAATTTCTATGCCCCGCTGAGCCAATGACACACAATAAACTCATCACTAGAATAACATTTACTATCCCTTGGTGCATGGCAATGTCAATTGGCTACTACTTATCAACCACAGCATCAGCTCCATGTAGATTCAAGTTCGCACATGCTGGAAGAATGTGAAACTGAATAGCTATTGCATAGTCATTGGTTGTACAAATCACTTAATCATTCATAGTGATCTTTTCTACCTGTTGAACTACTAAAACTTTTCAAGACTTCTTCCTCTAAATGTTAAGGATTAGAGAACTTCTCATTGTGGTATTATTAATTTTGTGAAGGGCATGTGGTCCATCAGACTTTCACAAAAATTGCACCAAGGGAATTCTATAGCTAATTGGGATGCGTATCATGCTATTTTGTTTGATTTTGTATGAGATTAGGGAATTCCTCTACCTATAACACTTAAGAGTTGTCTTTTGTATTATATTTATGAACCTCCATAAGGGGAGTATATTGTAGGCTTCAACCACTTATTTTTTAAGAAACCTAAAGTTTAAGGTAGAATCCATTGACTTTGGTAAGCGATCAGAATTGCAAGATATGCAGGAAACTAGAATTGTAGGTCAACAAAATTGTTGGGGAAGAAAGGAATCGCTAGAAGACAAATTTGTTAATCTTGTTGGAAGGCTTGTTTGCATCACATTTTTTGTTGCCAATGAACTTTGAAATGGGCCTGTTATAAAAAATTCTTTGAGTACTCTATGAACGATTGTGAATAATGGTGGGCATGAAGTCAAGAATGATTACAAAAAAAATTAGAGGCCTTGGGCATCAATCCCTGGCATGGATCATGGGTGAAGTGGCTCTAATCCTTACCATAGAAAATTTTTGCGATCCTAACACTATGGCAATGGAACTTATGGAAATATAAATAATAATGTGGAGAATTGACTATATTCATAAGAGTTAAAGGAGGTCTATTATCATATGAACTCATTTGAGGAAGATGAGGGCGAATCCTCCTGGACACAAGAACCATTAGTTGTGATGTGGGCATGATGATAGGGATGGGGATGTAGATGGAAGAGCTGAATTGATTAGATTTTAGACTAAAGATGAATGGGCTTACAAAATGATGTACTAAGAGCATGTTGGAAGATAAAGAGTAAGTTATGCATAAGAGCAAATCTTAATCCAAGAATGATGAGCATAGAGGGCATTCATCTAAGATAGATGATTGCCAAAAGAAAATGCATGAGGAAGATGAAATTAGTATAAGTAAAAAAGCATTTTTCATAAATTAACAAGGTTGTGGACGATGACACCAGTGACTCTTCACAGATTAAAGGGTAGATTTTGAAAAAGTAGGTGGAATTGTCATGTCACCTTTTTTCATCAACTATTATAGGACCACCAAAAGTTACAGGGTAGTGCAAAAGCTCTACAGAATGAATTTAGATATGATAAAGAAAAAAAAAGAGTAAAGGGATGGGATTCTCTTAGAGAAGTTTAAAGAAAAGTGGTGGTTCTGCAAAAAAATATTGGAATTGGAAGAATAAAGAGCAACAACTTCTTATTTGGACCTTCTAAGGAACTGCATGTGGCTGAGGTGTCGTAGGATGTACTTGGAAACTATACTTGGTATTGTTCATAACTTTCTCATGAATTTTGGGTATTTTGGTTGGGGAAGATAGAGGGAGAGATGGTATTCATATTACTACACTCATTATTATATTGCTATTGATCATATGAGTTTTGCTTGGTGATTATCTTGTTAAACAAGATTCAAGCTTCGCTTGAGTATGCCTACTATTATTAGGTGAGGAGAAACAACATTAGGTTTTGTTAGGATATGATGAGTAACAAGAATGCAAATTTTTCTACTATTTGTAGCAGAGGAATTACTCAAAATGGCAATAGAGGGGATGAATAATTCTTGGAGACATATTCAACATAGAATTTTGGAGATATTATAAGTAGTGATGGTTGCTGTTATATGTGGTCATCAAATTTGATTAGCTAGCTTTTTCAAATGTTTTTGTGCAAAATGATAAATTACCATGCCTAGTAACTATTGATAATCAACTATTATCAGATTTAATATGCATCAAAGAAGCTTACGTACGTTAGTTTACTAAAACATTGATAAATTTTGTGTAATAGTGTTCTATTGGTTAGAAACATGTTTATTGGATGACCATTGAATTTCTTAGATAGAATTCATATATCAGTAAGAGCTTCTTTAGTTACTTGGAATTGATACCTTAATTTTAAGGAAAAGGAGGTTTACTTTAGGAGGATGACCTCAAATGGTACTTATAATATTTGTCTAATTTAAAATGGTAGATAAGCACCCTAGCCTTCTTTTTAGCATTATAACATAAGACTTTTGATTTGCTCTAATGCAATTGATCTTGATAAGTTGACTTGGCATAGAAATAGGAGGCTTTAAGTCACTTACATGGTGATCATCTTGTTTTATAATGTTCAAGCTTACCACAAACTAGGATACAATTATGAGGTAGGTAGAAGCAACATTAAGTTTTGTTGTGATATGGTAATTAATATGAAGGAAAATTTCTTCAATGTTTGTAGTGGAGAAAGGAGTCAAAATATCATTAGAGAGCATGTGTTATTCTTGGATTATATTATGTACAATATTCTTAAAGATATTATATTAAGTAGTTGTTGTAAATTTATGCAACTATCTGATTTGATGAGTGTTTATTGCTCAGCTAATTTGAATGCTTTTATACAAAGCAATATATTAGCATCCCTAGGAAGATACAAATATTTAGCCATTGGAAAATTTTTTATGCATCTAAGAAGTTTGTTCACAATAGTTTACTATAGCATATGCAAATTTGGATTAATGGTGTGTTATTATTGAGATGCTCCTTTATTACAAAGTCATGAAAACACTAAAAAGTATTCTTACATGGGGTGAGAGCTTTTTTAGTTGTCAAGAATTGATACTTTATGATTAAGATAGAAGAGGACATCTTTTGGAGGAGGACCTCAAATGGGAGTTGGAATACTTGCTTAAATGTTAATAGTAGCCAAGCGCTGCATCCTTCCTTCCATTGCTATTACTACTGCTGGTGTTTAAATCTCAGGTGTTGTTGTCAAAGAACAGTGCATCTAATTTAGATCTAGCACGGTTCGGAGTTCTATTAAGGTATGCAATTTTTCTTAGCTACATGCTTTTAAGCTAATAATATATGGTTGCATTTGTAGTATGGAATATGTTGAAGTCAGGTTCAATAATAAAGGGTAAATTGCTATAAATTAAACTTTTATTTATTACAAAAAAATTTTATTAATTTTTTTATTACGAAAATATTTCAATAAAATATTTATAATAATTTTAAATAAATTTTAACAAATATATAAAATGGGTCTTCTATAAATTTGAATTTTTAGAAGACATGTAATTAAAAAAATCAAATAATTAAAAAATGAACATAATCGACTTTTAGGTGGTTTGGATTATAAAATATTCTTATGTCCAACATTAGAAAAAAGGCAAACAAAACACAATATAAATTTTTTTCTAAAAGGTGGGTCGACTAAACCCTTACAACAAATAGACAAATAAGACTGGCTACTGTGGCCTTACAATCAAATAAACGATATAGGCTACTTTGGCATTACAATGAAGTGAAATGGCAATAGATGAACAATATTTGCTGACGTAAAATCTAAATCAACGCATCAAAAATTGTATGCAAAATGAAGTCATTAAAGAGGTACAAACATCTTAATTAAATGAATTAAAGATCAAGAAAATTAATAACTTAGTCGAATTGAGAAAGAAAAAATATCTAGAGTTTGATGAGTGAATTGCATGGCAGTGTATGGAAGCAATGATGGCAATGAGCTATTAAAAACTTCAATATTTTTTCTTTGGAACACATAAAATTTTCTCCTTTTCTGGTACAAAAATCTCTTATTTATTGGTATTTTTGATGATTAACAGAACTTACTAAATATCCAATTTAGTCATTACAATTTTTATAGCTTTTGTAATATTTTAATTAGGAAATATATAAATAATCTCCAACAGCTCAAAATAATGACTAAAATCACCGTTGCATAGGAGCCATTCAATCGAAATGCTCTTAGAATGTTCGATCAAGAAATCAAATCAATCAAACAAATGCAATCAAATCTACACTTTTTGAAATATGCAATTGATCTAGGTCGATATATTAGAATCATGATCTGATGCTAGGATTTAACTTGGCAAACAGAAGAAATACGGATCTTGTAACCACGACATTGCATAATCGGGCTGCTAAAAAAATTAGCAGATTTAAAGATGACATATGACGATGATTGTTTGATCACAAAATAAGTGATCGAACAGCCACATTACCATCGTAATTTAGGAATTCATAGTGTATAAAAGGTTTGCATTATTTGTCCCACATTGCTCATCTGTACTGTAGTTTTCTCCTTATAGGGATTTCTGTAGCCCTTGGAGAGAGTCAATCAATAGCATTGGCTACACCATTCTAGGTTTGGGAATTAATCACTCGAGCAACTAGCGAACTTGCATATTGTTTGCTTCGTTTTGGGGGAAGGGATTGATGACCAATCCAAAATGAAATATTTGGGATTGATTATAAGCTGAAACACATTTAGAGTTGTTACCACTGAACTACAGCGATTAATGGTAACGACTTGTTTGGTACAGAAGATAATTGCTTACATAAATGGGTTATTTTTTGTTATTAAATTTTTTATGAAATATTTAATATTTTTTAAAAATTTCTAATAGATTAATTAAGGAGTTAAAAATAATATTAAGATAAAATGACGGTCAAGATAATTAAGGAAGATGGATCAGAATCATTAGAGACCTAAATGTTCTACTAAAATTAATTTGAATTTAGTATTTATGCCTTATAATAAAACTTTAAATCATGCTTAACATTCTAATCAAAGGAAAATTAAAATACGTAAACTTAAATTTTTAATGCATACCTTGGTCGTGTACTGCTCCAACCAAGATGATCTTCAGGGGATTTAACATTTGCATATTGTCTTATTTTATTTCTCCAACAATACGAGTATCCACTACAAAAAATCCTAAAATTCAATTTAATAAATTTATCATAAATATAAAGGGTTTATTATCATCTAATAAAGCACCATGGCTAGGGGTCTGCAATACAACACATTTTAGTGATTAGAGTGATGAAATCTTAGAGCTACTTGCAGTGCATAGTATAAGAAATAGGGTCTCTACAATTGCCTTATTGGAAATTTAGATGCTGAACTTTAATATGCACGAGGAAAATCAACTTTTTGATAGGATTTGGAACTGGTTTAGCAAATCTTCGATGAATTTTTGAGGGGTTATTGTGGTTTCATGGACGTGCTGTGTGGTGTATACATCAAAAGTGCATGTGATCCACTGGGTAACCTAGGGCCAAATAAGTCTATCTACAAAACTTTGTAGAGCATTGATTAATGCAAGGGTTTTCAAAGTATAAGTTGCACATAATAAGAAGGAAAATTAAAACAAAATAAATGGTGGGTAGGCACCATATGACTTCTCCAACTTCATTCAAGATTCAGATTTCGGTGACTTGGAATTTAATACAAACATGTTCTCTTGGCATAACATTAAGGTGGGCAATGAACACATATAGGAAAGACTAGATAGAGCATTCATAAATACTAATAGTATTGAAGCATTCTAATGTATTATATTGACACTCCTTCCTCGTATATGCTCGAACCATTTCCCTCTCCATATTCAATTTAGACAAATGATTTTGCATAAAATTGAGATGAGAACCTAGTTTGAAAATTAATGGCTATCATGTCTACATCCAACTAATATTATGCAAGTTGCTTGAAATAGAATTATCAAAGGGAACCCTATCAATAGTCTATCCTCTAAATTGAGCATAGCACTATTAGCTTTAAAGAAATGGAGTTTAGGTAAACTTGTTAATATTCTAAATAAACCTCATTAGTAGTAGTAGTAGTAGATTCAGGAGCTTCAACTTAAGGAATCTTAAATGAGGTTAGTAGAGCTAAAACAAGACCTTTTGGCACAATTTATTGTCTCTTACCACAAGGCTTTAGCTTTAGAAGAAGTATAGTGGTGATTGTTTTAGGCATCATTCAGCCAACCTTAGAAATCAAAACATATGGTTTTTAAGAAAGCAGCTACTTTTACATATAAAAGAAATCGTATTATAATCTTAAGAAAGATAGGGGGAAAATATTGACCACACCAATTGTGATTAAATATTTTATCACATAGTTCTTTAGTAAGAAGTGGTATAGTTATGGGAAATATGAACCTCCTCTACCTTTTCAGCCTTTGAGAGCTACCAATAATAAGCAAGAGAAATGTTTTATAGCTCTTATCAGCAAAGAAGATATCAAGAATGCTGCTACATCTATTAAAAGAAAATAGGTCATTCGTATGGGTGGCTTCTCTATAAAGTTTGTGCATAAATTTTGGAACATTACCCAAGTAGATATTGCCATAGTTGTGAAACAAATCTTTAAAGAAAACTATATGCTCAAAAGGTGGAAAGGCATGTTACTCATTTTAATTCTATTTTTTAAGATACTTCTAAACTTGAATATTTCAAATCAATAGTCTTTGCAATATGATACATAAAGTTCTTGTTAAAACTTTGTCGAGCAAACTAAAGATGGCGATTCCACATAGTATTACTAAGCATCAAGTTGCTTTTGTGTTTGGATGTTTTATATCTAATAATATATTTTTGTACAGGAAATGGCTGCCTATATAAACTTTTCTACTTTCAAAGTTGGTTTCGTGGCATTAATGATAGACATTGATAAGACTTATGATAAGGTCAATTAGAAATTCATATTTGAAATGTTAAACCATTTGTAGTTCTTCAATCTTTGGTGTAATTAGGTTGAGGCTTGTATCACTACATCAAGATTTGTGATCATTTTTGATGAGATCTATCCTCGTTGGAATGAAGCTATCAAGGGTCTAAAATAAGGGTGTCTATTTTCACCATACATTTTTAACATTATGTTTGAATATCTCTCTTACCTTATTAAGAACCATGTAAAGCAAGATGCCTTAATTAGGATTTGGATTGGCCCTTTCTCCCAATTGATTAGTTATCTTCTATTTTCTAATGACATTTTTTTTACCTACAAACCAACAACTCGTGTTGTAGTGACGACCATTTGAGACATTAGCAAATTCATAACATCATTTAGAAAAGGCTCTAGATTGCAAGTGAAGGAAGACGATAACAAGGGAATTACATATGAGTCAAGCTATTAAATTCAATATCCAGGCAAACCTCTTGTAGTAACTAAATTTCAAAAAAGTACATCAAAATTAATTATTGATTGAATTGAAACCTGTCTGTCAAAGTAGATGATTAAGTATCTATCCATGATATGCCATACTTGCATGTTCGACTTGATGCTCATTGCTATTCTTGCATATTATTTACCCACTTTTTAAGTTTAAATAGCATTTTTAATGAGTTGAAGAAATTGATGTTAACAATGCTACACATTATGCAAGCTGGAAATCAATTTCAATGCAAAAGAATTTTCGGCAGGTTATGGCTTCGGAAGTTAGTTTATGGGTCCATCCATTCAGATCCATGTATTTTATGATAAACAATACTTAGTTTATATTGTGTGGTGCTTTCAATGCTCTTAAATTACTCGGTATTATGGTATCTTGGTTAATGGATTACTGAGAGTAGGTTTAATTCATGTTAATTAATTAGCTTAGCATTCTTCTAATTTCTTTCCAGACGATCTATATCAACATGAAAGTGGAAAATCAAATGAATGTAGTGGAGCATGTTAAGGACCACAGTGTGAGTGACTAGAATAACATACAAAAGTTTTTTGTATCTACTTTGCAGTTTTAGATTATGCATACCCCTTGGGCGAAATTAATTCAAAGAGAAGTGTTGTACTTCAAAGAAATTGAAGATATGAAGTTGAAAAAAAACTCATTTACAATAGCATGTATATGAGACAAAATGTAATAAGATAGAAGGCTCTGTGGGTTTGGAAATTGGATTTGCAACACTAGGTCATTTTCTTCTTGACAAAATTTAATTTTTATTTGCTTCCTGCTTGCTCTTAGTTGTGTGCAAAAGGTATTGAGATGTAGGTGCTTTCTCTATTGGTTTATATGGTTAAAGAGGATGACAACATAGCTTATGAGACTATCATATGATGAAGGAATTTTGGGTGAGCAACTTCGTAAATACTAATGACATTCTTGATAGATTTTGCAACAAGGATAATAGTTCTTTAAATGTGCTTTGTCACTAGAGGTGGTGAATTTATTGCTCTAAACTACATCTCATGAAATTAAATTTGTTGTTTAAATGATATATCACCTTCGGTTTAACAAAAATTTGTAAGCCCATGTGGACAAGGTGCTTAACCTTGTTGCACTAAAAAGGAGTTTTCATTTTGTAATAGTTTTTGCTACTACATGTCCCATTTCTCTAGTCCCATCTAATGGGAGTTCAAATATCCTTCTGGGATAATTTGTTAACTCTTATTGGGCTCCTCCAATGGGGTGGGTTAAGCTCATATGATGCAGCTATGAAAGATAACTTAAATATTCGGGTTGGTATAGTTGTTTGGGATGCCTTGGGTAAGCCTATGTCGATTTTAAGTTTAGTATCTACCAAAGGAAATATTTCTATTCTTGAAGCTATGGAGCTCCTTAAGGCACTAATTCTAATATTCATGCATTAGAGATTGAATTAGAGTCTACAATAGTTATGGTCAAAGTGAAGTGGCTACTTGCATCGACACTGAGTAGGAATACCTATCATAATGCAATTACCTTTGTGAAAGGTATGTAGTCCATTAGACTATGCCACATATACTGTAAAGGCAACTATGTGGCAAACTAGGTTGTGCATCACTCTCATTTATATGATTTTTTTTGAGAATAAAGATACCCTACCCTAGATCACTACAATGTTATCTCTTTTTTTATTTTATGTATGAAACTCTCTTGAGAGTGATATAGGATTCAACCATCACTTTATCAAGGAAACAGAAGCTACATATGACCAAGCTTATGACATGGTGAACTATAAATTTGCGCCAGATATGCTAAAGTGTATGTAATTCCGAATGCTTTAGTGTGATTGGATTGATGCCTATATTACTTCACCATGATTTAGGATTATGTTTAATGGTTTCTACTTGTAGTGGATTGAAGCTACTAGGAATCTTAAGGAGGGATGTTCACTCTTACCATACCTTCTAACAATTACGTTTGAGCACCTCCCATGGCTAATTCAGTATCAGCTTTAGCAAGCTTCCTCTATTAGGTTCAAGATTGGAACTTCCCCCTCTTAATAAGAAACATTCTACATTTTGATCACATCATGATTTAAATACCTACAACTTATATCATAATGATGACCATCTAGTATATATTATAGAGTAGAGTGGTCATCACTCAGGTCAAGTGATGAATCTTAACAAATCAAGAGTATTTTTTTTTACGGGGATGACGTGCTAGTGAAGGAGGATTATAGTGAGAAAATTACATATGAGTCAAGTTGCTCAATTTAAATAATTAAGCATACCAACTGTACTAAAAAAGACACTTCAATTTTTTGGTTTATCATATTGAAAACTTTGTTCAGTTAGACGATTAAGTCACTGTCAATTGTTGGCAACATTGTCATGAAAAACTCAATGTTAGTTGCTATTCCTTTGTATCAATTTGTCTACATTAATTTTGAATGGTATTGTTGTAGAGTTAAAGAAATTGATGCACGATTACTTGTGTAGTTCAAATATTTGCAACATAATACTTTATCAACCTATTAGTTAGCATTGATTATAGAACATTATAGGAGGGCAGTGGCTCAAAAAATATTTATAGGTTCAGTCCATCATATCAAAGTACTTTAGGATAAGAAAAAAATTATATATGTCATGTAGTGCATCATATACATGCAAATTACTTAATAACTCATCGCTCAAGATAATAGATAATATAATTTAGAGAATTGTTGTCAATAATTAAATTTAATTCTTGTTAGATAATTGGTATTGGAACTATTTGATTTTTCTATTTTTAGCCTATCTTATTGTGGAGGTGGACTAGTTGACATTTGCAATGGAGTTAGCTAAGGAGCACAGTGTGTGGTGTCACAATAAAATTCAAAATTTAGTTTTTTCTAGATTTTGTAAATTTGATTCTATGTTCCCCTTAAGCTGAGTCAAATGAAAAGATGTGTTGTACCTCAAATCAAGTGAGGATAAGGTGCTAGACTCAAAAAACATTTACAACAACATGCAAACAAGTATGAATTCCATTATGAAATTGGTTGTGTAGGTTTGGAAAGTGCATGTGTAGCATCAGGTTAATGTCTTGCTATAAAAAATAATGTTAAATCGACCTCCTTCAAAGTCCTAGCTTTATGCAAAATGGATTGAGATATCAGAGTTCTTTTGTGAATTTTTAATGCCACTAATGATTTGTAATATTATTTATCAGAGTGACATAGTTCAATGGAATTCTATTCCAATATCTTTCCAAATGATAGTTTCATGCCCAAAAGGGTTAACCATAGGGACATTACTTCATTAATTGAGCTTCTTAATTGGAAGTTTGCAAATGTGTGTTTGTATACTACATCTCATATGCTTAAGTTCACTTCTTTGGTATTATTTCATCATTGTCTTAATAGGATTTTGCAAACACGTGTTGTTAAGGTTCTGAAATTAGCTGCACTCTAAAGAAATATTTGCATTACTACCACTACTGCTACTTGCTTCAACTCTTCGACAGCATTGATGGGCTGTTTGTTCCATCTTATTTGACTCCGCTTCCAACGTGTTTGGTTACTATAAATCAAGATGTAGCTGCACAAGTAGATCTTATTGCTATAATTTTTATTGTTATTAGGAACACAGGTAGTCTTGTTATTCTTTCAAGAAAAAATTTTATTTTAAGCATAGCTTCTACCATAGAGACCATTTCATTTTTGGAAGCAATGGAACTTCTTAGACTGCTACTTCCTAATGCAGTTGTGCAAGGTGATCTTATTGATAGAATTGTTGTTATTATTTGGAATGACTCGGGTATGCTTATTACTATTTTTGGGAATTTTTTTTTGGTTTAGCTTTTACTACATAGACTATTGCTATTTTAGAAGTAATGGAACACATTAGAATGCTACTTCCTAACATCTAGGCATCAATGATGAAATCAGCTTCTACTGTAATCATTACTTCAATATCAACTAATGTTGTATATGTGACTTAGGGAATGATTGCTGAAGGAAACCCTATAAATAGCTTATCCTCTAAATTTAATTATGCTTTATCAGTATTGAAGAAATTTTACAAAGTGGTGACAAAAATTATGATGGCTACATCGAGGATGGTGCTTCCAGATTTTACTTTTAGGAAAAAATGTCTTTTATACAAGGCCATTCGATATCTATCAATATGTTCTTAACACATGACTTGGTTGCCTCAATGCTCATTTCTACTTCCAAAGAAGGTCAACAAGAAATTTTTGATAGACATGCTAAAGCATCGGTTGTTCCAAATTTTCTTTTTGTGATTTGACTAGGGCTTGTATCATTGCACCGAGACTTAGGATTATTTTTAATGGTATCTGTCTATATAGGATTGAAGTAACCAAGGGTCATAGGTAAGGATGTCTACTCTTACTACACTTTTTTTAATTCTGGTTGAGTATCTCACATTTCTTATTCAATACCAACATAAGGATGGTACCACATTGGGTTTAGGATTGGCCCATCCTTCCCTATGATAAGAATTTTAGGAAAGCCATCAATGAAAGCCTAGAAAGCAATATTATACATTATTATAATTGTTAATCTAATGGCACAATTGGTTAACAAATGCAATCAATATGTAATTATGAATAAGCTATTAAAGTGAACTTTGGTGATAATAGTACGTCATGGTTATGATAAAACAATATTAATGTCTTGAGAAATATTTCTATTTGCATCTCATATAAGAAACAAAGAATAAATTGGTGTTGAACATAAGATGCAATATAGTATAACAAGGAGAGAAATGTGATAAAGCTACAAAACTTAGTTATGTTGGTAATTACAATAGCATGCAATAGCATTAATGAAAAATTGGAAGTGATGCTATGGTCATACAACTGTGAAGACATGGATCATTCAAGTATAATAATAAAAGTAGCTAAATGTACAAGTTTGGCGAGTTGATTATCATACAATACAATTTGTGCAAACTTATAAATGTCATTAATATAAGAGTGTTTTCGCACAAGAGAATCATTAAACTATGACATAAAAATTGTGTACATAGTGTATTATCATGCAAAAATAGTGGAATGATATAGTTACAATCGATGGAATTAATAGTTAACAAAGAAAATTTTAGTACATCATATAGTACAAAATATTTGTAGTATAAGTATGATCATAAACATAACCAACACGATTTTTAGTTTTGTTATTTTAATCCCAACTATTTGAATTATGCTGTCTTAAATTTAAATATCAAAGCAACTTCAACAGAGCACTTTACATTAGGATTAAGAGATTCACACCATGTTATTAGCATTGTGTAATACAAGTTATGAATCTTATTGATAATTGTGGACAAAAATGAAATAAGATATACAAGACACTTACTCTTTATTTGTAATTTTAAAACATAAATAAAGTATAACCAACCTATATTTATTTATATTGTTTACTAATTTGAATGATTATGTAATTTTTTAGGTTATTTGACATGTAGGTTTCCTATAATAATGAATTACCCATCATATTCATTTCAAGAAAAATCAGAGTGTGTGAATCCCACAAAAGAATGTTGAATTTGGGTTTTAAATTACTTTTTACATTTTGTTAATGTATTTATTTTGAAAATTTCTTTGTAGAAATTGTTTCACTTTTTTAAAAAATTTCATATTAAAATTAATATAAAAAATTTTTAATGGTTATGGTTAGGAAGAAAATGAAATTTAAAATAAAAAATATACTAAAATTTTTATGTGATTCAATTTAAACTAGAACCTATCACCTTAACAAAGGTCAACAAAAATACAAGTATTACAAAAAATTATAAATGAATGTTTTTCTTTACATTTACACTAAAACTTATTAGCTTTTATGTGTTCAATGTAACACATTCTTTATTGAGCTCAACCTAAACTCAATCCTTTTAGTTAGATCAAACCAAGCTCAAGCTTGGATAAATATTTGATGACAAAATTTGAAGGAAAACAAATACAATAATAAAAAATTTTGATAAAACAAATAGCTTTTAATGCTTTTTGATGAACAAACTATAGCACAACAAAGTCAGAATTATGAAGAGACTTAAGAAAATTAAAGTTTATAATTGTTAGGCAAACTAAGTGGAGTTTTCAATTTTTAGTAGTATTAATTCATAATGTGTTGTTTGGTAATTTTTCACTAGTAGAATATCATCTCAAATTCTGTTAACATTCATTAACACCTTCATTCATAATGTGTTTTATATAAAAAGTTTAATAATAGCCAATAAAAAGTCAAGGAAAGGAAATTTTACAAGATGCTGCCAAAAACTATAAAAATTTCTTTCATACAGATTCTATAATGATAGAAATAATAGCTTTGGAGTTAGTTATAAGGTGTGGTTGGCTAGAGTCCTTGAATGTACTAGTAGTACATCTCACCTATCACATCAATGATTGTAATAATGAAGGAATTATGGATAATTGAGCAAGGTAGGATTAGATTTGGATTGTTTGATCACATCATGTGATATACACAATTGAATTCATTAATAATAAATGCTAGAATGATCTCTGTCAAAGGAATCAAAATGATGAGCTTTGAAGTATTGGATTCAAGGATAAGTTGACTGACATGGTCAAAAGAATTTTGATTGTTAAACTTGATTGGTTGGAGCATTATCTTTAATTTAATCACCCTAGACAAGATATTGCTAAACTGAGGTGAGTAGTGAAGACTTTTGATCTCCTTTTCTTCTCTGCCTCGGTTCCTGATCCTTCAAGTTTGCTGAACTCTTTGCTCCCCGTGGAAACATGATGGACTTCATTCATCTAAATTGGAACTCTTCCCCTAGTACCAAGGGCTTGACATTCCATCGTCTTTTGATCCTTGTTTTCAAGGCCCCTTCTCCTTCTTTGTTTGTTTCAAAGCAAAAGTATATTAAGGTGGCGCCTACTTTATTCAAATGGCCTCTTAACTCGTGGCATCTCAAGCCCACTCAAGCTTGATCAGCCCAAGTGCATTGAACTTTAACTAGGCTTAATATATATATTGATTATGAAAATAAAATATTTTTTATTAATTGTTTTTTTCTAATTTAACAAAAATGAAATTTGTAAAAATTGCATAGGTGGGATTTTATAAAGTAAAGGATTAAGTGTAAGAAATACAATCCAACATGTTTTTTAAATGAAGAAATGTAATGAATAATTCAAATGCTTAAGTAGAATTTTAAATTAATATGAGTGAAGAGATGTTCATTATATTTGATTGTAAACAAGCTGATATTCTTTTTCATAAGAAAAGAAAACAAATTTAAATTTGATGTGAATGTTTTTAATACTTTTAGCTTATTGGACACTAAAAGGTGCTTTCATGACCACTAATTAACAATATTTAAAATTGCATGACTTGTTCTTCAAAACTAAACCTTATTCTTACCAAACAAGCCCATTAGAATAAAATGCTAAACATTTATAGCTTTCCACATCAATCACAAGGGTGACCTAACAATCATTCACCTTTGTTGATGGCAACACATAAATGTGTAGATAAAAATTTAATAAGCAAAAGGATATATTTAGGAAATATATTATTCTGATTTGTATTAGAACACAAGAACATATGTTCCCTATTACATCAAATTCTACCTTACTATGTCGTTATCCTTACATTTTATTATTCAAATCCTATCTAAACTAGGATCATTGTCCTCCTTTGGCACCAAATAAAAATATGTATAATAAAAAATGTTACTTCACACCTAGTTGTTACCTGATGATTTTAAATTTAATTGTTAAGTAAAAAAGATGGAAGAAGAAGGAGAAGATGATGATGATGATGAAGAGAAGAGGAAGAAAAAGAAGAATGAGAAGAAGAAGAAAAAGATGAAGAAGACAAAGAAGAAGAAGAAGATTGCAAAGAAGAAGGAAAAGGGGTAAGCTTTATGAGATATTTTTCTTGATATCTGATTTGATGATCAAGACCATCAATTTTCTTGATTTGATTTTGTATTGTTGCTATGTAACTCTATTTCTCATTTTGTAAGATCATTTCATCACTTCTATTCAATACAAGGTTCAATCGATAAAAAACAAGCATCATTCGACCCATCTAAATGACTTCTATTAAATGAAATATTTATTTCTATATCTTTCGATGTATATTTAATATGGTTTTGTCACTCTTTATGAATTATATATTTTCGGGCATGATTTGATAATAATGGATGTTACCCTTGATCTCTTTATTATCACAGAGTGCTACTTTTCAATGAAATTTGACTCATTTCTTTAAGTTTTGAGTTTTGATTAGGTTATATTGCTAAGAAACACAAACTCTTTTCTAATGTTGTCTTCATAATGCTTTAATATTTCTATATTGAATTATTTCAAATTATCCTTTTCATCCTTAGCATATCATGACTTCATATGTGAACAATTCTTTATTTTTATTTATGGTTATTTTCTTCGGAGATTTGTAGTAATCCTAAGTGAGATCTCTCTAAGGCAAAATAAATGTCATTCTACCTTGTTGACATGCCCTCTATAATTAAAAATTAGTTATTATACCTTTTATTTATTGTTGTAGAAGGCATTTTTCATGCTTTAAGAGTTAATTAGAGTCGTACCTCATTTGATGTACTGGTTTCCTGCATTGGATGTGTCCATTATCATGGAATGGAACTTCCACATACAATTTATTTTATTTATCTTAATTTTTCAATTTTATTTTTTTAGATTTTATATTTATTCAATTTATCTAATTTCAACTTCAATATATATTTTCTTAATTTTAGTATAACAATTTATTAATATTTAAGATTATTTCCTTTGGTGATTCATAGTCATCACAAATGACATCCAATCTAGATGAACAAAACATCATTTTACTTATCTCGATCAGCACTATCATATTAATTGTTTTTTTTCTTAATTTTAAATATTTTTTCTAAGATTTTTTCATTTTATGAGCCCTTTTGATTCGTACGTAGCATAGCGATCAAGAATGTTACACTCTATCTCTTTATTCTCTTGGAATGCAACTTTCCCATGCATTTTATCAAATTTCGTAAATTTTTTTGTGTTGGTTATAATATTATATTACTCTAGATCTCCTTTCATGTGAAGCATCACTTTGAGTTTGTTGAACTGCATTATTTTGATTTATCCTATTTCCTCTTTAATACAAATTGCTTTTTTTTTAAAAGAAAAATTTGTTTTTATTAATGCTTATTTAATTTGGAATTTTGTTATAATTCCAAACAAAATCAAGTGAGACAATTGAAACATTGTTTGGCTTGGCTCAATAAAATCTATCTAATTAGATAATACATTTTATATTTCTGAATAAGTTATTTGGTTTTTTCCAAGTTTTATGAGGCAACTTAAGTCATACCAGATTTGATGATCATGGATATTGTGTTTGATCACTTCATTATTATTGAATATAACTTTTTAACATAATTTATTGCATTTCTCTAAATATTTTTATGTTTTTTTACATAACTATGGAACTCTAATTCTTTACTATTATGTAGTTTACAATAGTTTAATTTTGCAATACAATATTATTTTAATTTATCTTATTTTGATTATAAAATATATTAACTTTTATTGTAATATTAATCTTTTATTATGCCTATTTTCTTTTGTAATTCAAAGTAATTGAGAATAAGTTCAAATAAGGTGAAGCAAACATTATTGGACTCATCCCAATGATCTATATCAAAATAAATATTAATTTTTTATATATTCAAATTGAGGTTTCACAGGCTTTTTGGGAGATATTAATATGTACTAGATTTGTAGGTCAAGGATTTTATAATCATTCTCTTTATTATGATGTGAAAGTTAATATCTCGTGTAACCAATCCAATAGTTGGATTTCGTAACATTACATTGCTTAAAATTATCTTATTTAAGCTTAACGTATAATTTCCATAATTTTAGATAATATTTTTATTGAATATTACAATTTTGTCAAACTTTAAAATGGGCTCAGGTTGAGATGGACAAAATGTCGTTCGACAAATCGCTAAAGCTCTATTTAATTGAAATATCTTTTTGAAACATTTTAATTAGTATTAATTTGATAATGGAAGATGTTGCCCCAAATCCTTTTAGCATATTGGAATGCTACTTTATTATACTATTTATCTTATTTCTTAAAATTAGTTCCTTTTATTTTGTTATATTGCTATGTAGAATTAATTCCATTCATGTGTGAGCCTTTCCTTACTTTGATTTGGTTTAGTTACATTACTTCAATTTATCTAATCTTATATATATATATATATATATATATATATATATATATATATATATATATATATATATATATATATATATATATATATATATATATATATATATATATATATATATATATATATATATATTCATTTAGTACTATTGTAAAAGTTTTGTATTATTTATGGTTATTTACTTTGATAATTAATGATAATTTGAAATATGGTCTCATCTAGAAATAACAAATATTATTTGGCACAACCTGACAAGCTCTGTCTAATTAAATATTTATTTTTTTATATTTTTATACATTTCATTTTCAAATATTTTTCCAAAATTTGTTGAAGTATTTTTATTCATCCATGATTTGATGATTGAGAATATCATATTCAATCCTCCTACTATCATGAAGTGCAACCTTTCCATAAAATAAAACTTAATTGTTGAAATTTTTTTCTTTGGTTTGGTTATATTACTTCCTCTCAATTAATCATATTTATGATTTAGTATATATTAACTTAATAATAGAATAATAAATTATTTATATTTTTGCTTATTTGCTTTGGTGATTCAAAGTAATTCCAAATGTGGTTTGATCCGGACGAAGCAAATGTCGTTCCTTTCATCTCAATGAGCTTTAACCAATTAGATATATTTTTTTATTTTTTATGTATTCTTATTTTCTACTTTTTTAGCATACTATTTATGAGGCAATTTGATTTCAAAGCCATTTGTCAGTCGAGAATGTTAAACTTGACCTCGTTAGTTTCTTCGAGTCCCAATTTCTCCTTTAATTTACTTCATTTCTTTAAGTCTAAATCAACTCTCTTATGTTCCTTACATTCCTTAATTTTGTTAAATTATGCTTCTTAAATTTTTGTTACTTCATCGTTGTATATATTTACACAATATTAAAACAATAATTTATTATTTTTGGGTTTTATTTACACTTCTCTTTTAAATTATTTCAAAATGAGGATCTATCATGATAACAAAAAAATCATTCCAGTCTTTGTGTTGAGTTCTGTGCTATTAAGTATTTCATTGTTATTTGTAAATTTTTTTTTGAGTTTGGGTATGGTTTGCAAGATATTTTTATTTGTAACTTGTTTAACAAAAGTGAATGTCACACTTAATCTCCCCTGAATCATGGAGAGCAACCTTCTCGTATAGTTTATCTGATTTATTTAACATTTATTCATTTATTTGGATATATTACTCTACAACTCAAAATCTTTTGTCATGTCACAATTATACTGCTTTTATTTGGTTATATTTTATTTTTTAATTTATAACATTTTAGCTTTAACCATGAAAGAGGTTACACATGATCTGCTAATTATCAAGGGATGTAATTTTCTTATAAAATTTAAGTTATTTCTTTAAACTTTTCTGTTTCATTTGGTCGTATTAATTTATTTCAAGTTATCTTATTTCAATTTTAAAATATATTTATTAATTGTCAAAATAAAATTTCATTATTATTCACACTTATTAGCTTTTATGATTTGTTCTAATTCTTAACATGGTCCAATTGAGATGAAACAAATATCATTTGGCTCACATTTATACTTTCAAAAATTTTCTTTTTTTATGGTTTTTTCATGCATTCTAAGAGTGTTTTATTTTTATCTCATTTAAAAATTAGGGATGTTCCACTATATCTCCTCACTATCTTAGAACATAATTTTCTTATGCAATTTATCTCATTTATGAAAATTTTTATTTTTGAAACATTTTTGTTACTATATAACTCTTAATCTCCTTTTATATGATGTTTATAAAATTTTTATTTTGTCATATTAAATTTCCTCAATTTAGCTCATTTTTTCATTATTGTATATTTACATAAAATTAAATAGCAATTTATCATTATTTATACTTTTTTACATTTCTAGTTCATACAAATTCTAAAAAAACATTATCAAGTTAAAACAAAGTCATCTTAACTATGTTAATGTGCTCTTTTTCATTAAATATTGTAGTGTATATTTTAAAATAAATTTTGTTAAAGTTTTTGCATGCTTTATGAACAATTAACTTTCATAAATGATTTGATGATATAAAACGTTACGTTTGATCTCCTTAATATATTAAAATGAAATTTTTGCTCACAATTTATCTAATTTCTTCAAGGTTTTAACTTTGACTTCGTTACTTTACTTTGTTACTCCAAATCTCCTCTAATATGACCATTACATCACCTCAAATTGTTCTCCTTAATTTGATTATATTATAATATAAGTTAAAATCTCATATCATTTGGTCTTGATATTACTTTTTTATTATATTACTTTAATTTATTTCATTTTAAACTTATTATGTATTTATATAAAAAATAATTTAATTTTATTTAAGAGTATTTATTGTAATAATTATTATTAATTTAAAACAAGATCTACATGAGACTTAACAAATGTCATTGGACTCATCTTACCAATCTCTATTTAATAAAATATTAATTTATAAATTTTTTAAATATTTTATTTTTTAAGGCTTCAATAGGCTTAGAGAAATTTTATTATATTAATTTGAATTTCTAATTCTCTTATCATTGGAAATTTACATCTCTTTCATTTTGTTATATATCATTCTTTCAATTTATTTAAGTTCAGCTTGATTACATATTTACTTGATAATAAACTAAAAATTTATTGTTGTTTATACTAATTTACTTTGTTAATTGACTTTATTTCAAATTTTTTTTGATCAAAATGAAAGAAAGAACATTGAGCACATCTTGATGAGCTCTATCTAAATAAAATTTGATTTTATATTTTAAGCATTTAAAATAGTTTGCTTTTGGCATGCTTCATAAGACCGTTAAATTCAAACCAAATTTGGTGATTGACGATATTGTATTCAATCTTCTTAATACCATTTTATTCACCTTTCCCACATAAGTTTTCTAAATTTTTTGATTTATTTTGCTTTGATTTGGTTATATTACTATGAAACTCTTACTCTATTCTTATTTAACACTTACATCACTTTTATTTCATTATATTTCATTTCTCCAATTTATATCCTTTTGGTATTAGTATAAATTTACTTAATATTAAAAGCGAGATATTTATTGTTTATATTAATTTATTCTTGTAATTCATAGTAATTCCAAACATTATCAAATGTGGACAGCAAAACTCATTACAATCATCAAAAAAATACTAATTAAATATTCAATTTTATTCTTTTAAATATTTAGTTATTAATCATTTAACACATTTTACTAGACATTTTGTCTCATACCATATTTGATGATCTTTGATGTTATGCTTGATCTTCTTAGTATCTTAAAATTCTACAATCTCATGTAATATACCTTATATTTTAAATTCTTTTGCCTTAATTTGGTTGTATTAAAAAACTTCAATCGATCTCATTTCAATATAAAACATATTTACATAACATTGAAAGTTATAATTTATTATTATTTATTCCTATTTACTTTTTTAAATAATGCAATTTGCGAATTATATTTGATAAAGATTAAACAAATGTCGATTGATTTTTCTAGGTGACCACTATTCAATAAATTTATTATTTTTATATTTATTTCAATATTTTTTTCCAAGATTTAGGAAGCTTAATGAGAAATTTTGATTTGTATGTGATTTCATGATCGAGGCTATTGCAGTTGATCTTCTTAATATCTAAGATACAAAATTCCAAAAAATATCATCTAAATTCTTTTAATTTTTTATTTCATTTTGTTATATTCGTATGTAGCCATAAGTCTCATCTCATGAGATTTATGAAGCACTTTTATTGCATTATATTTTATTGCTACAATTTATTTTTATCCTTTTTTTAGGTTCATTGCCTTGAGTATTTCACACTTGTTCCAAATGAGGCATGATCAAAATGAAACAAATGTCCTACCCCAACATTATGCAATTAAATAAAATTTTTTATATTTTTCTTAAATAATTTATTTTATAATATTCTTGGATATTTTGTGAGTCATTTTTATTCATATTTTATTTGATGATCTGTAAAATTACACTCAATCTCCTAAATATCTTGGAATATAAATTTTGCATAACATCATGCTAATTTCTTAAACATCTTTTTGTTTTGATTTTGTTTTATAATTATGTAACTGAAAATCTCCTCTAGTGTGAGCATTACATCACTTTGATTTTATTATATTATAATATTTTAATTTATCTTATTTAAAGTTTGTTATGCTTATACTCTAAATTTCCTCTTATATGATCGTAAGAACATCTCAATTTTGGCATATTACATCGCTTCAATTTAGCTCAATTCATCATTAATAAATATTTAGATAAAATTAAAATAATAATTTGTCATTATTTGTAATTATTTTTAGCTTTCTAATTCACAAAACTTCTAAATAAAACTTAATCAATACAAAACAAAAGTTGTTTTAATTTTGCTAATTAGCTTCTTTTCATTAAATATTTCAATCTATATTTTAAAATGCATTTTTTCAAGGTTTTTGGCATGTGGAATCTTATATTCGATCTCCATAGTGTCTTAGACTATAATTTCATTGCATGATTTATCTAATTTCTTCAAGGTTTTAAATTTGATTTGGCTACATTTCTTCTTAAATCTAAATCTCCTGTCATATGACCTTTACATCACTTCAGAGTTTTTCTTTCAATTTGCTTATATTACAATATAAGTCTAAATCCAACATCATTTTGCTCTTATATTTGTTCTATTTTTTATTATATTACTTCAATTTATTTTATTTTATTACTTTAATTTTATTTAAGCTTATTTACTATGGCAATTATTAGTAATTTAAAACAAGATCTGATTGAGGCTTAATATATGTCATTGAACTCATCTGATCAACCTCATTTAAAAAAATATTCATTTATAAATTTTTAAATATTTTTTTCTAAGGCTTGGGCAGGCTCAGTCATTTTAATATATTATTTATTTTTGGTTTATTACTTTGAAACTCTCATTCTCTTGACATTTGGCCTTTAAGTCTCTTCAACTATGCTATATAACATTCCTTCAATTTATCTAAGTTATACTTTGCTATATATTTGCTTAACAACAAACTAATTATCTATTATATTGTTTTTTTTTTATTTTTTAAATATTTTGGTTTCTAGAATTTTGTCAAGCTTTATGAGAACTTTTGATTTGTTTGTGATTTGATGATTGATGTTATTAAACTCTATCTCCTTAGTATATAGGAACACATTTGCAATATTATTTATTTCTATTCTTTAAATCATTTCTTTGATTTTGTTATATTCCTATTTAGCAATAAATCTCATCTCATGTGACCTTCTTATCACTTTTTTATCACTATTACCTTTTGGTTTTCGTATACATTTACATATTATTAAAATAATAGTTTATTTTTTTATTGTTAGTTTCTTTGTTACTTCATACTAGTTCCAAACGAAGTTTCATAAAAAAATAAATGTCATTTGATTATTCTACGATAACACTTTGCCTTTAAATAGTTATTTTTATATTTTTGTTTTGTACTACTACTTATATCTATAACTCATCTTGTGTGAACTTTGTATCACTTTGACCTTTTAATATTGCATTATCTAAATTTATTTCATTTTGGCTTAAACATATCTTCCTAATATTTAAATAGTAATTCATTATTATTTATATTTATTTAATTTTGTAATTGATGGTAATTCTAAAAGTCTCCACAAACCACAAAAAATTAATTATTAATTTGTCATATTTTAAAATATTATTGTTTTTTAATAGTTTTGACATGTTTTAACAAATATTTTTATTTGTAATTGATTTCATTATCAATGATGTTACACTCAATCTCATTAGTGTCTTGGGAAAACTCATCCTCGTACAATTTATATCAAATTTTGAAATTATTTTCATTGTTTTGGATACATTGCTAAGTTATTCAAAATCTTGATTTATGTGGGATTTACATCACAATGATTTGGTTTTACTTAATTACTTCAATATATCTCATTTTACTATTAGTATATATTGACTTAATAATAAATTAATAATTTAATGTGATTTATCCTAATTAGCTTCTACATTTCATAATAATTCAAAATGAAGTTTCATTTTTCTATTTTTAAAAATTTTATTTTAGAAGGTTTTGGCATGTTTAACAATATTGTTTTACACTTGATTTCATTATCAAATTTTGTAATATTGTTATGTAACCATAAATTTTTTATTCTATGACCCTTACATCACCTTGATTTAGTTATGTTATAATTCTTTAATTTATCTTCTTATAATATTAACATTTATTCACTTAATATAAAAAAAAATTCTTTAATGTTTATTCTTACTTATTTTTGTAAGCCATAGAAATTCCAAATGAAGTTCAACAAAGAAGAAATAAATATCATTAGGCTCATATAAATGAGCTCAACCTAATTAAATATTATTTATTATGTTTTATAATATTTATTTTATGATTTTGGTAAATTATACGTGAAATTTTTATTTGTTCTAGATTAGAAGATTGAGAAAGTTATTCTCGATCTTAACATTACCTTTGAATTAAAATTTTCTTTTCAATTTATATCATTTATTGAAAAAAATTTCTTTGATTTTATTTTGTTACATTACCTCAAATTATCAAATTTAAATTTAATATATAAATATTATGCTAATATTAAATTAATATTTTATTACTATTTATGCTTTTTTAATTTTTTAAATCATAATGTTCCAAACAATTGTCTAATAGAGATGAAAAAATAATTTGTTGGACTCTTCTATATAAGCTCTATCAAATTAATGAAGAATTTGAAGTTATGCCTAACTTTATAATGAAGAAGTTTACACTCGATCAATGTTGTTCTTTTTACAAAGAAATTATGCCTAATTTTATAATTGAATATTTAGTTGGAAAGAGCTTGTTAAGGTAAGACCAATGTTGTTTATTTCTTCTCGATCAAATCTCCTTTGTAACTGCTTAGATTTTAGAAAATAAAAATAAAATGTGGTAAATTATTGCTTTACTATTAAGAAAATTTATATTAAAATTTGAATGACTTATTTCAATTAATATAAAATAACCAAATCAATGACATGTAATGTTTACATAAGAGGATACTTATGGTTACAAAGTAATATAATGAAATAAAAAAATAATATTTTAAAAAATGAGATAAATTGAATGAAAAAATAGCATTCAGAGACATAAGTAGGTCGAGAGTAACATATTTGATCATCATATCGAGTACAAATGAAATTTGTAATAAAGTATTCCAAAACATTAGAAATAAAAACATTTTAAAAAAATCATATAATTAATTTGACAAAGTTTCAAAATCAATACAATGACATTTATTTTAACTAACTTAGGTCTTGTTAGAAATGCAATGAATTACTAAGATAAATAGGCATAACTAACAAAAAACTATTTATTTATTTTTAAGTAATTATATATTGCAACTAAAGTTAGATAAATTAAAATAATAAAAAATAACAGAGTCAAAGTATTATAAAGGTCAAAATAAATAAGATAAATTATATAATGAAAATGCATTCCAAGATACCAACGAGTATGTGTGTGACATCTTAAAACATCAAATTATGTACGAATAAAAAAGTGTCATAAAGCTTGAATAAAGTCTATAATACAAAATATTTTAAAAATATAAAAATGAATATCCAATTAGAAAGAGCTCTTTCGGATTAGTCAAAAAAGTTTTTGTTTCATTTCAATTTGACATCATTTAGAATTACTATGAATTATCAAACTAAATTAACATAAATAATAAAACATTCTTATTTTAATATTTAGTAAATATATATTACAATAAAAATTAGATAAAAGATCAAAGCAAAAAAATTCGAAAATATGAGATAAATTACATAAGAAAACTATATCCGAACGTTCTAGGCAATTTATTATAACATCCTCAAATATCAAATTATTTTTGAATCAGTAATACTTATAAAACATTCAAATATAAAAAATATAAAAATAAATATTTAATTACACAGAGCATATCGATTCAAGTTAAATGACTCCTTTTTGTCATCATCAGTTCTAATTTGGAATAACTACAAATAGCTAAAGAAATTAAGAAAAAATAGTTAAAATTTTTATTTTTAATTTCAATTAAATATACAGTAAAGCTAAAAATGAGATAAATTAAGGCAACTTGAAATTACCAAAACAAAAAAGGATTTGAAGAACTGAGTTAAATTATACAAAAAACTACAATCCAAGATATTAAGAGATGGAGCACAACCCTTGAAACAATATTTTAAACTATAAAAGTGAATACTAAATTAGATAAAGCTATTTAGCTTGAGTCCAACAACATTCATTTCATGTTGATTAGATGTCTTTTGAAATTACTACAAATTACTAAATTAAATAAGCATAACAATTAACTAATCATTACTTTATTATTAAGTGAACATATAGTAAGATTGTAACCCTATGAATTTTCGTAGAAAATAAACAAACTTAATAATAGGTTTTTTTTATTTTAATTAATTATAAAAGAAAGTTAAAATCAGATAAGAATTGTAATACTTCCAAATCTAAGTGATGTAAATGGCATAAGAAGAGAGATTTAGAGTTACATAATAATATAGCCAAAAGTTCGCAAAAGATTTGTATTAAATGAGATAAATTGCACAAGAAGCCTACGTTCCAAGATATTATAGAGATAAAGTATAATGTCAACTTTCCTCAAACTAGGTGAAAATCAAATTTCTGATAAAATAAGGCAAAATAATAGAAAATAATACTTTTCAAAATATTAAAAAGATAATATTTTATCAAAATGAGATCATTGACATGGATCCAACAATGTTTATTTCATCTTGATTGGGCCTCATTTAGAGTTACAATTAACTACAAGTGATAATGTATTATTATTTAATATTAAGTAAACATATAGTAATGCTAAAATTTAGCAAATTGAGGCAATATATTATAACTAATTTAAAGAAATGTAAAGGCTAGAAAACAATAGATTTAGAGCTACCCTTTAACATAACAAAAGAAATTTAAAACAGTTTAAAAAATGAAATATATTATATGAGAAAATTGCATTCCAAGATATTAATGAAATCATGTGTAACATCCTCAATCATCAAATTATGTATGAATCAAAGATTTTGTAAAGCATGCCAAGACACCCAAAAATAAATATCACAAATAAAAAAATGAGTATTTAATTTGATATAACTCATCATGACAAGTGTAATACTCCTTGTTTTTTCTAGATTAGAATTTGAATTTACTCATAATTAAAAGAATAAATAATCGAACATAATTGTAGATTTTTATTTTAATGTTAAGTTGATATATATTGAAGCTAAAGTTGGATAAATTTAAGATATGTAATGTAGCAAAATGAAAGACATATAATTGTCACACATGAGGAGATTTAAATTTATATAGTAATATATCAAAAAAAAAGAGGAAAACCATTAAAGAAATGAGAAACATTGTACAAGAGAGGTACGTTCTAACATAGTAAAGAGATAAAGTGTATGTGTCGATCATCAAAATCGATAACAATCTAAATGTCTTAGAAAATTTGGTTAATCCCTAAAAAGTTAAATATTTAAAAATATAAATATTAATATGTAATTTCATAGTAGTCACCAAAACAAATCCAACCATGTTTGTTTCATCTAAGTCAGACATTATTTTGATTCAGTATAAAGTACCTATGTCAATGACCATACACATTAATAAATTATTTTTTAAATATTAAGAAAATAAGTTTTAAAAGTAAAATGAAATAATTGAAAGAAACATGATATCACTGAATCAAACTAGAGTGAACACACAGTAGGAGGTTTAGAGTTACATAGAAATTTAATAAAATCAAAGTGAAACATTTAAAGAAAGAAAAAAATACATGGGAAGATTACATTCCAATTTACTGACATGATTAAGTGTGACAATATCAACTGTTAACCATTGTATCACACACAAGTCTAACAGTATCTTTTTACCATTATCAAACCTTGTTTGAAATTACTATGAATTATAAAAAAAATAAGAATAAATAATAATAAATTAATATTTAAATATTAAATAAATATATATCATAACTAAGATAAAATAAATTGAAGCAACATAATATAACAAAATGAAAGACATTTAAGAGAACATAAGAATAGAATTGTAGTTACAAAAGAATACAACCAAATCAAAAAGAAAAATTTAAAGAATGAGATAAAATGTAGAGGATAACTATGTTTCATGATACTGAGGAGAATATATGTAACCCGTGATGATTAAATCATATACAAATCTTAATATCATTTAAAGAATGCCAAAGCCCTTGGAAAATGTAATATTTATATATATACATATAAAGGTGAATTTTTAGTTGAATTAAGCTCATTGAAATGTGTCCTACGATGTTTATTTTGTCTCAATCAGACTTTTTTTGAGTTACTTGTAATTGCTAATGTAAATAAGTAAACATAATTGTAAATATTTTTTAAATATTAAGTAAATATATAATATTTCTCATAATAAGAGAAATTAAAAAATTATAATAATAGTAATCCAAAACTGTAAAGGTCATACAAAGAAACTTTAGACTTACATAGTAATACAACCAAATCAAACTTAAAATTTCAAAAAATAAGAAAAATTATACTAAAAAGATACATTCCAACATAATAAAAGGGGATAATTTGTTACTTCCTAAATCGTTAAATGTGAAACAAATCGAAATGCCTCATAAAAAAGGCTAAAACCACACCAAAACTATATTTAAGAATATTAAAGTTATTATATAATTACTTATAGCTCATCGACACAAATTTAACGACATTTCTTTCAACTCAATCAAAATTCTTTTATGATTACTATGATTTGTCAAACTAAATTTGCATAACAAATGATGTATTCTTTTTTTATTAATGATAATATATATATATATATATATATATATATATATATATATATATATATATATATATATATATATATTAAACCTTATATGAGATTGATAGAAGCAATAAAATCAAAGCCATTTATTGCTAAAAAAATCCATGATTTGGGTTACATTATTGTTTGAAAAAATTAAAAAATAAAAAATTGATAAAATAGAAATTGTACATGAAAGTTACATTCCAACCTACCAAAACATTGAGTATAAAAAATTTGATCATCAAATCAAGTGCACGTCCAAATGCTCCAAAAACACCTAAAAAATAAAATATTTTAAAATTTGAGGATGATGATTTGACCATGTAGAGCTCATTGAGATGCATCCAAATGTTGTTTTTGTCTCAATCTTATTTGGAATTACTATGAACTACAAAATTAAACAAATTTAAATAATAATAAATAATTACTATGTTATTAAT
Organism: Vanilla planifolia; assembly: GCA_023846275.1. Taxonomy (NCBI): domain Eukaryota; kingdom Viridiplantae; phylum Streptophyta; class Magnoliopsida; order Asparagales; family Orchidaceae; genus Vanilla; species Vanilla planifolia. Next base: position 4,171,689 of record JAIUJO010000019.1, read on the forward strand.
TATATATATAATATAGATCAAAATGAGGTAAATTGAAGAAATATAATATAACGTAGCGAAGTAATGTGAAGGCTCAATAAGGAATGATTTAGAGTAACATGGTAATAAAGCAAAATATAAGTGAAACATTTGAGAAAATGAGAAAAGTTCCATTCAAAGCTATTAAGGTAATTGAGTATAACATACTTAATCTTGAAATTCTATACAAATTGAAATGCTTGTAAAAGAATAGAAATATATTATAAAATTAAATATTTAAAAATGTTAAAAATGATTATTTAACTATATAGAATTTGTTGAAATGATGGCAATGGCATTTGTTTTATTTCAATTAGGCTATATATAAAATTACTACAATTTACCAAAAAAATAAATATTTGAAATCATAAATAATTAGTTTAATAATACAAAAACATATTTTTTATCTCAAAATAAGATAAATTATAACAATATAATATAACTAACAGAACCAATGTAAATGTCAAATGAGAGGAGATTTAGAATAACAGAAAAATAAAACAAAATCTAAGTGAACTTTTGAAGAAATGAAGTACATTTTGCAAAATAACAACCTCCCAAGATATATTGAGTTAGAGTGTGATATCCTCAATAGTCAAATAAGGAACAAATTGAATTATCTTAAAAAGCATACCACAACCATAAAAACATACTAAAAAGAAAAAACTACAAAAATAAATATTTGATTAGATAGAGATCATTATAAATTAAAAAAGTAAATAACAATAAAAAAGAGAAATTATAATCAAAACATTATGTAATTTTATAATAAAGATAAAATAAAATAATAAAAAGTAATAAAATAAAAAGAGTTAAAGCTATGTAATGATCACCCAAAAAGTGATTTAAATTAACTTGGTAATACACCTAAAGCAAACCAAACAAATTAAAGAAACATGACAAATTATATACAAATGTTCTTTCCATGATAGTAATGAGATCAAGTGTGAAATGCTCAACCTCATATTAAGTATGAATCGAAATATCTTGTAAGGAGCCTCAAAATAATAAAGAAATATTTAAAAATTATAATTAATACTTGATTGTATAAAGCACATAGAGGCGAGTCCAACAATATTTATTTTTCTAGATTAGATATCATTTGAAATTATTGTGAACCATAAAAAAAATAATAAATTTATTTTTATTATCAGGTGAATATATATTAAAGCTCAACAAGAGTTAAATTAGAGTAATATAATTTAAACAATGCAAAATAGTCAAACAAATGAGATAAATTCATTAGATAATCTACATTCAAGGTGCTAAGGAGATCAAGTGTAACATCCTTAATCAAAACCTGATTTTGCGAAATGATATATCTCATCAAACATGTCAACAACCTAAAACATAAATTATTTAAAAATATAAAATTGTATATTTCTTAAGTTAAAGCTCATTAAGACTTTGTATAATTACTTTAATTTGATGTTGATGAGACCTCATTTTCAATTATCATGAATTAAAAAAATAATAATAAGTTATTATATAAATATTATGCAAAAATATAATAAAGTTAAAAAAGAGAAAAATTCTAACAATATGATATAATTATGCCAAGAGATGAAAATCTCACATGAGACGAGATTTCTATTTACATAGTAATATATCAAAACCTTGTCAAAGAATTTGAAGAAATGTGTTAAATTATACAAAAAAACCATAATTCAAGTTGTTAAGGAGATAGAATATTACAACTTATATCGTAAAATCATGAAAAAGATAATTTTTCTTAATAAATGTCCAATCAATGAAAAATAATTAAAAAAATAAAATTTAAAAAAAAATTATTTTTATTAAAAAATTCATAAATCGTAAAACCATATTTGTTTCATCTCGATCAAACCTTGCATGCTATTACTATGAATTACCAATGTAATTAAAATTTAAAAAAATTATAATTTCACTATTAACTAAATAACATTACAGTTAAAATTAGATAAATTAAATTAAGATAATATAACAAAATCGAAGAGAATAAACGGTTAAATATGATATGATTTTCAATTACCTTGTAATATAACTAAAGAATAGTGAAAAATTATGAAAAATAAGAAATTTTTGTCGAAAAGTTGCTTTTTTAGATATTAAAGAGATCAGATGTAATATCTTCATTCATAAAATCAAGAATAAATAAGAATGTTTCTTAGAACATAAAAAACAAAGTAAAAGAAAATACTTAAAATGGTAAAAAAACGTTTATTTAGAAAGATCTAGTTGAGTCAATCGAATCTCATTTGTTTAATCTTGATTAGAGCATATTTACAATTGCTTTAAATTTCCTAATTAAATAATTCATTTTTTTAATATTAAGAAAATATGTAGGAAAGTTGAAAAAACATAAATAAAAAAAGTTTCATACAACGAAATCAAATCGTTATAAAGGTTACATGAGAAGGGATATAGAGTAAAGAGTAATACAACTAAATAAATGTGAAAATTTTGAAGAAATGAGAAAATTTATACAAGAAAGATGCATTCTAAATTTTTAAGGAGATTTTGTTTAACTTCCTCAATCATTAAATCCTATACAAATTAAAATGTCATGTAAAACGATCGAAAACCCTGGTAATCAAATATTTATTAAGATTAAAAAATGGATATTTACTTGAATATAAGTTATCGAGACAACTTTAATAACATTTGTTTCTTCTAGATTGAAACTCATTTGGAGTTATGGTCAATTATAATTAGATAATAATAAATAATAATAAATATTATATTAATATCAAGTAAATAAAAATAAAGTTAAAAAATATAAATTGAAGAAAAGCAAAATAACAATAATTAAAGGATACAAAAGCCACACAATAGGAGATTTAGAGTTACATAGTAAAGCAACCAAACTAACACAAAATAATTTAAAAATCAGATAAATTGTAAACAAAAGGAGCATTCAAAGATGCTATTGGGATCAAATGTGACATTATCAATCTACATCTCTTTTATGAATATCTTATAACATTTGACAAAACTTAGAAGTAAAATAATTAAAAATATATAAATGAATATTTTATTTGGTAGAGCTCATCAAAACGAATCCAATAATATCCATTTCATTTAGATTGGATCTTATTATCAATTTTTGTGAATTGGAAACTTAAAAAAACATAAATAAACTTTGTTTTTACTTTTTTCTGAAGTAATTATATATTGAAGTGGAAATGTGATAGATTAAAAAAATATAATATTTGTCATATAAGAGTAGATTATGAGTGATATTGTGATATAACGAAATCAAAATAAAAAATTTGAAGAATGGGAAAGTGGGGAAAAATTTTGTTCCATGATGATTGGAAGATTGAGCATAACATTCTGGTTCATTAAATAGGGTATGATTTGAAATGCAGTATGAAATATGTACATGACATAGAAAAAAAATTATTTTAAAAGAAATAAAAATAAATATTTAATAGAATAAATCTCATCAAAACAAGTCCAACAACATTTGTTTCCTCTTGGTCAAAGCTTTTTTTGCAATTATTGTAAGTTAAAAGTATAAATAAGAATAAATACAATAAAATATTGATGAACATTGAGTGAATATACAGTAAAGCAAACATTTGATAAGTTTAAGTAGTATAATATAAACAAGTTAAAGTTATGTAACAAACACATGATATGACATTTAGAGTTGCATTGTAATATAACCAAATGAAAGTAAAAAATTTAGAGAAGTGAAATAAATTGAAAGAGAAAGATGCATTCCATGACACTAAAGAGACTAAGCATAACATTCTATGATATGAAATATGCATTGTTTTATAAATTGTGCAAAAATCTTGCAAAATAAATTATTTACAAATATGCAAATATATATGTAATTTGATAAATCTCTAGGAGATAAGTCCATCAACATTTGGTTTATCTTAAATAGAGCCCAATTACAAATATGAAGACTTACCTAAGTAAATAAGCATAAATAATATTAAATTATTTTTAAATATTAAATGAATATATAATAAATATAAAATTAAGTAAATTTAATTAATATGATAGAACCAAACAAAAATTAAAAAATTTGAGAAAATAACATAAATTGTATAAGAAAGCTATAAATAAAGATCTTAACGAAGTTAAGTATAACATCCTCAATTGTCATATCAAACACACGTAAAAATATCATATTAACTTTGTCAAAATCATGGTAAATAAAATATTAAAAAGTGTAAAATTAATTTTTTCATTGGATAGAGATGATTTAGATGAGTTTTATAACAATTATTTTATCTCAACCTAACCTTATTTGAAATTACTCTAAATAAAAATACAATGAACCATAAATAATAAAAAAATATTATTTTATTATCTATTAAATATATATTAAAGGTATGATGATACAAATGAAAGTAATGTAATATAAAAAAATTTAATGATGTAGAATTCACAAGTGAGTAAAATTTGAGTTTATAAAACTTATGGAAATCAATGCCATGAACTTGAAGAAATAAGATAAATTATATGAAAAAGCTACATTCCAAAATACCATGGAGATCAAACGAAATTTCTCTCGATCATTGAATTAGGTACAATTCAAAATATCTCACATTATTTACCAAAATTAAAAAAATAAATTCCTTAATCATAATAATAAATGTTTATTTAGATAGAGGTCATCAAGAAAAGTCTGACGACGTTTGACAACATTTAAAAATACTATCAATAAGCAAGCTATGTAAATATAAATAGCAATAAATTATTATTTTAATATTAAGAAATATATATTAATGTTGAAACAAAATAAATTGAAGTAATTACTTATATTATAAAATAGTGTAATAAAAATAAAAGATTTGAAGAAGTAACATAAATTGTACATGAAAACTACATTTAATGACTCTGAGTTCAGGTGTAACATCTTTATTTATAAAATTTGTTATAACTATAAATGTAATGAAAGACATGTTATGAAATAAAACAAAATGTAAAAATGAAATTAAATTGGAGAGAGCTTATTAAGACTAGTTCAATAACATCTATTTCATCTCATTAGTCCATGTTTGGTATCATCACGAATTACAAAAAAAAGCAAAATAAATCATTATTTTAATAGTAAGTAAATCTATATTGAAGCTCAGAAAGACAAAAACTAATACAATGTAATATAACCACATCAAAGTGATGAATTGTTCAAAGAAAATGAGAATTTGAATTTTGTAGCAATTTAATGAAATAAAAAAATGAAGAAAAGAGATAAATTATCCAATGAATCAATATTTCATGATATTAAGAGAACAATTACAACATCTGTAATCTACAAATCAAGTATGAATTCAACTGTCTTGTAAAGCAAGCAAAGACCCTCAGAAATATAATAATTAATATCTAATTTCATTGAGCAAATCTAGATGACTCCAACAACATTTGTTCCATCTTCATTAGACGTTGTGTAAAATTACTGTGAATGTTTCTTATAAATAAACAGTAAATAATAATAAATTATCATTTTGATAACATATAGATACAGATAAATATTCAAATGTGAAAAATTGAGCCAATGTAATTAACTATTTCGAGGACTTGTACATTAATGTGAGAGGAAAATTATAATTGCATAGTGTATATGAAAATTACAGATAAATAATTGAAAAATTGAGATAAATTATATAGGAAAGTTGCTTTCAAAGATACTGAAGATAAATAATATAATATCCTTAATTATCAAAGAAATGCTAACAAAGCCTACGAAAACAAATGAAAATAAAATATTTAGAAATATAAAAAATATATTTAACTAAGTAGAGCCCATTATGGCATTTGTAATGATATTTGTTTCGCCTCATTTAGAGCTACTACGATTAACTAGAGTAAATAAGCATAAATTATAAAAATAATTATTTTATTATTAAGTAAATACATAGTAAAATGAAAATTAGAGAAATAAAAATAATGTAATATAAATAAATGAAATGATATAAATATCACATAAGATAGGATTTAGAGTACCTTAGAAAAGATAACTTAATCAAATTGATAAATGTCAACAAATGGTATCAATTACGTGGTACTATTCCATTTAAAGTACAAATGAGATTGTCGTGACTCATAGATCATTAAATTAGGTATGAATAAGAATATTTTGTAAAATAAGCCAAAACCCTAGAAAAACATTTTTAAAAATACAAAATGAATATTTAATTGCGTAAACCATGACGAGTCAACTCCAACGACATTTATTCCATCTTGATTGGACCTCATTAACAATTATTAGAAATTGTAAAAAAAAATGACTATTAATAATAACTGATTTTTAATTTTAAGGAAACATATGATAATGTTTGAAAGAGATAAATTAAAGCGATATAATTCAACCAAATAGAAGACATGTAATAGTAACATCAGAAGAAATTTATAACAAACTAGATATATAATTAAGTCAAAATGAAAAATTTAAAAATAATTATTGAATGCTATATATCAGCCAATGATTGTTTCATTCGGATCACACCTCATTTGAAATTACTATGAATTGCCAATATAACTAAAAATATTAAACTACTATTTCAAAATAAAAGTGATATAATGGTCATGTGTGAGAAATTTAAAGTTTCATAATAATATAGCAAAATGATAGTGAAAATTTTGAAAAAGAAAAGATAATTTATACAATAAATAGGCTTTTTAGCACACTAAGGATACAGAGTCTAACATCCTCAATTATCAAATAAGAGACAAATCAAAAGGACTTCTAAAAAGTGCCAAATCTTAAGAAAAAATGGAAAACTTTATTTCATATAGCCCATCAACATGAGTCTAACAACATTTGTTTCATGTTATTATGAATTCCAAAGTAAATAAAAATAAATGTTGAATTATTATTTTAATTTGAAGTAAATATATACTAATTTTAAAATTTGATATATTAAAATACTTTTATATAACAAAGTCAAGGCAATATAATATCCATATAAGTCGACATTTAGAGCTATATAACAATATAACCAAATAAAAGTAAAAAACATGCGAAGAAATGTGATAAATCATTGTATAAGGATAGATTCGATGATACAAACATGATTAAAGGTAAGTTCTTCGATCATAAAATTAGGTATGGATACAAATGGATTATAAAGTGAGGCAAAACAAAACAAAATAAAATATTAAACAAAATGTTAAAATGGAAAATTTAATAGGATAAAGCTAGATGAGTCAAGTGTAACAACATTTGTATCATTTCGATTTGACCTTTTTATGGTTACATTAAATTATAAAAAGTAATGAGTGCAACTAAAAAAATAAATATTATTTTATTATTAAGTAAATTCTTAATAAACATAAAATGAGATAAATAAAATGAAAGCAATATACCCAAATCAAAGCGATGTAATAGTCACATGAAAGGAGATTTAAATTACTAATGACAAATAACTAAATCAATGTGCTACTTTTAACAAAAAAATAAATTATATGGTAATGTTGCATTCAAAAAAAATAACAAGATCAAGTATCACTATAGATCATCAAATCAGGTATAAATAAAAGTTTTTCATAAGACATAGCAAAATGCTAAAAAAAATTTCAAATATACAATGAATATTTAATTTTATAGAGCTTTCAAGTAGAGTCCAACAACTTTTATTCCATCTCAATTTGATCTAATTAAGAAGTTCGAAAAATTACAAAAAAAAGTAATAATAACAATAAATTATTATTTTAATTTTAAGTAAACATATGTTCAAATAGAAATGAGATAAATTGAAGCAAAGTAATATAACCAAATGAAAGTCATTATTAATCACATGATAAAAGATTGAGAACTAGTTAGAAATATAAATATATCGAAATGAAAATTATAAAAATAATTATTTAACCATATAGATCTTATAGAGATGAGGCCAACAACATTTGTTTCTTCAAGACCAGACCTTGTTTAGATTTACTATGAATTGTCAATATAGCTAAACACTAGTAAACGAAAATTATTATTTTAATATCATGAAAATATTTTGGAAAGCTTATATGAAACAACATCATGTAATGTAATATACCTAAATCAAAGTGATGTAAAGGTCACATGAAAGAAAACTTAAAGTTATGTCTTAAGATAGCAAAATGATAGCAAAATTATTTTTATAAAATTGGATAAATTATATGAGAAAGTTGCTTTCAAATTTACTAAGGATATAGAGTCTAACATAAGAAATTATCAAACGAGAGAAAAATTAAAATGAATCGTAAAAGTACTAAAACATGATTTGACATAACTTCTTGAGATGAGACCAATGATTTTTCATATGCCTCTATTAGACCGTGATTTGCACTATTAAGAACTACAAAGTAAGTGAAAATAAATTATCATTATTTGTTATTTTAATACAAAGTAAACATATAATTCTTCTAAAATAAGATAAATTGAGGCAATATAATATGACTAAATGAAGGCCAATTCAAAAGCCAAATGAGTGGAAGTTTAGAGTTATATAATAATATAGTTAAATCAATGAACACAATTTTTAGAAATTAGATAAATTTTACTAGAAAGCTACATTCAAATATACTAACATGATCAAGTCTAACATAACTTGATAGAGCTTGTTGAGATGAGTGCAATAATGTTTGCTTTGTACTGATTGAGCATTATTTTTAATTTCTCTAAATTGCAAAAATAATAAGCATAAATAATAAAAAAATATAATTTTATTATAAAGGAAATATATAGTATGACTAAAAGAAGATAATCTGAAGTAATACAATATAATCAAATAAAAATGATGAGATCACATAATAAGAGAGATAGGGTAACATAGAAAAACAAACAAGTCAATGTGATAAATATTAAGAAATATGGTAAATTATGTAGTAATATTGTAGTCGAAAATACTAATGAGGTTGAGTATCACTCACAAACATTAAAAGAATTATAAATCTAAATGTTACATAACACATGTCAAAATCCAAGGAAATAAATATTCAATGATATAAAAATAAATATTTAATTAATTAGAGCTTATCGAGACAATTCAAATAACATTTATAATATCTTGATTGGATCTTGTTAAGAAGTACTACAAATAACAAAAATAAAGAAGTAATAATAATAATGAATTAATTTTTTATTTTAAGAAAACATATGTTAAAGATGAAAAGACATAAATTAAAGAAATATAATATAACCGATTAGAAGACATGTAATAATCATATGATAACTGATTTAGAATCAGTTAGAAATATAAATACATGACATTTGTTTCATCTAGATAAAAACCTGTTTGTAATTACTGTAAATTGCCAATATAGATAAAATTAAACTCATGTGAAACTCACAAGAGAGCAGATTTAGAGTTACATAGTTATATATTGAAATCAAAATGAAGCTATTAAGATGTGAGATAAATAATGTTGAAAGTTGCATTTCAAGATACCTAAGAGATAAAGTGTAACATTTTAATAATCGAATTAGGTATAAATTAAAATGATTCTTATGTATGCCAAAACTTAAAATAATATTTTATAATATAAAATTTATTATTTATTTCATAGAGTTTGATGAGATGAATCCAAAGATGTTTGTTTTCTCTCCAATAAACCTCATTTGTAATTACAACAAATTACCAAAGAAAAGAAGAATGAATGATTAAAAAATATTATTTTAAAATAACTTAAAGATATATCAAGGCTAAAATAAGATAAATTGAGGTAATGTAGTATAACCAAATGAGTGTGATGTACAGCCACACAAGAGGAGAATTAGTGTTTCATTGGAAAATAACGAAGTTTAAGTCAAATATTTGAAGAAATAAGATAAATAGACTATAAAATCGGCATCGAACATGCTAAAGAAATCAACTATAACATCCTAGATGTTTTTTTTGTCAGATCAATCCCAAAGAAGAATTACAATTGATTAAAAAAATAAAAAATCATAAATAGTAAAATAACATCATTTTACAATTAATTGATATATACTAAGGCTAAGCCAAATTAAGTTCAAGAAATGTAAAATATTTGGAAAAAGTGAAAAATTATATGACAATGTTGCATTCAGAGATTTTAAAGAGACAAGTGTATTGTCCTTGATAATCAATTAATGTTTCAATCAAAATATCTTGTGAGTATGCCAAAACTCTAGAAATTAAAATATTTTAAAAGTATAGAAACAATTAATTAATTAGATAGGGCTGATTGTGAGACCTAAAGAATGTTTATTTTGTCTTCATTAAACATCATTTATAATAATTACAAATTAAAATTTAGATAAGTTAAAATAAAAAAAAATATTATTTTATTATCCAAAAAATATATGTTTGAACTAAAATGTGATAAATTGAACAATTGTTCTATAACAAAATCAAAGCAACGTTGACACTATATGAGAGGAGATTTAGAATTACATTGCTATGTAAGCAAAATAAAACAAAGCTTTGAATAAGTGAGAAAAATTGCACATAAATGTTGCATTCCCAGACAATTAAGTGCTCAGGTGTAATGCCCTTGATTTGATGAATCAAAATGACTAATAAAGAATAAAATATTTAAAAATATAAAATTTATTATTTATTGATAGAGCTTGTTGAGACAAATCCAGTGATATTTGTTTCGTTTTCATCAACCATATTTACAATTACTAAAAATCAATGAGTTAAAATGAAGCAACATAATATAATAGTTTTAATGCAACATAAAGTTAACATAAGAAGAGTATTAGAGGTTCATTATTATACAATAAAATTTAAGAAAAATAGTTGATGAAATGAGATAAATTTTGTGGTAAACTTCCATTCTATGATACTAAAGATATTGACTGTGACATCTTAGATTATTAAATTCGTGCAAGTCAACATATTTGATAAAGTATGAAAAGATACAAGAAAATGAAATTTTTAAAAAATATAAAAAAAATCTTTGATTAGAATAGAGATTTTGTAGATGAGTATTATAATATTTATTTTGATAGATCAAATCTCATTTTGAATTAATAGAATTTATGAATGTAAATGTGCATAAATACTAACAAAAATTATTTTAATATTAAGTAAATATATGTTAAAGCTAAAAACTGGTTAGTTGAAAAATTGTGACAAAACTAAGTCAAGGTGATACAAAAATATCATAAGTGATTTAAGGTTATATAGTAATATAAGAATGCAAAAGTCAAGCATTTAAAGAAAAGATATAAATTATATGGTAAGGTTTCTTTCAACGAATTAAGGAGAGCGAATGTAATGTTCTCGATTGTCAAATAAAAAATGTATTAAAATATTTTGTAAGGCAAGCCAACACTCTAAAAAATAAAATATATTTAAAATATACAAACAAAAATTTAATTGGATAAAGCTTTTTACGAATAACTACAAATTACAATGTTAAATGAGCATAAATATACTTAAATTATCACTGCATTATTAAGCATGTATATATTACATTTGAAATGGTATAAATATACGTAATATAATGTAACCAAATAAAACTAAAGTAAGAGGAGAATTTGGGTTTCATTGTATTTTGATGACATCCAAGGAAAGAATTTCTACAAATGGTGTAAATTATATGAGAAACTTGTTGTCCAAGTTACTAAACAGATCAACTAAAACATCCTCAATTGTCAAATAAATATAAATCAAAAAATTCATAATGCACGATGACATCGAAAAAAATAAAAAATTGAAAATATAAGAACTTAATTTTAATTAAAAACACCTTGTTGGGATGGGTCCAATGATGCCTATTTCATATAATCATTCCTTAATAGGAATTAATGCATGTTATCAAAGTCAATATTCGAAAATAATATTGAATTATTATATTCATATTAAAGAAATTTAGATTAAGGGTGAAATTAAGGAAATTAAAAAATGTAATGTAATAAAATCAAGGTAATCTAAATATCATAAGAGGGAAGATTTATTTTCAATGATATATAACTAAAAAAAATGAACAGAATTAAAATAAAGAGATCGATTGTATGAGAAAGTTGCACTATAGATTGCTAAGGAGATTGCGTGTAACGTTCTCAAACATTAAAGAAAATACGAAATGAAAAATATAATCAAACATACAAAAAATAATAAAAATAATTATATATTTATATATATTTAAGAAAATATTTAATTGGATAAAGCATATTGAGATTAGTCCAACCACACTTTTTTGTCTCAATCAATCGCCATCTGGAAAATTGGGAATTACCTAGCTAAATGAATGTAACAACCTTGAGTGGTATACTAATGTAGATCTCAAAATGTCTCAAAAGTCATGACATAATAATACAAAATAAAATATTTGAAAATATAAAATAAATCTAAAAATTTGATATAGCTTAACAAGAAAAGTTTAATGAAATATTGTTTTCTCAACATCACACTTCATTTCGAATATAATAAATTCCTAAACTAAATAACCATAAATAATATTAAATTTCTGTTTAATATTATGTCAATTTTTATTAAAGTTGAAATAAAAAAAATTTAAATCATGTAATATAACTAAACCCTAATGACGTAAGGGTCAAAAGAGTGGAAAATTAAAGTTTCATAATGATATATCAAAATGAAAGCTGTAATTCTAAAGAGACCACATAAATTATATAGAAGAGTTGTATTCCCATTAACAAAGGTAGTCGAGTGTAAAATCATTTAATGTCAAATAAGGTATGATGCATAATATTTTGCAAATGAATTTTCAAAGTGTAGAAAATAAAAATTCCTTCTAAACCATGTCAACACCTTTGAAAATAAAATATTTAATCATATAATAATGAATATTTATTTGATAGGCTCATAAAAAAGAGCCCAATGACACTTTTCTCAAGCCTATTAGACATCATTTGGAATTATTCAGAATTACAAAGATACTTAAAGATAAAAAAATTATAAAGGCTTCTTTTAATATTAGGTAAATAAATATTAACATAAAAATTAGATAAATTAAAGAAACAAAATAAAATAAAATCAAAGAGATCCAATGCTCTCATGATAGGAGAGATAAACTTCCATGGTAATATAACTAAATAAAAATTATAAAAAATATCTTGAAAAGAGATAAATTTTTTATGAATATTAACTTAAAAGACTCTAAGAATGGTCATAACATGATCAATCACTAAATCAAGTACAAATAAAAAATCTTAAAATATATGCCAAAACTATGAGAACAAAACATTTCAAAATATAAAATTGATTATTTCATTGGTTAGAGTTTGTCAAGACAAATCGATAATGCCCATTTCATCACAATTGGATATCATTGTAATTATTGTGATATACAAAATTACATAACCATACATAGTACAAAAATTACCATTTTAATATTAGATAAATTTAGAATATGATTAAAATGAGGTAAATTTATTCGATTAATAAACTCCAATCAAAATGGTTTCAAGTTCACATGAGAAAAAATATTTTTCAATTTAATATAACTTAAAGAATGAAAAAAATTTAGAAATGTGCTAAGTTGTATAGGAATGCTAAATTGCATGATACTATGGATTTTAATTATGACATCCTCGATCATCAAATCAGGTACAAATAGAAACACTTATAAAATGTACCAAAAGTTTTGAGAATAAAATATTTTAAAAAGTAAAATTGAATATTTAATTGAATAGTGCTCCTAATTTGTGTAAAACAAGATATTTAGTCTCGATCAAACCATATTTTAAAGAATTTCAAATTTCCTAAGTGAGTATAAATAATAAACAAATTATAATTTTAATATTAAGTAAATGCATATTAAAGCAAAAAAATGTGATAAATTAAATCAATGCAACAAAACCAATCAAAATGATGCAAATGAGACACCAAAGAGATTGTGATTGATAAATAATATGATATATTTGAAGGAAAAAATTTTAAAAAGCGAGAAAATTTATTGAATAAAGTAGCATTCCGTGATGCAAAGAATAACGTGCATAACATCCTAAATGGTCAAATAAGGTACAAACTTTTTCAGAAATTTTATTTCCAAGATACTGAAGAGATCGAGTGTAACAACCTCAATAGTAAAATTAGATAGTTATAGAAATGTCACATAAAGAAATACTAAAACCCTACAAAATAAAATATTTACAAAACGAAAGCAACAATTAACTGGATGAAGCTCATGAAAATGAGTCCAACGATGTTTATTCATATTGATCAAACTTATTCTTTCATGAAATTCATTAGAAATTTGTATTAATGAACATAGTAATAAATTATTATTTTAATACTAAGCAAACACATAGTAAGACAAAAATAAGAAAAATTAATGCAATTTAATTTACCAAAATGAAAGCAATGCAAAGGCTACATGGGAGAAGAATTAAGGTTTCATAGTAATATTACCATATCAAACAAAAAAGTTGTAGAAATGAGATAAAATATACTTGAAATATCTCATAAAGTATGTAAAATTTAAATAAAAGTGTTTTGTAAAAAACTTTAAGCATGTATATTTAATTGAATAGAGCTAATCAAAATGAGTCTAATAATATTTGTTTCTTCTTTTTAGACATCATTCTTAATTTCTATTATTTATAAAATAAAAGAAGAAAAATTGATAATAAATTAATGTTTTCATGTTAATTAAATTAATATTCAAATTGGAATGAGATAAATTGAAATAATATAAAATAATGAAATACAACACATGTGAAGGTTACAAGGAATGTGATTTAGAGTTACATAGTAAGACATCTAATTAAAAGAAAAACATTTGCAAAAAAGTGAGATAAATTGTACGATAATGTTGCATTCTAGCACAGAAAATGTGCATAATATTTTTGATCAACTCAGGTACAAGAGAAAATATCTTAAAAATAGGTAAAATATCTAATAAAAAATAAATATTTTAAGAGATAGAGCATGTTGAGATGTGTGCAACTATGTTTCTTTTGACTAGATAAAAGGTTGGTTTAAGTATCTACAATTTACTAAACTAAATCAACATAAATAATAATATATTAACAACTTAATATTAAGAATATAGATTTTAAAGTTGAAATGAGATAAATTAAGATAATGCAATATAATAAATCAAAGTAATGCAAAGTTCATATGAGATGAGATTTAGAGTTAAAAAGTAAAATATAACTAAATTAAAACAACAGTTTTGTAAAAAGCAGACAAAGTGTGTGGGAAAACTATATTCTAAGGTACTATGTAGAAATAAGATAAAGTTTATGAGAATGTTGTATTCCAAAGGACTATGTTGATTGACTGTAATATTCTTAATTGTTAAATTTGGTATAAATCAAAATATCTCTTGAAGAGTCCCTAAGGTTATTAAATAAAATATTTAGAAATATTCAATTGAATGTTTAGTTTAATAGGTGTCATTGAGATGGATCTAATGATCCTTGTTTTCTCTCAATCACATCTCATTATGATTTTTTATAAATTTAAAAAATAAAAAAATATTAAATTAATCTTCTAATACTAATTACAAAAAATTGAAGTTGAAATGAGATAAAGGAAAGTAATGTAATATAACCAAATCAGGCATATAAATGTCACATGAGAGGAGATTCGTAATTACATCGCAATATAACAATTGAATGAGGAAACTTTGAAGAAAAAAGAAAACTTGTTTGGTAAAGTTATCATCCAAGATGCTAAGGAGATCAATTATCATGTTCTCATTAATGAATTCAAGTAATAGAAAAAATATCTTATAAAGTAAGCAAAAAATAGAAAAATAGCAAAATGAATATTTAGTCAAAGAGAGCACATTGAGACAAGTACAGTAATGTTTGTTTCATCTCGATCAAAACTAGTTTGGAGAAAATATGAATTATAAAGATAAATAACCATTAAAAATAAAAATTATTATCTTAATAATAAATAAAAATTATTAAAGCTGAAATGAGATAAATTAAAGCAATACAATACATCTAATAAATGTGATTAAAAGCCCACATTAGAGTAGATGTTCACTTAATAAATGATATAACCAAATCAAACATAAAAAAGTAGAAATGTGATAAATATCATATGAAAATTGTAGTGCAAGATTATAGGAAGTTTGATTATTATACCATTGATAATCATATCTAGTATGAATCAAAATCATTTGTAAAGCATGTAAAATGTTTGCAAAAAAACTTTTTAAAATGTAAGAAATGAAATTTTAATTGAGTGGAGCTACTCAAGATGAAAAATTACAAAACTATTTAAACATAAATTATAATTAATAGTTTTTTAATATTATGCAAACATATGTTAAAACAAAAGTAAGATACCTTGAAAATAATGTAATACAGCCATAAAAATGTGATGTAAAGGCCCTATGAAGGAAGATTTAAAATTTTATAGTAATATTAAAAAAAAAAAGAAAATTATTGGAACAATTGTGATTAATTGTGTAGGACCAATTAATTCCAAGATGATTAGTGGGTTGGGTGTAACATCAACAAATCTTCAATTAGGCACGAAATAAAATTCCTTTTGAAGTGTACCAAAATAGCAGAAAAAACATTTAAAGATAAAAAGAGAATGTTTAATTATATGGTTCCCATCTGCCCGAGTTCAATGACTTTTGTGCCTTCTTAATCTGACCTAATATTTTATTGCTAAGAATTATCATACTAATTCTGCTTAAAAAATGATAAACTATTCTTTTATTATCAATTAAATAATCATTAAATCCAAAATGACCCAAATTTAAGAAATATAATATAAGCAAATCAACATGTAAAGGTAAAATGAGAGATAAAGCTTACCATAATGTCGCATTGAAATATACTCAATTGAATGAGTGTAACATTCATGATTATTAAATGAGGTAAAAATTATAATATTTTGTTAGACATGCAAAGATACCAGGTAAAACATATTTAAAATTATTAAAAATTAATGGTTAAATTAATAAAGCTAATTCAAACTATTATAGTGCCTCTTATTGAAATTGATTATTCCTTATTTCAAATTATAACAAAATCCAAAAGCAAATAAAATTAAATAATAATAAAACTTTATACTTTTAATTTTTAATATATGTATATATGTCATAGCTAATGTTGGAGAACCTGCAATACAATACCAAAAAACCTAAACAATGTAGATGCCCTATGAGTGCTATTTAGATTATCAATGTAATATATGAAAATCTAAGTGAAAACTTAAAACAATCATGTAAATTACGTACCAATTTTACTCTCTAAGGTAGCTAAATGTCAAATGTGACATAGTTAATAGTCAAATCATATATGAATAAAAAAAGTTTTTTAAATTTTAACAAAATTCTTATTTTCATATTTAAAAACATGAAAATAAAAAATTCACTTGATAAAGCCCATTAAAATGAGTCTAATGATGTTTGTTGTTACTTCATTTGAACCTAGTTTAGAAAAATTAAGCATTACCAAAGTATATAAGAATACATCATAATATATTATAACTTTAATATAAAATAAAAATAAATTAAACATGAAATGAAATATATTGAAGAAATGTAATATAACTAAATAAACCTGATGTAAACATCGCATGATATGAGATTTAGTGTTCATTGCAATATAAAAAAGTTCAAAGTGAAACATTTGGAGAAAGGACATAAACTATATGTGAATGTTGCATGTCATGATACAATGTAGTTTTGGTATAATATTCTTTAACATTAATTTCAATATCAATAAAAATTCTCTTAAAACATGCAAGAAGAATGTTAAAAATATTTAAAAAATATAAAAGTAATATCTAATTGCATAGACCTCATCAGCATGACAACAATAATGTTTGCTTTCTCTAAGTGGGACTTAGTTTGGAATTATGATGAATTATAAATTTAAAAATCATAAAAAGTAATTATAATAAAATTAAATAAATATACATATCAAAGTGAAAATAATATAATTTAAATCAATATAATATAATAAATGCAAACAAATATGAAGGTGAAATGAGAAAAGAATTAGAGTTTCATTATAATATAACAATATCTAAGTGAAAGATTTATAGAAATGAAACAAATTACATTAAATGTTGCATTCCAAGATTGAAAAGTGATCAATTGTAACATCCATAAGCATCAAATTTTGTATAAATTAAAATGTTTCACAAATCTACCAAACCATTTGAAAATAAAATATAATAAATTATGAAAATGACAATTTGTACAAGTTTTGGTTTTTTTCATATTGATTATACCTCAATTAGAATAAATTATTTTTTAAATAACATGAAAAAAATACCTTAAAATTAAAATAAGATAAATTTATGAATCCAATATAACTAAATAAAATAAAAAAAAGAGAAAATTAAATAAAATATATAGGAAACTTCCTTTCCAAGGAATCGAGTATATTGAGTATAACAACCTAGATCATCAAATTAGTATGATTCGTAATTACTTGTAAAACATTCCAAAATCCTAGAAAATAAGATATTAAAAAACAGAAAAATGTTATTGACAGAGCTCATCGATATGTGTCTGATAATGTTTGTTTCTTCTCCATTTAACGTCATTGGAATTATTATGAATTACCAAATTAAATAAGTAGAAATAAAAAAATATTATTTCAAAAATAAAAAAAATAATATTAAATTTAAAATGACATTAACAGAAATAATATAATATAACAAATGCAATGCAATCTAAAGATCACGTAAGTGGAGAATCATTCATTCGTTATAATACTGTAAAATTTAAAAGAAAAATGTTGGGAAATAAGATACATTTCATGAGAAAGTTTCATTCCAAAATACAAAGGATGTCTAGTAAAACTTTCCCGATCATCAAATTACGTATGATTCCAATTGTTTCGTAAAGCCTACCAAAATATTAATTTTTTTAAAATATGAAAAAGAATATTTAATTCAATAGAGCTCATTTGGATGTGTGCAAAAGCATTTGGTATAAAACATCATTAAGGTTTATTATAAATTACTTAAGTAAATGTCTAATGATAGGAAAGTTAGACTACCATAGTAATATAACAAAATTGAAATAAGAAATTTAATGAAATATTATAAAATGTGTAAGAAAGTTGAATTCTAAAAAGATCGACTGTAATAATCATGATCATCATACAATGTAGAAATAAAAATTCCTTATATGTCATTTCAAAACATTTGAATATTAAACGTTTAAAAAAATTAAAATGAATGTTATTTTAACAGAGCTTGTCGGCACAAATTTAGCAACATTTGCTTCATCTTGACATGACCATATTTAGAATTATCGTGAATTACAAAATTAAATAAAATAAATAATAATAAATTATTATTTTTAATATTAAGTAAAACTTTAAACTTGAAATAAGATATACTTAAGAATGTAAGATAGCTAATTTAAAGAATTATAAAAGCCATGTAAGGGAATATTTAAAGATAAAAACTAATATTACAAAATTAGAAAAAAAAATCATCAAGAGATTAGCTAAATTATTAGGAATGTTAGACTCCAAGGTACTAAGTAGATTGAGTGTAACATTCTTGACGATGAAATCAAGTAGAAACCAAATTAACTTGTAAAACCTATTAAAAGCTCAAAAAGTAAATGCTTAATTGGAAAGAGCTCATTAGATAAGTCTAATGAGTTTTTTTCATCTTGATCAAATCTCGTTTAGAATTTTTTAGATCTAACAAAATTTAAAAAGCATAAAGAATAAAAAAAATATTATTTTATTATTAATTAATTATATATCAAAATTTAGATAAGATAAATTGAAGTTATATGTTTATAAAAAAATAAAGCAATGTAAAGGTCACACAATTAAATAATAATAGTTTCGTGGTAATATAACTAAATCAAAGAGAAATATTTGATTAAATGACAAACATAGTATTAGGAAGACATATTGAACAACAAAAAGTACTTTGATTATCACATTCTCGACAATCATGTTAGGTAGATATGCAAATGTAATGTCATTAATGGCAAACCACAAAAAAATTTTTTTGAAAAATTAAAAATTTAATATTTAATTGGATAGTGCTTTTTAGATTATTTTAATGAAGTTTATTTTATTTTAATTAAATCTCATTTAGAATTCCTACCAATTTTTAAATTAAATAAACCTCAACAATAGCAAATTATTATATTCACTTTAAGTAAATAAATGATAAAGGTAAAATTAAAAAAATTGAAGAAATATAATATAACTAAATTAAAGTAGTATAAATGTCACAGATGAGGAGACTTATAGTTTCAAAGTAACGTAACAAAATGAAAGAAAAAAATCTAAAAAAATTACATAAAGTAGATCAAGTATAACATAGTTAATCATGAAAGAATTTATGAGTCAAAATATCTTTAAAAATGTGCCAAAGCATTTGTAAGCAAAATATTTGAAAATATGAGAAGGAATTTTTAAGTGGATAAAGTTCATTTAATAAGTCCTAAGATAATTGTTTCATCTCCACCATATTGCATTTAGAAAACTTATGAATTATTAATCGAAATAGGCAACAAATAAACTAAGTTATTTTATAGAAATTAAGTAAATATATAAAAAAATTTAAAAGAGACAAATTTAAATGTTGTAATATAACCAAATTGAAGATAATTTAAAAGTTGCATGATAAAAGATTTTTTTCAAAGTAATATAAGCAAATGAAAGCAAAACATTTTAATAGATTAGATAAATTATATTAGAATGTTTCATTCCCAGATGCTAAGAACATTTAGTGAAACATTCTTAATTATTAAATTAGGTATAATGCAAGTATCTTACAAAAAGTCATATTATTTGAAAATAAAATATTTCGAAACTATAAAAATAATTAATTATATATAGCTCAATTAGATAACTCCATTTTTTTCATGTCAAGGAGACCTCATATTAACTTATTACACATTTCTAAAACAAATATGAATAGATACTTGTAAATTATTATTTTTAATATTAAGTAAATATTAAATAAGACTAAAATGCAAAAACTTTAAGGAATGCAATACAATAAAATGAAAGTGCTGTAATGGTTACATGATAGAATATTTTTAATTACTTGGTAATATAACAAAATATAAGAAAAAGTTTCAATAGATGGCATAAATTATTCTAAATAGTTCCATTCTTTTATGCTATAGAGATCGAGTGAACCATCCTTGATTGTAAATTCTAGTAAATTTTGAAAGGAGTAGTAAAACATGTAAAATATTGGGAAAATATTTTTAAAAAAATAGAAATTAATACTTCATAGGATAAATGTTGCTAAGACTAACCCAACAGCATATGTTTCATTTTTATCGAGCATTAGATAGAATTACTATTAATTATCAAAGTAAAAAAATAAAAAAATAATAAATTATTATTTTAGTCTAAGTTAATATATAATACTATAATAATAAAATAAATTAAAGAAATGTAATGTAACAAAATGAAAGTCAATTAAAAGCTTACATGACATGAGAATTTGAGTTTTATTGGAACATAATAAAATAAAAGTTAAACATTTGAAGAAAATCAGAGAAAATGTAGTGAAATATAGTATTTCGAGATACTACAGAGATCGAGTGTAACATTCTCGATCTTCAAATTATATACAAATCATAATATCTAGTGAAGTAGGGCAAAACAATAGAAAATAATATATTTAAGAAAATAAAACAAAAGTAAAACATTTTGATAAATGAGATAAATTCTATGGAAAAATTGCATTCCTAGTCACCACGGAGATCTAAGAAATCGAGCAAAATGCATAGAAAAGTGGCATTTGAAGATACTAAAGAGATCAAATGCAACATATTTCAATATAAAATAAAGAATGATACCAATTTCTTGCAAATAATTTTAAAAAATTTAAAATTTATTTTAAGTATATAGAGCTCATTAAGGCTTATCTAATGATGTTTCTTTCATTTGAATCATACCTCAATTTGAATTACTATGGACTACAAAAGTAAATAAACATGAATAAGAATATAATGTTATTTTAATAATAATTGTAAGCACAACAAACCATAAATAAGTTAAATTAAAAATTTTATAATACAGCAAAAATCAAGGTGATGTAATGGTCACACAAGAGGAAATTTTCAATTTCATAATCATAAAACAAAATCAAAACAAAAAATGTTTAAGAAATGAGCTTGATGTTTTGAGAAAGTTATATTCCAAGATATTTATGAGATTGAGGGTAACATTATAGATCATGAAAACAAGTACGAAAAAAAGTCAGGTAAAATATTAAAAAATATTAGGAAAAAATTTATTTAAAAATAATTAAAAAAATATTTAATTGCATAGTTCAAGTGTAGTACATTTGTTTCGTTTTGATCATCCTATATTTGGAACAAGTATGAAATACTCAAGGCAACGAACCTAAAAAAGAAAAAAATAAATCGAAACAATATAATATAATACAATCAAAGTGATACTCACATGAGATGAGACCTATGGCTACATAAGAATATAACAAATTGGAAGGAAAAAAATTAAAGAATTAAGATAAATTTTTTTTAAATTTTGTGTTTCTAGATACTAAGAACATTGAGTGTAATAGCCTGGATCATCAAATCACATATGAATCATAATTTTTCATAAAGCTTCCTAAAACCTTAAAAACAAGATATTAAAAAAAATATAAAAATGAATAATTTATTGAATAGTACTCACCCAGAATATTCAAACGACATTTGTTTAATCTTTATCAAATCCTTTTTGTAAATTTAGTTATTTAAAAAAGTAAACAAGAAATAAACTATTATTTTCAATGTTATGTAAATATGTTCTATAATTGAAATGAGATTGATTGAACTTTTGTAATATAACAAAATTAAGATAAGGAAATTTAAAATATAAGATACATTGCATGAGAAATTAGCATTCTAAGATACTAAGATGATCAAGCATCACATCAATGATCATCAATTTGGCATGAAAAAAGATGTCTAGTAAAATGTCAAAAAAATCTACAAATTAAAATATTTAAAAAATATATAATAAATATTTAAATAGGTATATCTTATTTAGAGGATTACAATTAATTTTTTTTGTCTACATTGCACAATGTTTGGAATTATTATGAATTACAAAAGTAAATTAATACAAAAAAAATATATAATAATTTTATTATTATGTAAATTTATTCTGATACCAAAAGGATACAAATTGAAGCGATGGAATATAACAAAACAAAATTGATGTAAGTGTTCCATAAGAATAGATTAAGAGTTACATAGCAATATAACCAAATAAAAACAAAATAATTAAAAAATTAAGAAAAATTATGTGGGAATGGTGAATTATAGGGTATTAAGAAGATTGAGTGTAACATCCTCAATCACCAAAAAGTTTTCAAATTTAATGGTCTTATAAAGCATGCCAAAAATAATTATTTAAAATATTATAAAATATTAAAAATCAATATTTATTTAAATAGAGCTCTTTGAGACATGCTTGATGATCATTGTATCATTTTGATCATAACCCATTTTGAAATAAAGAGAATTACCAAAATAAATCACTATAAATAACAAACAATTTTTAGTTTTTTTAAGTAAATATATTATAAAACTAACGTTAAAAAAGTTGAAAGAATTTTATATAACGAAATGTAAGAGATGCAAATGTCCAACAATGAGAGGATTATAGCATCAAATTAAAATAATAAGATAAAATCATATATTAAAATTTCTCTTAACATATCAAAGCCTAAGAAAATAAAATAATTCAAAATTTAAAAATGAATATTTTATGGAATAGAGATTGATTGTTTGAGTCCAATGACATTTGTTAAGTATTAATCAGATCTTATTTTAAATTACTAATAATTGTCATAGTAAATACTATTAAAAAATTAAATTATTATTTTCTATAAATATATAATAATTTTAAAATAAAAAAAATTGAAGTAATATAATTAAAAAGTAATATAAGGACCACATGATATGAGATTTTGACGTATATTGTAATATAAGCAAATTAAAGTGAAATATTTAAGATGATGTAAAGGTCATATTAGCAGAGATTTGGAGTTACAAAGTAAAGTAAAAATGTCAAAGTTAGAACATTGAAGAAATAAGATAAATGGTGAGACAAATTTTCATTCTAAGATATTAAAGAGATCAAATGTAACATTCAATATTATGAAATAGTTTATGAATGATAATTATTCATCAAGCATTCCAAAAACCTTGGAAAAATTTATTTTAAAGTATAGATTACAATATTTAATCAAAAGGAGCTCATTAAAACAGTTAAGATGACTTTTGTTTGAACTTGTTAAGGTTTTTTTTGGAATTTCTATGAATTAGAAATGTAAATAAGTATAAATAATGATAAATTATTATTTTAATTTTATGAAAATATACATTAATGACAAAATGATCTAAATTGAGGAAATGTAATATGACAAAATCAAAATGTTATAAACATCATATAAGAGGAGATTAAGAGTTACATAGTAAAAAAAATTATTCGAAAAAAAAACTTTGCATAAATTTGATAATTGTATAAGGAAATTGTGGTCTAAGATAGTAAGGAGATACACTACAACATCGCTAATTTTTAAATGAGATATAAATAAAAAATGCTTATAAGGCATGGAAAAACAACAGAAAAAGAAATATTTGAAAATATAAATATGAGCCAAACAACATTTGGTTTATCTCAATTGGACCAAGTTAAGAGTTAGTACAAATAAAAAAAGTAAATGAGTAAAAAGGGAAAATTTTGAACAAATATG
This sequence comes from Vanilla planifolia, assembly GCA_023846275.1. Classification (NCBI taxonomy): domain Eukaryota; kingdom Viridiplantae; phylum Streptophyta; class Magnoliopsida; order Asparagales; family Orchidaceae; genus Vanilla; species Vanilla planifolia. The sequence continues at coordinate 4,196,255 of JAIUJO010000019.1, forward strand.
TTGAATTTTACAAGAAAGTTACATTTCTTCAAAATTATGAGATCGAGTGTAACTATTTGATAGTTAAAAAATAAATTGATATCAATTAAAAAATAAAATACAACCAAATAAAAGGAATATAATTATCTCATGACAAGATTTTGAGTGCAGAGTAATGTTACCAAATAAATGAAAAAACCTTAAACAAATTAGATAAACTGTACGAGGAAGTTGCACTCCATGATTCTAAGGAGGTTAAGTGTAACATTCACTTTTGTAAAAAAGGATATGAATAACAATATCTTCCAAACCATACCCAAAGCTTAAAAAAATAATTTCCAAATAACAATGAAATACTTAAAAGCATAGGGCTGATAATGATGAGTGCAATGATATTTTCGTTATCATGATTGGTCCTCATTTTAAAGTACTTCAAAAAAGAGAAGTGTAAATAAGCATAAAAATAATAAATTACTATTTTTAATATTACGTAAATATATAAAAAGATGAAGTAACATAAATTTAAATAACCAAATCAAAGAATGTAATGAACATAAGAGAGGAGATTTATAGTTAAAGAAATCAAATAAATTAAATGAGAAAGTGGGACGCCAAGCAACTAACGACTTCAAGTTTAACATCGTTCGTTGCCAAATTTCTTTCAGATCAAATTCCCTCATAAGTATGCCAAAACAATTAAAAATAAAAATATGTAAAAAAAACTGATTGGTTAGAGCTCATTGAGATGAAAGGAACAACATTTGCTTCATCTCGATTGAACCACATTTGGAATTACATTGAATCACTAAAGTAAAAAACCATAAATAAATATAATTTATTATTTTATTATTATGTCAATATATATCGAAGCTTAAATAAGATTAACTAAGACAAAGTCGAAAAAAAATTGAAGAATTAGATTAAATTTTATGGAAAGGTTGCACTTCTTAATAATAAGGGCATCATGTATGACATTCTCAATCTATGAAATAGTTATCGTTGGACTACTTTCGCTGAGCTCAATGTAATTAAAGATGCATTTGTCTTTATTTTTTAATGTTTTATTTTTCTAGCATTTTAGTATCTTTTACAAGACACTTGTACTTTAAATTGATTATCAAAGATGTTACATTGAACTTGTTAACATCTTGGAATTTAACCTCGCTTTCATTTTGTTATATTGTATTACTTCAATTGATTACATTTTAGCTTTAATGTAAATTTACTTTATATAAAATTATAATTTAATATTATTTACGATTAATAACATTGACAAATTTCTAGTTATTCTAAATGAGGACCATTAAAAATGAAATAATTGTTGGACTTGCCCAAATGATAACTATCCAATTAAATATTATTTTTTAAATAATACATTTTTTTATGATTTGGCACATTTTAAAAGGAATTTTGAATCCTATGTGGTTTGAGGAATGAGGATGTTATACTCAGTTTTCTTTAGTAATTTCTAGAACAATTTATCTTTTTTTATTAAAATTTCTGAGTTCGATTAGTTAGTGTTATGTAACTCCAGATCTCCTCGCTTTTAACTGTTACATCTCTTTGATGTGGTTACATTGTATTGCTTCTATTTTTTTATATTTTAACTCTACGTATTTACTTAATATTTAAACATGTGTTTATTATAATTTATGTTGTTTAACTTTCTAATTTATAATAATTCTAAACGAGGTCTGATCAATTTTAAAAAATATTACTAAACTTGACTCAATTAGCTCTATAAAAAAAATATTTATTTTTATATTTTCATATTTGTATATTATATGCTTTTCATGATATATGAGCCACTTTGATGCATATCTTTTTTGGTAAAAAAGATGTTACACTCGATCTCCTCAGTATAATGGAATTTAGGTTTATCATAAAATTTGTGATTTTTCTTAATCTTTTTTCTTTGATTTTATTAAATAACAATGTTAATATATGTCTCCTCACAAAAGACCTTTGGATCACTTTTACATAGATAGATTACATCGCTTCAATTTATCTTACTTCAACTTTAGATTATATTGCTTCAATTTTTTCTATTATTCATTATGTTAATTTACTTTGATAATTCATAACTATTCTAGATAAGTTATATGGTGAAAAAACAACTTCATTTACTTTGTTTAATTATTTATATTTTAAATTTCTTAAATATTTTATTTTATATTAGTATTCTTTATTTGAAGTTTCTATTTTTGTCACATTTAATGATTGAAGATGGTAAACTCAACTAATATAGTATCTGGGATTCTCGTTTTCCTGTACAACTTATCTCATTTTTTCAAAGCTTTTGCTTTGATTTTGATATAAGACTTTGGAAAACTAATTCCCTTATCATGTGAATTTTCCAATGCTTTAATTTGATTATGTTTGTATTAGTCAAATTTATCTCCTTTTTGTTTACTATTAATTAATTTTATTTTTAAATGATAATTTATTATTTTATGGCTATTTATTTGTGTAATTTAGAAAACTTTCAAAAGAAGATAGATTGAGAAGAAATAAATTTTGTTGCATACATGTCAATGAGCTCTATATAACTACATACTTTATAATTTTTAAAAAATTATTTTCTTGTGCTTATGCATTTTTTATGTTACATTTTTATTTTTGTTAGAGTGGACAATCTAAAATGTTATACGTTGTTGTATAATTATCTTAGAATATATCATTTTTGTATAATTGATCTTATTTCTTCAAAATGTTTGGTTTAATTTTGTTGTATTCTTATAAAAATAGGACTCATGGCTCCCATGATCTTTCCATCACTTTAATTTACTTATATTACATTTCTTCAGTTTAACTAATTTTAACTTTCATAAACATTTATTAAATATTAATATAATAATATTTTATATTTTTTTATTTAACTTGGTAATTAATTATAATTCCAAATGAGGTTAGATAGATATGAAACTAACATCAGTAGACTTATCTTGAGGACTGAATGTAATGAAGTATTAACTTTTTAATTTTTAAATATTTTATTTTCAAGAGTTTTGGTATGTTTTACAAGGCATTTCTATTTTTTACAAGATATGATGATATATGATTTTACACTTGATCCCTACTGTGCCAAGGACAACAACTTCCATGTAAAATTTATCTTGTTTTTTGAAATATTTCTCTTTAATTTGGTTATAATATATTTCTCCAATTTATCTAATTTTAAATTTATTTATATTTACTAAATATTAAAATAATTTTTTTTAAGCTTATTTAATTCTATAATTCTTGGCAAGTTCAAACAAAGTTTAATTGAGGAAAAATATATGCCATTGGTCACTTCTTGACATGCTCCATCCAATGAAAAATTAATTTTTATATTTTATTTAAAATAATTTAATATTTTGTCACTCATTATGTCATATTTTGATTCATGGTTGATTTTACAATTAAGTACATTAGACTCAATACCTTCAATACCTTAGGAGTCCACTTCCCTAAACAATTTATCCAATTTCTTCAAGAGTTTCACTATGATATCGATTTATTACTACATAACTATTAATCTCACCTTGTGTGACCATTACCTGTGTTTCTTAGAATATATAATTTTTTAAAGCTTTCTCTTGCTTTACAAGACATTATGACTAGCACCAAATTTGATGATCGAGAAAGTTACACTCGATCTTTGTAGTACCTTGAAATACTACTTTTCCATGCACTTTTTCTTATTTTCATGCATGGTTTTACTTTAATTTTATTATATTCCTTTAAATCTCCAATTCTCATCTCATGTAAACTTTAAATTACTTTTATTTCATTATATTACATTTCTTTAATTTAAAATTATTATATATTATCTTAACAACTTCTATCATATGAAGTATTAAATTCTTTTTAAAAATAATTTTATCAATTTATGGCATGTTTTACTTGACATTAAAGATTTACAAAAATTTACAATTGAGGATGTTATACTCGATCTTCTTTGTGTATTGAATTGCAACTATTTTACCGACTTTACCTTATTTTTTAAAATATTTTATTTTGATTTTCATATTTTACCAGGTAACTAAACATCTTCTCATTCTAGCTTTATTTAATACTTACTTGAATATTAAAATAATAAATCATAAGTATTTATTCTTATTTATTTTTAGATGTTGAATAATTTAATGTGTAGTTTGGTTGAGAAAAAGAACATTGTTGGACTTATCTAAATGAATTCTATCTAATTATGATTTTTTACATTTTTAATGTATTTTATTTTCTAATAAATTGACTTTTTCTTATTAGATACTTGTATTAATACCTAGTTTGATAATCAATAATGTTTCATAGAACATGTTTAGTATCTAGGAATGTAACTTTCTAGTAAAGTTTATCTCATATCTTAAAAATTTTGCTTTGATTTTCTTATATTATACTTCGAAACAAAAAATGTTCTATCACACAACTTTTAAATATCTTTTATTTGGTTATATTATAACATTTAAATTTTTCTCATTTAAACTTTAATATATATTTAGTTTATATATATATATATATACATATATATATTTATATAATTATTTAGTATATTTTGTGCTTATTTACATTAATAATTCATACTTTTTCCATATTAAGTACGATCAAGACGAAACCATTGTGTTAATATTTCTAATGATATTTGGATTAGCACAAGATTTGAAAATTCATTTTCACATTTTTAGATATTTCACTTATGAATGTTTTGGCACATTTTTAAAGATATTTGGATTCATACATCATTTGATGATTTATTATGTTATACTTGATCTACTTTGTATCATGGAATGCAATTATCTATACTATTTATCTAATTTCTTCACATAGTTTTCCTTCATTTGGTTAAATTACTTTGAAACTATAAATCTCCTCAAGTGTGACCATTACATTATTTTAATTTAGTCATATTTTATTGCATCAAGTTTTCTTATTTTTAGCTTTAACATTTATTTACTTAGTTAATATAACATTTTGTTATTATTAAGGTTTATTTAGTTTGAAAATTTTTATTAATTTTAAATGAGATAAAATCAAGAGAAAACAAACATAATTATACATATCTTTAAATGCACTATATAGTTAAATATTGGATTATATATTTTAAAAAACATTTTTTGTAGTTTGGCATGACTGACGTTACATTTATGTATTTACCTAATATGATGGTTAAGCATGTTGTAGTCAATCTAAAATATACAATAGAAATTAAAATATTTTAAATAAAAATTTATTTTTTCTTTAAAATTTATTTTAGATATTTGTTTAACCTTATCATAAATGTTTTTAAACATTTTTTAAAAATATTTTTGTGAGAAACAAAGAATTTTTTTCTAAATAATTCACTCGCATTTTTGTTGAAACACTCTTGACGTGATGCAAGGAGCTCATTTGCTTAAAATGAATGTACGAAGCTAAAATGTACAACAAGGAGTAAATTAAAGGGAAAAAAGTTAATGAAGCATAAACAAACAAGTTGATATCTGAAATGAAGTGTTAATTGCATAGAGGACTTGTGATCAAGCTTAAACAATAAACAAAGAAAAAGAAAAATTATGAGTAAAAGTTTCTTTTTAATTAAATTTTAAAATTAACCATTCATAATGATTAATCGCATTATTTTAAGCATTCTTGAATTTTAAATTATAGAAAGGCGTTATTTGACTCAAGCTTCAAAAGAACATCAAAAACAAACATCAAAGTGATAGTGAGGTCATAGAATTTTTCAATTTTTGTGTGAGCAAGATGACGTTTCCAAGATGATTTTGAGGACATTCTTTTGCAATATGCTCCTCTTGCTTATTGAGTATATCTCATGTGCATTAGCTTCGTGGACCTTCTTTTAGAGTGAATTTGGGAAAATTTTTTATCCTTGCAAATCATGACAATGCTAATGACTTTTTAAAATTGTAAAGAAAAGATCATGTTTGATGAGGATGATGTCTCTAAAAAGATTACACCCTTCAAACCCACTTTAGTTGGTAACATTTTTAGTTGGATGACCCAACATGGAATTTTAAAGAGTAAATTCAAAACAATTGGAATCTTTGAATCTATCATGACGAGGTAAGCATGTGTGTCGATGATTTTCATTAGAATTGGAAAACAAATGTGCAATATTCCCAAAATTGTAGTCTTTCAAATGGAGGTCGTTGAATCTTCAAACTTTTTAGCTCAATACTAAATCTTTTAAGCTCTAGTGTGGATCACGTTGGAGCTCCATCTAATCAACTTGGCTAACAAGTAGGTTCTATTCTCAATCATGTTAATAATTAGCAAATCATTAAAAGTATTATTATGACAATAAACTTAACAAGGCTCCATGGGGCTCTAGTCTATGTTTTTGTCAATCTTATTAAAAATCTTCCTTTTGATATTATAATCCCTAGAAATATTGGGTGCAACAAAAGCTTATTGAAAAAATTTAACTAATGTAAATAGAAATGCATAACTTATGTTCATTATAATCATCCACTAGTGAAATTACATGTCATCATCTAATTATTAAAAATTTTGAAAGCTTAGATCCTTCATTTCCTCATCGCCACACAAATAAAGCCATGTACTATATTATTAACAAAAATATGGTGATCAATTATATCATCGACATAGCTTAAACAAACTATATAAGCTCTTGATATCGACATAGCTTAAACAAACTATATAGCTTAAACAAATAAAGCCATGTACTACCTTTGCGCCGGAGCTACCTTTACGAATCTTGACTTGGAGCTACCTTTGCGCCGGAGCTACCTTTACGCCGGAGGTAAGTTTTCGTCCCGGTCTCCGGCGTTTGCCGGAGAAGCCTTCATGCAGTAAATATGGGATCCGTCAACCGATCCTTTGCGGAAGTCCTAGGCGGGGGGGCAAATCCCCGCCGTGTAAACCCCGGCGAGCCACTCTATTCAACGGCGAGCCGGAAATTACAGTGTCTCCCGACGAAGTATCTAAACTGTCTGAACCATATAAATTGGCGTTAGTCGGCAAGTTTTCACATGGGAGACCTCCTCTTGACGTTATTCGCACTTCGATGGCCAAAGCCGGTTTCCGAGGGGCGGTCACGGTCGGGCTTCTTAACTCCCGCCATGTCCTGTTAAGGTTTGCTGTGGAGGAGGATTATTTATTCTGTTGGCTGAAGACGGTTTGGAATGTTAAGGAGTTTCCTATGCGTCTTCTGAAATGGACGCCGGAATTTCGGTTTGAGGCGGAGCCGACGACTGTGCCAGTCTGGGTTTCGTTTGATAATCTACCTCTTCACCTCTTTGATAAAGCCATTTTGTTCTCTATGGCGTCGGCAATTGGATCTCCACTCAAGGTCGACACGGCCACGGCGGCCGTTTCTCGGCCTCATGTTGCTAAGGTATGTGTTGAGCTTGATATTACGAAGGTGCTTCCGAGAAGGATCCGGATCTCGGCACAGTCCGGCGTGGCGACTGATGGATTCTGGCAAACTATATCATACGACAACTTGCCAAAGTACTGCTCCCAATGTTTGACCATTGGACACAGTAGGGAACAATGCAGAAACCGGCCCATGGCGGTGGTATCAGTACAGGAGGATAAAGGCAAGCAGCCTTTTATCGATTTGCCGCGATCGAGCTGCTCCACGCCACCTAAAATAAACTTTGAAATAGGGCAATGCTCTTCCCCTAAATCCCCGACCAAAACCATCCTTCCTGGTTACCGAGAAGTCCGCGTACGTCGCCCCAGGTCACGCCTTGCCGCTGCGGGCGTCCTCGGTTCCCTGTGAACTGGACAAGATGCTGGCCAAGGCGGCGGATACGGATATTGACAGAACCTTGTCAGAGGAATGTTCATCGACAGCTTTACTTTACCAGCAGCCAGCTTGGTTGGAGCATAAGTTGCTTCCACAAAATCTGCAAGAAGAACTGGAGCGAAACAGAGGTCCGGTGCCCATCTTCACGCCCTCCCCATTCCCCACGGAAATTCAAACTGGGGACACGGAATCCTCCAATATGCCGAAGCAGAGGATCACAGACAATAATTCATCACACTCTTCCCCTAGGATGGAGGTACGAGAACAGTCGAACGCGGTTGATATGGATCCCGGTTCTGGCCGATCAGAGCTCCTTGGCGAACTTCAGCAAGCTGCTGAATTCCCGCCTCTGGTGGCCATCAAAGTTAAAAACAGAAGAACCAAAAACAGGGGAGGGACGAAAGTTGTCTCGCCTCCACACACTCGGAGTGCGGCGGGCTCCAAGCCGCCTCCTATTCCTAATGATTAACGTCCTTTCGTGGAATGCGCGCGGGGTTGGCAACAGTGCAACCCGGGGACGGCTTCGTCGGCTCGTCCTCACGAACGCCATCGACATACTTGTTTTAATCGAACCCAAAATTGGGGCTGATCGTATTGCAGCACTGGTTTCGGAACTGGGCCTGGCTGATGGCTGGCCCTTGCTCAACGGGAAGCTTTGGTTATTATGGTCTCACCGCTGTGGTTTGTCTTTGGTTCGGTCCTCCGACCAAGCGGCTTTGGTGTGTGTGGACCTGGCAGTTTCTCAGTCTATATATGTCACCGCGGTGTACGGTATGCATACTCGCAGCCTTCGCCGGTGTCTCTGGAAGTTTATTACAGAGACCAGCGCTTTGGTCGGGGATGTTCCGTGGTGCGTCTGCGGTGATTTCAATGTCACCTTGCGGGCACAGGATCAATGCGGGACGAAGCGGTTCTGCAGCAAGGAAGCTTACGACTTTGACGAAGCCATCTCGGCGGCTAATCTCATCATCCCATCAACAACAGGAGGGTCGTTTACATGGCAAGGGAAGCGACATGGTGCCATTCTCCTTAAACGATTTGACTATTTTCTTTGCAATGACAGATGGATGGAAGAATTCACGAACAGTCGCGTCGAAATCCTCCCCCGCACCACCTCTGATCATGCTCCCATTCTGTTTCGGCCGGGACAGATTTGCAACACGCCCCCAAAACCGTTTCGTTTTCTGAACATTTGGCTGAACCACGTGAACTTCGCGGATGTCGTGTGTTCCTCCTGGCAGGCTCCTATCGCGGCAACTGGGATATTCAAACTGGTCGGGAAAATTGCGAGATTGAAGAAGGCTATTAAAGTATGGAATCGCTCGGTTTTTGGAGATCTCTTCAAGAACAGGACCATGGCTGAAAAAGCGGTGTCGGATGCAGAGGAGAAACTAGCGATTTGCCTCTCGACGGAAGCGTCTCAAGACTTGGACAGGGCAAATAAACATCTGGCCTTAATGTTGCAGAATGACGAGGACTACTGGCATCAGAAGGCTGGCCTCCGCTGGATGCGTGATGGGGATGCGAACACCAAGTTTTTTCACGCATCGGTCAGGATGAAGCGACATAAACTTGGGATTCAGAAGCTTCGTCGATCGGACGACTCATGGACGGAGGGTGTGGAGGAATTATCTCGTTTTCTTCCGCTTCATTTTCAGGAACACTTCACTGGCACAAGCGGTTGTAGCCAGGCGATCGTCGACTGCTTGACTTCTTCCATGAAGAAGGTCAACACGGATTTCAACGACGCTTTAACCCGGTCAACCAATGCCGTTGAACTGGAAAGAGTACTTATGTCTATGGCGGCGTCTAGTTCCCCGGGCCCGGATGGATTCACGGTGGAGTTTTACAAACGCTTTTGGGCAGTACTGTCTGAAGACCTTGTGGAGGCCGCGAACGATTTTTTATCCGGAACTCGCATCCCAGCGGCGGTTGGCGCCACGTGGTTGTGTCTGATCCCCAAATCCCCGGCCGCGTCTTCTCCCTCCGACTTTCGCCCCATTGCCCTATGCAACGTGAATGCAAAAATCCTTTCGAAATTACTCGCTTCTCGCCTGGCTCCTCTTCTCCCGACGATTATTTCGGAGGAACAATCGGCAGTGGTCAAAGGACAATGCATCACCGACAACATACTTTTAATGGAAGAAATGTTGACCCGGTTGAACACTCGACGTCGACATCGCAACGTCATTCTGAAGCTCGACTTCAAATCTGCATTTGACAAGGTTAACTGGTCGTTTTTGATTGCGGCGCTGCGGGCAAAGGGTTTTTGTTCGAATTTTTGTTCGATGGTTATGAATCTACTGGAGGCAACCCGTCTATCGGTTTTGCTGAATGGCTGCCCGAAAGGCTATTTTCAACCTTCCTGCGGTGTTCGGCAAGGAGACCCGCTGTCACCTGCATTATTTGCAATTGTCATCGACGTCTTTAGTCAGAACCTGTCGAGCGCCTTCCAATCGGGGCGCATTGAATATTTTTCTTCCCCCCGGCAGTGTAGCCCGATCTCACACCTGGCGTACGCTGATGATGTAGCCATCTTTACAACCATCCGCAAAGCTTCTCTCCGTCACCTTGCTAGAAGCATCAACACGTTCCTGAAGGCTTCCGGGTTGGACCTCAATAAGGAGAAATCGTCCGCCATACATGCCAAGTCTTCATCCTTATCTGGGAATGTTCGTGTTAAATCCATCCTGGGTTTTCCCTCGACGAAGATGCCTTTGCTTTATTTGGGTTGCTGGCTTGATACCAGGCGTTCCCGCAGCCACCTGTTCCTACCTCTGGTTGACCAAGTGAAATCACGAATTGCGTCTTGGCAAAACAAACTCCTTTCGATGGGCGGGAAGAAAGTTCTTATTAACAATGTTTTGAGCTCGATGTCCGGGTACATTGCGGCTGCAATGGCCCCTCCCATGAAATCGGTAAGGGCGGTCAATAGCTCGTTTGCTCGCTTTTTCTGGGGCAAGACAAAGGACACAAATAATCATCATTGGGCTGCATGGCACAGGATTGCGCGGCCTGTGGATGAACAAGGTATTGGTATAATCAATTTTGAGGTACAGGCTCTGGCGCACTCGGCGAAGCGGTGGTGGCGGCTCCTCCACACTTCTAATCTTTGGACCAAGTTTTTTTGTCAGGCGTATCTCACGAGGGAGAACCCATTCCAGCTGAAGCATCGCGTTTCTCCAGTTTGGCGTAGCCTGGTAAAATTTAGGGCGTTGTTTCCGGTCTGTTCGGAGGAAGAAGACGACGGCTCGCCCACGGGTTCAGCTCGGGACGCGTCGCCCGGTTCAGTTGGCGTGTCCGGTTTGATTGGCGTTTCCGGTTCGGAGCTGGACCAGATTCTTGGTTTAGTTCCATTTGGTTTGAACTTGGTGGATGAATTAAGCGGTTTGGTGGGATGGCTTGATAAATGCTCGGACCCGTATGGAGGATTTTCCTTTGCAACAGCCTATGACATCTTGAGCAAGATGACGTTACCTTCCATTCCCAAGCATTATGATAATCGACTCCTCTGGCATTCTAGAATTCCGGAAAAGGTTTCCATCTTCATGTGGCGCCTATTCAACAATGCGCTGCCTCTTCCTTTGAACTTACAAAAGATGAATATCTCACTGGCGCCGAAATGCCCTTTCTGCCCCGACGTGGACACAATGGAACATATCTTTTGGCGCTGTCGTATGGTATACCCAACTTGGCAGTGGTTTGGCCGTACTCTGGAGGTCTATGATCAAACTAATCTCCTTGAGCTGGTGCAACATTGGTGGTCACACAAATCCTCTCTCAAATCACTTGCATTTTCAATTCCAGCAGCAATATGTTGGTTTGCTTAGAAGACAAGGAATGCGGCACTCTTCTCAGGCACATGCTGTAGGCCAGACAAGTTTCAGTGGGAAGTCCAAATTTTCTTAATTTCTATGTACCACATGCGAGCTGGGAAACTCCTTGGCATTGAAAGTCTCCTTCTTAGGAGACTGGGTCTTATGTAATATTTCTATCAGTAATAAAAAAAAAAAAAAAAAAAAGATATCCACATTCATATCATGCCAAAGATCATATGTATTGAAACTATACATTATTTCTTCTTTGAAGAGAAAATTGTGGAATTATTTTTGCTTTAGAATTATACAACAGGTTGTACTTCATGCTTTAACAAAATCATTTGGTAGTTATGTTATTGCATTTAAAAAACTTTAGTAAGTTTGTGACAGAGTATCATTCTGCACATCACATTGAGGTTCCATTGGATACTAATCCTACATAGACGTAGAGCAATTCCATGTTTGACATCTCAACTTTTAGTTAGTCTCTGACATCATTTGCATTATGAGGGCAAATTACAGTTGACCCTTGCTTATTACACTTTTTATTATTCATTTTATCAAATTTTTAAGTCATTTGTATTTATAATTTCTCAATCATTTGGAGATTGATTGGTAGCTTTTTAGAAATTCTAACTTTTAATGCTATGTAGTGTATCTTTATAGTAGATTGATAATTCTATTAGCAAAAAAATTTTTCAAAATATCTTTAAAAGTGCTTAAAATTGATCGTTGTGTTGCTTTTTTTGCTCACTATCATTTTTCACCTTTATCAGTACTAGTGTTAATTCATATGTCCTGTCATACCCACCATAACTCTTAAATCTCATTCATCCGATCAACACACACTGACCAGTGTTGATCTATAATCCATGAAATCTCTTGACCAATCAACACATGTCAACATGTTAGCCCATGTAGACATGAATATTAGACTTGGGGTGTAATTGTGTCTCCCTACCTATGCTGCGTTGATGTTGTAGGCCACCTACTTGACACTCACTAGATCAAAACACAAAATGCACATGCCAATTTAGGAGCTTCTTATGCAAAACTAATTTTGCTTCATTTAAAATAATATTTTTGGCTGAATTCAAATTATTTTTTTATAATTTTTTATGTATTTTGGAATTCTAAAAATGTACATTAGAATTTTAAAATCTATTCACTTTTTTTCCAATAATATCCTTTCATATCCTAGCTTAACAAATTATTATTATAGCATTAAGATATCTATAAATAATGATACTCCCAATATTGTAAGTAAAATAATTTGAATAAAATAACAAAGTGCTAGCATTAAGGTAGTTTAATAGAAGCATGTTTTGTATATTCAATATATAGGTAACCAAAGAAGGAGAGTAAAAGGCTTAAAAAAGAGAGATTCCAAAATATTATCCAGTATTCACAAGAGCATATAATCTCTAAGAAAGCTCTTAATCATTTAACTTCGACATTTGGGAAATTACTCATCTAATCCAAATTTCTAGTATGTTTGAGTGAATATGTGATTTTCTTATTTATCATTCTAAAAGCTCCACTTGTGCACCCTAACCCTTCACCACTAACTTGAGTATTCTAGATGTTTGTTATTAAAATGACATTTTGTTTAGCTTAATATCCCATACATTAATAATCAATGGATGTCTTAAGCTTATAGGAAAGTTTTTAATTGTCTGGAAATACTTAGATTTTCGATTGCAAACCTATATCACTTTTGGGTAGACCTTTATATGGATATGTTCCCTGAACATGGGAACTTTTCAATTATTGAAGGCCAAAAAAATTTTTTTAGGATATCATTTCATATTATTTTAGTATTAAAGAATGGCTAGCTAAAAGAACTTTGCATAACTTCTAATTTGTCATTAAACCAACATTTTAATTTTGTACAATTTTTTTAATAGCTAGAATTTATTAAAAATTATATGAAATAACATTACAAAATAAACAAAAAAATCTTATTTCCAAGTCTAATGGTACAACAATTATTAATTTTTATGTTCTTTTGATATTACATTTCATGATTTCTTTTTTTCTTTATCTTTATGATCATGAAATGATATAAGGTTACTTAAGAAAATATGAATCAATAACACTTAATGATATTTGAAGATTTCTTTCACTAGTGAATTACATGTAAAAAAATTACTATAACAATGTTCTCTCAAAAATAAAAAATTTTGATTTAAGTAATAAAATTTTTTCTAGTTTATGAGTTTTATGAATTCTATTGTTTGATTGAAATATTTTACTTTATACGTCATATATGCACATGCATGCATTCTCGCAAACTCTTCTTAACATTGATACTAATAAATTTTATACACGAAGATGCCTTATCATCAAGGACCAATTTGTATGCTTTACATATTTAACTTCAAAGGTAACTCAAAATTATTGTTATAGACAAAGTAAAATTTTATTACACTACTCTTTGAGGAAAACAATTTATTCAATTCCATGAAAATATACTCGAATTAATAGCTTACATTTTTTGATGTGAACTAAAAATACTTCATAGTTACAACACATTACTACCTCTAATAAACACAATGTTTATTGGAGTCGTAAATACAAAGCTTTAGGAAATCATGTAGGTCTTTCAACATTATAAGCTCCTACATAGGCTAAAATTAATTTGGTTTGATTCAAAATGACATACCCAATTTCTCATTAAGATTAGCATCTTAAACTATTTGATTTGGGAGCTATTCTATGTGTGTAGATAATATTCTCATCAAGGTTCTTGACGTTATATGCTATATGTAAAATATATTATGCATATAAGTACTATTGCAGAATTTAATCACCATTATTTGTTAGATGTTAAAATATTTAGTAAAACTAAGTTCATAATGATTAGCATTAAGGATTCATCATGTACCCAACCTTTAACAAGAAGTAATAAATACTTAAACTTAGCAAAACACTATAAGAATTTAAGATTATAATCAATATAAATAAGCATTTGTCAATATAAATCAATTAATCAATTAATTTTGATTCACAAGGAATAAAGCCACACCAAAATTGATGAGGATGAATCCATTGTGATTCAAAAAAATTTAATAAGGAATCTAGATGAACTTGAATTCTAAATCCAAAAATATATATGTTGTGTTTTGTTTTGAATTGCTAATAATATTTATTCACATGTATTTAACCTAATCAAAACTTTCAAATCACAACCAATTGTTATACATAGATTATGGAATTCAAAACATGTAAGAATTAGTGTATTTCTTATGACAAGTTGTCATCTAAGAAAGCTAGGTTATTGTGCATTTTATAGTGTTAAATTATGTTGAATTATGATGCACACAATTATTTCTCTATTAAGGAATGACTACTTAATATTGCATATCCCAAATAATCTCTGTTTTTGATTTTATTGAATACATGAGCAATAATAATGAAAAACAAAAAATTAAATGGTCAATGGTTGTGATGGATAGGTAGTGGTATTACCTATTAATAATCTTTTTTTCTATCTAGAGTGGAGTCTTTGAAACTTCTGGTGGTGAGTTCCTACCCTCCAACAAATTTGAGTTATAGTAAGCTAGTGGGCCAGCAAGTTTTTATTATATGTTTAGAGGGTCTCACCTCCCTCAACCATTGTTTTTTTCCTAGGTATCTAACCTTTCACTAGTTCGCATCGACCAAAGAAAACTTTCAATGGTCAACCAAAATTTTTATTCATTAAATAAGAAATTGAAAAAATTGACACACCATTCAGGCTTGAATTAATGGTGAAATTTTCATATGTTTTTCCAAATATTGACAGCAGAATTTTGGAAAAGAAAAAATTTTCAATAACTAAAAGTTATCCTTTTAGGATAACTAACATGTACTAATTACATCTGATAGATTATTTGAGAAGTTGGCTTCACCAAGCATGGAACATTGGTGAATTTAAGAAAACCATTTTAGGATGCATCATTAGTTTCACGTGAATGTTGTTTGAATCAACATTAGCTTTAACTTTGGCTTCATTTTAGTTTTCAAATGAGGTTGCTCTATACTCCTTAGCTTTGGTAGTAAAAAATCCTATACAAGTGATTATATCTACTATAAACCTAACTAGAATAAGCACAAAGAAGATGTGTCTTGTAGTGGATCTAGTGAAGGAATTACCTAGTTGAATCTAGATAACAAAAAACTTGGAAACTCAAATAGATTATTAAAATGAATTCAATATGATAACTTTGTCATTAGAGCAACTTCTATGACAAAGTTCACACCTCTCTTCAATGTAAAATAATGTCACCAAATATGCAAGCAAAAATGAGCATTGGCAAATGTGATTGAATATAGTCTCATTAAGCCATATTTAAGAACTAGGCGACCTTCGAAATGAAAACTCACTACATTCTGATAGGGATGTTGTTTGAAAAAATATTAAGGCACTATGAAATTATTCCACTGTAAGAAAGGAGTTTAAAAAGTTGCAAATTGTTTAGCTAATACAATTGGAAGTAGAATTAGCACATGCTTAGGGAAAACCAAGTTTCCAAATGAATTTGCATGATACAATCATTTTAAAACTTTTGTAATGACTAGCTTAAATGATTTGCAAATTCCAATCTAATGTAATCTAAAGAGGAAGATTTCAACCTAATTTAGAAAGGGAACTCAAAGAGAAATGTTAGAAATAGTTAAAAAGGCATCATAGTTTTACTAGGATTCATAAACTTTGCTTATTTTTTTAAATTTCATAACAAATGACTTTTATTGGATAACATCCTAGCTTGTAATATAAGAGGTAGAAATAATAAGAGCTATGGAAGTTACTTTATGCTTCTACTAAATATAAAAACAATTCTGATTACTTTTATAAAATCGATGGCTAACAAAAGCTAATTGAATAATCTGTCTAAGAGATCATAATTTGAGTACTACATTACAAATAAATCCGATGGGATTTAGGTATTATGAATTAAAAGCATCCATTATCAAACCTTAAATGAGGACGAGCAGTTTGTTCACTAGCTCATTGATAATCCATGGAGACAAAATGGTGTCTATAATACGTATGGGTATGCTAAATTCAAGGGGTAAATGAAGAACACTTTCGTACATGGTGGCTCAAATTTTAGAGGAAATTAAAGCTCCTTGGATAGAAAAAGTATACTTTAATGTAATAGCTACACTTGATTAGTACAAAAGTCCATCCAACCTTAGTTGGGAAGTAATGAATGAATTAATTGATTACATCAGTCAATTGTGCCTAAGAGAACTCTCATTCTTTGGGCTTTGTTTACAGGGATAGGGAATGAAAGGGCAAAAGTTCTTAAAAAGGCTACATTGATTGTTAGACAATCATGGTTAGTATGATCTATTCTCAACAACAGTAATGCAATATTTTTGTAGAATTGGATCAACTTAATGTTTACTTTAATCTATAAGGGGTCATACTCCTATACCAAATTTGTTAAATTCAAAACATATGAGTTAGTTATCTAAAAGTCATCAAAAATATAGAAAATGTTAGTGAAATTCTCTTAATATTTAAATAATAAATAATTTTCTCACTTTTAAATTCACCATCATTATTACTTCTAATGACAACAAAATTAAGACCAAACTCCTTTTCTAATTTAGTTATCAACATATAAACATGTCTATAAGATTTACATCCTTTTTGTAGGAAAATTATATATGTATACCTAAAATAATCATCTAACACAACTAGTCCATATTTCCAATGTCATACGATTATGTGTTGTGCATGTCCAAACCATTTATTTGAGAAACTTCAAAGGGTATACATAATCATCTACAAAAGGAAATTTAGCTAAACCCTTTATTAAGTTATATTTAATTATTTTTCGTAAGGTATGTGTGCTAGCATGATGAATTCTTCCATGCCATAAATTGATTTCATTAACATATTACCCAAACATTCTGTTTAAAAACTGTCTATATTTTTCAAATAATGTAAATAAGTGTTATTTCTTTTAGTTGTAATAACTTATAGATTTCTATCATTACAAATTTTATATGTAATAGAATCAAATAAAATACTAAAACTGCTATCACATAAACTTTAAACTAATAATCTTTAATAATAAAAAAATGTAGAATTTTTAGTAGTACTTATTCATTTGATATGTTTCTTTGAGTTCTCATTAAGTACTACTTTTCCTTCAACATAGGCATCTTATTAGGTTAATAAATTGATTGTTTCAATCATGCTTCTCATACATCAACAATCCAAGAATCTTTTCTTACTCATCGTTTAAAGAAAACCATTCTATAATTATGAATTAATTGCTAGACTTATGAAGCCAAATCTTTTTGGGTCAAGCATATTTTTAGTGGTTGAACTACAGTTCTCCCTAACTACAAAGAATCTTTAAGAAGTTTAGATTAAATATAAGCTTTAATAATGCCTACATGTGTTGTATAGTCAATTTGTATGCTATAATGACATGTAAAATTGTTATTGTAACCTTATATAATATTGGCATTTTCTTTATCCCTATGAACATGAAATATTCTAACATTTGAAAAGAAATAATTTCTTCTAATAAGTTTTGCACTTAATAATGAACGAGTGAATTTCATGGATATAAGATAATTAGTTCTTTAACTAACAATGCATGCCCTTAATTTTTTATTTTAATCCATCATTAGCCTTTTGGATGTTCATAAAGACTTAAATATTCTCTATGCTTTTCTTTTAGTTTCTTATATTCCTTACGTAAAGTTTCATATTATTACACACAACTTAATTATTATGGTGATCATTGATTATAATAACTTACCTCCACTTAACTTTAATGAAGTTCTCATTTCTTCGTCATCCTCTTGTGCCACCACCAAATACAGCTCTTCATTGTTCTCTTCCTATTCACTTGTATTAGGCTCCTCAAAGCCACTTCAAGCTTTATTCAATGCTTCCTTCTTCTAGTTCTTGCTCTTTTTCATTGCATTTTTCTCTTTTTCAATTCAATCTAACTCCATAGGAAATGCCAGTTTGGTATGTCTAAGTTTGTCATGCACATGGCAAAAGATCTCTTTTCTTCTCTATCTTTTTGGAACTTTGTTTCATACATCTTCTTTTAACACCAAAAATTTTAGCAAAACATCCAAAAATATGAGCTATTCATCTTCATCTATAGTCTCCTCTTCTAAAGTATCTTCCTCTTATTTTAGTGCTATTTTTTACTCTTTATTCATTAATTTTTTCTACAAAAAGCCTTTCACATCTTTTCTCCACTCCATCTTTAGTTCATTAGTCATGAGCTCACCTATAAAGTCATCCATTTTTGTGGTAGAAATGTTTGTAGTAATCCTGATGATTGTTGTGAAAGATTAATACTCATTAAGAAAAATTTTAAGGATTTTTTTAAAAGTTTATTCATAGATATAATCTTTTCCTATTAACAAGTCCATTAATAATGTTATTAAATTGAATAAAAACTCTTTTAATAGATTAATTAGAAAGCATTTTGAATAACTCTTAATCATATGACATCATATAAATTTTAATTACTCAAACAAAAACATGTACCTTTTTATGTTACCATTAACTTGTGGCAAATTTCAAAAGTAATTTCTAATAAACTCATAATTCTATTGGCCTGAACAACATTCATAGTACAAATTAAAATTTTTATAGCTTTATTAAATTCTATGTTTTTTCTTTTTATCCATTTTTAATTTTTTTTTTAATGCAACCTATGAATGTTTTTCACTATGCATTTCTCTGCTTACTAACATCAAGTGAGTGGTAGTCTTAATATTTGAATAGAGTTTGCAATGACCATAAAAAAATTGTAGCTTGCTAAAGGAAGTTGTTAGTTCACCCTTGGCTTTTGATGAGTCATGTCTTAAATGTTTCTTATTTCATTTTAATAGACTTTTTTACTTTAAAATAGGTTCACATGTAAATAATAAGTAATGGACATTTGAAGATGGTGAAGTAGAGATATTTAAAATACCTTTGAGTGCATAGCAAGCTTCAAGGATTAAATATATGTTCATCAAATTTACAAAAGTTTTTTTATTATAGAATATTAGTTTATTAATTTTATGGTAGTCTCATTTCTTTTTTAATTTCAAATCATATTGTTGTATCAAATTGTTCAACAATCTCCTTCATTTAGCAAATAAAGAAGATTTTTTTAATCCCACAAAAATTTTCCAGTTTAAATCTTATTTTTGTCAAATTTCATGTAATTTGTTTTTCTTAATTTTACTTAAATTAAAAAAATTAATTATGTTAATTTTTTAATAATTTAAATAATAAAAAAATTGCCGCATCCTAGCTTGTGCCCAAGTGCAAAGCTCTCAGGTCTGGTTAGCTCGAAGGGGCACTCGCAATCGTTGGGTCAAGAAATAGTTAGAACTAAACTAGTTCAAGGTCGTTCCCACAGATGGTGAATTCCTAAACTGGATGGGGTAAGGCATTGGATCGAGCAGGGTAGTATTGAAACATAGAATATGAGTGGACAAGAAGGGAGCCAACCCAATTCGATTTGATTATTAATCTCATGTGAAATCCCTTGTGTGAGTTTGTATCCAAATTGATATCACACGGTGGGGATCATCTCATCTTTATTAATTAGTGATAACCAACTCTATCAATTTTATATGGTTTATCCCCACATCTGGTCACCATAGCTTTATCCTAACTTATTAGACGATTAGGCTTTTTTTTCGTTTTATCCTTGGATCACGTGACACTTATTTATCCTATTTGAATCTTATGATTAAGATCTACTTTAACTTTATTAATGTTGAATAAAATGATCAAGATCTCATCCAACATGATTGGATCGCCAAGATGAAATCTGTTTTGATCTAATCACCTATAACTCATCTACTAATTCAATTTTAGATTGATGGTCTATATCACCATCGATCAGATCCAATGACCTTAGTCCAACCCTCATAATAATTAATTATTTAGCTCTTACATTACCCATTTTGAAAAAAGTATTTTAACCAATTTGTAATAGCTTTTTTAAAGTTATTTGGTTATAGAATTTTACATAACTTTTGTACCCTTTCCAGTAGCTATAATGAAAATTTTTCAATAAAAAACTAACAAGTGTAAGTGAAATACCTAACGAATGTGAATCAATTTTTTAGATCTCAACAAAACACAGCTCAATATTCTATTGAGATAAATTCTACTAGTAATAAAAATACAACTTCTCCTTCTCAAATTATCAAATTTTTATAGCTAAGCCTTGCTCATTAAAACTTTTAAATTCTCATTTCTCTTCTTAGGTGTAAGCTGATTATGTTTTGTTTCATTAATAAAAATTTATAGGAAGCTATACAAATTTATCACAGTATTTTTGTATTGCTTGTTTTTTCTCTTTGGTTAACTGATGCAACATTTGTGAAAGCTCGAATTTATTTTGATCTTGCAAAAAATCATGTTTGGATTAAGCTCACAAAGGCATGAGCTATAGCTGAACCAACAAAAGCTAGTAAGTTGAACGTGAACCAAAAAAAACTTTAAGTTGTATTCTTTTAACAGTGGTATTTTCTCAACCTCAATTAGTGGTCGATGTTGCATTAATTTTAACATAACTACTTAAAATTATGGTGTCTTATTATAATTTTTATCTTTATTTTTCTTTCTCATATTAAAAATAATATACATATTTATATTCAAAGGTTTTTCTAAACATAAAATTATTCTTGAGAAATAAATTCATTCTAAAATTTAAAAATTATTTTTGAGTGCACAATTAATCTTCCTCTTGCGAGAATGGCAACTACTTTCATTTTAGAAGCACATTCATCAAAACTTGTTCAAGAATTAATTTAAGAAACTGTTCTACATGGGCAACTTAATCACCTTAGAAAAGCACTTGACTCTAATATCAATTCAAATATGCGCTATCAAGAGGGAAGAATTGATAGGAAAAATATTTTGACTTAGGAGAAAGTATTTTTAAAAATATATTTTACAATAACAATTGTATGTTCTCCTAACCTCAAATAAATCTTTGTTAAACATTTTTGTGTAAATATTTTTTTTAAAAATACATTAATTATATTTTAGATTTTGAAAAAAATGGAAAATAACAAAATTGGAAATAGTAAAAACGTACAATAATCTTTAGTGATTCAAGTCATATTCAATCCTAAAACTTCCCCAAATAAAAGCTATGAAAACACAAACTAATTAGCATAAGACTTTGAAAAAATGATGATGCTCACAAAGATGAAATAAAATAAATAAGCTATAGCAATCCTTCAATGAAATGAAACTTGTGGAAAGCAAAAAATTATAACAAGACATTTCATTTTGAAGCACATAGTAATCCTATGCTCTATGAAATATATAATAAAGCACAAAGATATTTTTCTTTTACTTAAATGAAAAAGAAAGGAGAGTTAGAGATAGAATAATGATGAACACAACAAATGGAAATAATGGTTAACATAAGTTGCTAAGGCTTAAATCAATTATATTTTTTTATTGTTTTGTCAAATTTTTATATTAAAAATGTCTATTATTTATGGACATATTTTAATAACTAAAGGAAGTCACAAAACATCCTAATTAGTCACTATAAGCAAAATGGCTTGAATTGAATAACTATTTAAAAAAAGTTGCTCACAGTAAAATAATGGGTTAGGTGGCTGAATGGTGCTCATAAAAGTACCATTACAGTCCATAAAGCATCATTATGATTGTTCAAGCTTAGAATAAATTAAGGAAATGAGTGCTCCATGATGGATTTTATTCTAGATCATTATATTAAAAATTGTGTAATTAGATCAAGGTAAATGACAACCACTTGGCTATTTTTAATGGAGATGATTAAATTCAAAGTTATATGATTGAATCAAGGTAAATGATAAATACATGATTCATTTTCATATGGACAATTACATCATAAAAATGAATAAGCAGATTGCAAGATTAAATTCTACCCATTTAAGAAAGCTTGGCAAATCTTCAATCATTCAATCTTGAAAATTGCATGATCAAATTACTGAATTTAAGTCTATACACTTTTGAAAAGATTATGACTATTTGAACATTTGATCACGATGACTCTGACATTAAACAATTTGTTTTGGATCTACATGTTTTCAAAACTAAATGAATTTTAGATCATTTGATGTATACACAAAATAAAATAATGCACATTCGCCTCCTAATTTTTTTCAGTGATATAAGCAAAATGAGTTTCTAAACCTATGTGCCATATGAGTATTAAGTGGTTGATCTAATAATTTTGACCCAAAGTATGATGTAGAAGACATGTTTTAGATGGAACACTGCTATAGTAAGAGCTCTATCCACTGGTTCCAAAATATGAAGTTATGTCATTCTTAAGCAATGTCAACTACACTCATTTACTTGTCTTCAGTTGTGTATTTAACCATTAATCAGTTAATTGTGATATATAATTGAATAAAGTACTTAATGTTGAGATATATTATTTGAAATACTCAACAAAAAAAGAAAAAACAATTTAATGGCTCAACATAACTAATATAAGAAATAATAAACAATGTCAATAATTAAAATTTGTTGTTGGATAATTACTTGAATAAATAACATATAAATAAAACAAATGAATGATAATAAAACTCTATCCATAAATAGCCGTCAAAGCTCTCCTCTTGCTTTCCTGCATTGTCATACTAGATCATATATGCATTACATAATTTTTATTTACATATTTATTGTTTAAAACATCCCCTACCTCAATCTACATATCTAACTATGTTTTTCACTATCGTGAGTTATGTACTAATAATTGGAATGCTTCTCGTTGTGTATTGATTAGTCCTAACGAGACTATGATGCATTATCTATGTTCAACTAAATTATTTTTGTAGAAAACATAGTGGATTACATTATTTATTTAATTTTTTTGGTCTTAGACTATAAAATTTTATTTCTTTAAATAAATTAATAATTTGCACCTTTTTATTACAAATTTATTGTGGTTATCATGACCAGGAAATTTTTTTGTAAGTAAGATATAGAGTTAAAGTTTAATGTTTTAAGTGTTCTATTTTCTTTTTTTTGTGTATGCTAGTAATTTTGAAATTATTTTGTTTATAACATTAACTTTATCTAACTTATAATATCATAAAAGGATTTTTAATATTACATTGCATCAATAATTAATTTTTTTTTCATTATAATATTTATGTATTGTTATGTATTTTAAATTTTTTTGGATAATATAAGTTTTTTTGTTTAATTTTTTATTTTAATATGTTTATTTACAGCTGTAATGACCTTTAATTTATTTTAACTAATTTTTGATAATACAATTAAGTGAAATACTTTCATTATACATCATATTCAATTTTTTTTAACAGTAAATTTTGTATATCATTTTTCCTAACATGGTTAATGTCTTAGGTGTTTCATTTAATTATTATATTATATTTTATACATAAATTATTACTATTTTTGCAAATTTTTTTTTATAAATTTATACTGCTTTGTTGAGTAAATTATTTGTTGACTTTTTTTTGAAAAAAATAAGCCTTTTATGCATTAGTGAGCATTTGATAATACTATCATCAAAAAATAAAAAAATTATTTCATTTTATATTTTCTTTCTTATGTTTTATCTATCCTACATAAAACATATTGATGTTTCACTATTTTAAAATGTTATAAGTATTGTGCATTTTTTAAATCGAAAAAGTCTTAAGGAATTTAAAGTTTGCCTCATTAAATTATTATTTTTAAACCTTATTTTTATAGATGCTTAATTCATTAAATGATATTATAGGTTTGACTTCTCATTGCTATGCTTTTCTATATAATTTATATAGTTAAGATCTTGAATTTTATTTATTATTATAATTATAATTTTTATTATTGAAATATTTTGTTTATCATTTTTTATTTTAAAGTATTTAGCATCATGCATTATAGAACAAATTTAAAAATTTATTGTTTTGTTATCATTGTGATTTTTGTCTTTTTTATACTTTATATTATTTAACTTTGTTGCCTTGTTTATGATTTTTAAATTCATACTATATCATTCACTAAAATTATTAATCAGTTTTTTAAATACACTAAATTCTTAAGTTTTATAACAATAATTTTTAACAACTATTTAAAAATTCGATGTATTGTCATTTTTTTTTATAAGGTTATAATATTTAAAAAATGTTAATGTATAAACTACAGTGTGTTGATTTACTTTTTTAAGTTACATTTCCGAACTTGTAATACTTTATTTTCGGTTATTGTGCTATCATAAGAACGCTTTTACATAGTGTGATGTAATTTTTAAAACTTTAAACAATCTGTAACACTATTCGTTTCCTCAATCGAACAATTTTATTTAAATTATAGAAATTTGAAGTATTTTGTCCAACACAAATATAATTATCAAATGTTTTGCTAGTAAAAAAAATAAAAAGTTAAAAATAATGAAAACTCTTGACCTAAAATTTCTAACATTAAAAATGTGTATATTATTTGTTAAATAGTTGAAGAGTGTGCAATTTGTATAACTTTCCATTATATAGAAAATTGAAAATCAAACAAGTAAAAAATTAGACTTCATTGTTAGTAAATATTTAAAAGGACAAAATTAAAAATATAATTTTTTTTAGAGAAGATTGAAATATCATTCAAACCAACCAAACTTATATATATCAAAAAACGTTTGAAATATCAAATATAATTTTAATGAAAAATTAAAAAAATGTAAATTACTTGTCAAATTCTATAAAAAAAAAGGGTGATGACAAGGTTCTATGTTCTAGTAAATATTATAAAGGAAGTTTTTGGACTTAAAAGTAGAAAACGATTAACAACGCAAAATATTGATGTGATTCAATTGAGTGAGCATTGTAAAAAAAATACTTATATGTAGAAAATTTAAAATAATTTAAGATGATAAACAATATTTTCACAACAATTAAATTAAAATATTTAAAATATAAAAATAAGTTTTTGTTATATAACAAAAAAATAATGAACATGACATTTCAAATAAAAATGAGATAAATATGTCTATTTCTTTAATCATAAAAATATATGAAAAAATTATCATTATCATCCTAAATCATATTTAGATAGTGTCTAATTTGTCTTTTTAAGATTATTTTAGAGTTAACACTAATAATAAGAAATATATTCAACACTAAGAGGAAAAAAAGACTAACATAATGATGAGTTTTTCCATTGTTCATTATCAAAATGTCATTTAAAGGTTATATAAGACACTGACCTCTAATTTATTGTTTTATTTTTTTTCAAGCATTTTCACGTTATTATTTTTTTATTTGTTTAATATTTATATGCCATCACTAAAGTTTTTGACACCTTTTATAACCATTACATTTAGCTTTTTAAATATTTACTATACTAATAATATATTTGTATAAGTTTTAAGATTTAACATATTTATTCACATTACTGGAGTTTTTAGCTTGTAGTTTGAAAAGGTCTATTATTCATGTATTATGTAAATGTTTTATATTTTTAATTTATTAATATTAATTATATTGATAATATTATTTAAAATTTTTAGTATATTTTTACTTCTAATATTTATATTTTAAAACATAAAATTCTCCAATGTTGCTGTATATTTAATTTTTTTAATGTTTATATGAAAGTAATTTTTTATGTTGTCAAAAGTTTTGAATTTAAAATATTTTTAATATGAAAGTAATTTTTTACGTACTAATATTTATATTTTATTTTTATTAATATTTTTAAATGTTTTTATTTTACAGTGTACAAACGTGTTTCTCGTGATTATAAAAGTAAAACAACATATATTTATGTATTAGACGTATAATTTTAATTGATATTATTTTTTACGTTTTGGAAAGATTTATTATTTTCAAACTGCTTTCCTTGTAGTCAACCCATAATCATTGAATTTCTTTAAGAAATTATTGTATTATGCTTTGCACAAGATGAACAATTATATGCAATAGTCTATTCATTTGGTTTAATTTTTATTTTATATTCAAATTACATTTGTGTAATTACTATACTTTTATTATTGCATACAATATTATTATCTTTAATGTTTTACTTTTTCAATTTTTCTAATGTGTTTTTATTTAACAAGAATAACTTGTAATAATTATTTGGATAAAATTTATTACTTACATGAATTTTTTTTTAATTATAAATATTCAATGAATTTGACTATTAAAATTATTATATTGGTATAACTTTTCAAATACATATTATATATAACTAAATCGTTATGAAATTGTTTGGAATATATTTGTCAAAACATTTCAACTTTAAATGTTTTGATGTTATGATTTTTAGTATATATTAATTTTTCAACTCCAACATTTTTGTATAACTTGCACATAAATAGCATTATTTTTTAAATTTTTTTAAAATATATTTCAAAGCTGGAAGTTACATAAATTGCTATTCTTTTAAATTTTTAATTTTTGTATAAATATGTTTAGTAGGTTAGTATATTTATCTTGATATAATAAATAAATAGGTTTTATTAGTTTAAAAAGACATTTCTATCATTTATTTTTAAAATAAATTTTTATATTATTATATTAAAATTTTTGAAACAAATGTTAAAATTTTATATATTATTTCACTTATGTTATTCTTTATACCTTCATAATTGTATAACATTGTTTGAATTAGAAAATTTTAATTTTTTTATATTAGAAATAAAACACATTTAAATTTCTCAAGGGACACATGGTTAATAAAATATTCCAATCCAGAAAATATAACGACTGTCCAGCTTAGATAAAAACGTTATAGATGTACAAAAAATGACATTTACAATATTTTATGATATATATATATATATATATATATATATATATATATATATATATATATATATATATATATATAAATGCCTTTTAGCTTTGTTTCTTGATTCATTTTATTTTTGTCAGTTTAGAAATTATTTTGCCAAAAATATGACAACTTAATTAAAACATTAATAGTCTAATTATTTTTTAATTATTTAAATTATTTAATGTTTTAATAAATCATTTCTCAGTGAATATATAATGAAACATTCCTAATTTTCTTACATTAAAACATAGAATTTGAAGCCTTAGGAGTATTTACTATTAGATCTTTTTCATTTTTTAAAATTTTTATTTTTTTATTTCCTACATTTTCTAACATACATGTATTGGATTGCTATTTATAAATTTTAAGCTATCCAATACCTTTTTATTTACATTTGAATATTGCTCTTTGCCATTGTGATTTTTTTTACTTTGGTTGCAAAGTTGTTTTTTATTTTAAAGGTTATACTGTTTTCACATGTTTTTAAGTGAAACTTACTTTATTTTAGAAGACACACTCTTTGACAAATCAAATGCATATAATTCAAATTTTTTTATAATATATTTTTAATATTTTTTTTTTGTCGATTATCTTCTTTAATATGGTTTCAAATTACTTCAACAACATTCTTGTTATATAATTGGATATCTTATTTAATATTTTACATCATTTAATGCCTTATAGCTTTCCATACATTATTTAATTTACCATATCAATTATGTAATAATAATATTTTATTAAAAACTTAATCTTCAAACATTTGTAAATAAATTTTTGTCTATTTTTTGATGGAGTCTAAATACTATTTACTTCAAAATATTTTTAATTCAAATACTAAAAAAATTAAAAAGATTTAAAAATTTATGTCGTGGAAGGGAAATAATTCTAACTTACAAAGTTCATTTTATTCTTTATCAAAAAAACAATTCTTTTAATAAAAGAATATAAAAAATTTTAATGCCCAAAAAACCCACAAAGATCTTCAAAGACATTGAGCTTTGCAAGATATATATTTTGAATAATGTATAATATTTAAATCAACCAAAATAATGATACATAAATCTATTATATGTTTTCAATATTATAAAATGATTAACATTTGAAATAAAATTATTTGTGTGACATATGAAATAAATTTATACACTGCTCAAGACATTGAAAATATAACAACAAAAATATTTATATTACCCCATCAAGAATGCTTTGATTAATTTTCAAAATAAAAAATGTTGTTTTAAAAAAATTCAAGAAATCAAATAACTGAATTAAAATAAGAAAGTAAAGAATACTAAAAAATATTTAAAATCTTGAAAAACTATTCAAAATTTGTCACAATGCAAGGGATATTATCCACAAAATTGAAACAAAATTAAAAATTGTCATGAATGTTAAATAAGTAAATAATGTAAGATTAAAGCTAAGAACAATTCACTATTGCAATAACATGTAACATATAGTTTTTCTAATAAAAATGAAAGAAAATATGTTTAGCTGAGAATTAAAATATTCTCATGAAAAGGTCCCCACATCGATACATACAAATGATCCAACATTATTTAATGATTAATCAAAATTAAATATTAAAACATTTCATTATATGTATGCTTTGGCCCCGTTAGTACCGAAATTAATGCATTATAAAGAAGTGGAAAAGCTAACTAATGTTGCTATAAATCATCTAAATCTCCAACAAAAGATCATTAATTATGACGTATTATTTCATTTTCATTATAAGCATATACAATCGATTTACTTGTTATTTATTTCAGTCTATTAATTAATTTGATAATTTTTTGTTATAAAACGTTTTATGTAGCCCATAACTAAAGTAATATTTTTAGTAATTTCATTATGGAATCATTTATTAACATTTATAGTTACTTATTATGCTTCTATATATTTATATTTTTAAATCTTGAGATTTTTAATTTTTATTATAATTTCAAAATTTCTCTAAATTAATTTATTTAGAAATTTTTTTGTTAATATTTTGCGTAAATTATTTATTGCTTTTTTACTATTCAATGAGTTTATTTCAACAAGAATATTTTCAAATTTTGTTATGAAACATAAATAAAATACTTGAAACAATAAATATTTTTACAAATATTAAAACAAATTTTTTAGAATTTAAATAAAAGAAATGAGTGTTATGTTGACATAAATAGTAAAAATAATTAAGAAAATTTAAGATTTCTAATATATGACTTATATCCACAATTTCATTAAAAAACATTAAGATAGTACAACAAATTCAATTATAACATAAAATAGGGGAAAAAAGAAGCAAAAGTCAATTTTCTAATAAAAAATTGAATGAGCTATAATTGTGATCGAAAATTAAGCAATCAATATTCTCATTATGCAGAGTGAGAAAGTACATTTTTGAAATAAACAAAATATTAAATACTAAAAAACAAACCTAGAAAAAGTCTAGTAATATATGAAATGATAGAAATTTAAAAAATTAAAAAATATACATAATACTACTTTACTAAGTAATGATAAGCACAAATCATGTAAGCCATAATACTAATATAAATTATTTGAACATCAAAATATGACATATTAAATATTAAACAATATCTAAAATTTTTAAACAAGAATAACTGTTACAATTAAAAATATGAAAAATATAATAAATTTGTAATAAAATGTATCTCTTTATTTAAAACAAGATAAACATGTCTTTAAAACCTATAAAAAAGATACATTTTTATGCAAATGAAAGAAAGATACCATAATAAAGAGAAACTACATAAGACAACATACATGATGGATCAAATGTAATGTACTATCAATAACACAGACCATGTTCTATTTTGCTAAATGCTTCTAGTTATCTAGATGAAAAAATTGGAAATGATCAATATGATCTAGTGTCCACAAATGGTAAAGCCTGCTAACTAGCACATAAGTATTATTTATATCCACCTTGAGCATTTGTATTACTATAAAATATATAATGTACTGATATAATGCATGCACACACAACTTACTTGTGAACTTAATTTTTGAAGTGGTAATTTTTTTATTAATTTAAGGACTTGGTTTGGTGAATTTGTTGCACATCACATCTTGAGAAAGTTTTTTAATAAATATGTTTTATACATAGGTTTTAATATGTTGGGCATTCCATTATCTTAATATTGTTTTTAAAATTGTTATGAATTTTAATTTCCTTATTTCTAATGCAATATTTTATCCATTACTAAGAATTTTTTAATATGCTTTGCAAATATTTTAAATAGTTTACTATAATTATGATGTGTCATTTGTTTGGTTTTGATATTTTTTTTCAACTTATCATTATAATAATTTTTATTTAATTATAAGAAATACCAATCTTGCATTTTTGAGAATTAACATTTTTGTTTACGATGACTCATTATGATATTTTCAATAGTACTAAAACTCTTTAATGATACTCAATTTTGAGAAATATGTATATTTACGTATTGAAAAGAAGTTTTT
Organism: Vanilla planifolia; assembly: GCA_023846275.1. Lineage (NCBI taxonomy): Eukaryota > Viridiplantae > Streptophyta > Magnoliopsida > Asparagales > Orchidaceae > Vanilla > Vanilla planifolia. The sequence continues at coordinate 4,227,054 of JAIUJO010000019.1, forward strand.
TGGGTGAAACACAAATAATTCTGATTATCAAATATTGACTACCAAACACCCTTTTATGCCAACAAAACATGATGTTTTTTAATAATGATTTTTTTAGGGATTTTTTAATCTTGCAACACAAAGTCAAACATTTATTAATCAATTAATATGCTTGATTAAGTGTACACAAAGTAACTAGCTTTTGAAGATAAGGCAACGAGTGTTGCTGGCATTACTCAGATGTAGCTCTACATATAAATTATGGAGTCTTTTTTCTAGAACTTGTTGGAATTGTTGCCTATTAAATTATCATAATCTTTACTTTATTTTTGGTAGAGTTATGAAACATTTTATTTTATTTGTATAACAAATATGACTGCGTTATGTTACTCATAACGTTAAGTTTGGGTGAACATAAGGTTTTGATTTCATACATGTTTATATATATATAAATGTACCATAATAAAAATTTATTATGTAGATTAAGTTGAATGTGGTAATGGGAGACAGGCATTTTTTTTATACTATTTGTACTATGTGTTAAGGTGTGGAATATTAAAAATTCAAAAATAATTATATCATATGTTATATCATGGATGTAGTCATTCGATAATTGGATGAGAAACTAACAGATATTAAGTATGTGATTTAAAGTTTGAAATGTTGTATAAATACAATAAGGTCATTGCCAGTCTAGAATCAGTTATGAGCTAAGTGTTGAGGACTTAATTTATAGGTTAGCTAAACTATTTTACTTTTATGATCATAGGGTGATACTTGTACCGTCGAAATAATTTAGTTCAATTGCGCATTATTTTAAAACTCTATATAACTGTATGAATATGATCAATTTTACAAATAATCTTTAGATAGATTTCGATCATACTAGTATAATATTAGTGTCATTTCATTATGATATAGACTTATATATGAGTTAGTTTTGAGTAATTGAGCATTTCTTTGGTTTATTTGTGTAATTTGTGCTTTCTCTATTTTTCATGCATTGACAATAATTCATGATTGCTATTGTGAGCTCGTTATATAAAAGATTATATGCTATATTCTTGCATCATGCCATATTTTCATGACAGTTAAAAAATTCGATTGGGTAGATTTGTCTAATTGTATATTATAATGTACTTGCATTAGTAAGATACACCTTTATCATTAAGCATAAAATCTTATAAAAAATTTAAGGTAACTCAATATTTAATACTATAATGGAAACATAACTCTAATTTTAGTTACTAACTAAAAATAAAAGTTACTAAAAGAGAAATTTTTTTATGATAATATCCTTTAATACCATAGGCTATTGTTTTTGGAGCACTAAAGATAAAAAAGGTGACGAGACATTGGTTTTAGGTTAGTGGAGAAGCTTTGCTTAAAGAGTGATAAGATAGTAGGATATGATTTAGAGCTTTGTTAAGAGAGTAAAATGGTGGATGGAAAGATTTAGTAAAACTAAAAATTTGTTTAGTTAATGACACTCCTTGTGGAAGGTCTCTCACCTTCCTTAACTTTTACAATCATTTTTACTTTTAACTTTTCTTATGAAAAGTCTGTTACTTTAAATCCTTATCTCTCACAAGAAAAGTTAGAATCTCTCCAACAAAGATTTGAACGCACAAACTTTTTTTTACAAAAGTGAAATATAGAAATAAATGAAATTTTATATTTTTTTGATCTTATAAGGTGCTTCCCTTTTGTATGGACCTCAAATCTTGTTCAGTAATTTAACAAATTAAAAAATTTAGAAAATTAATTTAATTAAACAATTCATAAACTAGTCTTATGTTTTAGGCAGTGGCAATGGTGAGTGTTGGAATAATGGAGTGATCCACGCAATGTAGCGTATTGGTGCCTCATTTTAGTTTTGTTTTTCGTTAAGCATCACTGGCAAAGACGTGTTAAAGATTCAAGGCCACCTTTGGGCAATATGGGTTCAACAGATTAAATTAGGCAATAAGTCGTCAAGTTCGTTGATCAGGTTGGCACAGGTTTAGTGGGTTATAAGCTCCATCGTTTGCCACACGTCATGTGGGTGTGAGACAAGTGGCTTCAGTAGCTTATGATGATGATGCTAATTTTGACAAATGATGGAGGAAGAATGATGGTAAAAAAAATAACCAAGAAAAAAAATTAAGTTTTTTAAAATTGATTTTAATGGAATGTTTTACCGACAAACTTCTTAAATTGCCTCGACATCGATAGTTGTACCCTTGTGAGCTAATGTTTGATGCTCTTGTGTCATTGTTTTGGTTCATTAGGATTAGATGTAGGGAATGGTTTTACTGAATCACCTAAAGTCCTTATCTGCTACTTTTGATTTTTCTTTAATTTAATTTAATTATTATTTTAAAATAACAACATTATCACATAAATGTTTAACAAATCTAAAAATGACTTTCAAAACATTTCTTGTAATTACATTCAAGACAACCACATAAATTCTTTTGCAAAGCGCTTCTTTTTAATTAGATTGTGTTCGAAAAAAGAATTCTATTACGATAGCTAAATAAGTCTTTTGAAAAATTGGTTCTTCAAAATGTAATTCTGATTAACAAGAAATAGTTACAATGACATTAATTTCTTTGGTATAATAAAATCTATGTTTAAGTATTAAAGTTTGATTTTTATTTTATATAAAAAAATTAAATTAACTTCACTAATATCTTTAAGATGAGAAAGCATGTGTAAACTAAATTAATTTTGATCGAGTTTAAAATTATATAATTTCACTATTTCTTGTGGACATTATTTTCATATATTTCTAAAACAAAACATTTTTCATGTTTTATTTTTTTAATAGTTTATAAATTTTTATCATTCATATTACTTTTTACATGTGTTGACACATAGTTTTTAGTTATAAATATTTTAAATTGCTATTAATAATTATTTTTAGTTTGTAGTATTTTATATACTGATTTTTAATTACATAATACCTATCCATTAAAATTATTAAGAACTTCCTTATAACAATATATTATAATTAAAATTTTCATTGTATAATCATTTTCTTGCTCACTATAAAAATATTTTTAATATGAAAAATTAATTTGAAATGTTATCATCTAAATTAATGAGCTTAAATTTTTTTTTTAATTTTTTTAACATAATGAACCAACATTTTTACATTAATTTATAACTTTCTATTTCTTTCATATTTAAAAGTTCCTTTTTCTAAATAAATATTTAATGTAGTTACACTATTATATTTATTTTTTTCTTCTAAAAACGTATAAGTTTTCTATATTTAATTACTCATAGATTAATGACTTCTTTTAATTTTTAACTTTTCTATTCCCAAATTACAGACATTAATAATAAATTTTCTGTCATTTAAAAACTTTTTTGATTAGTTATTTGCTTATTCCTAAATGATTTAATATGTTCATCATCTATTAGATTTTAATTTTTTTAGTCTCTGTTATACCATCTTTTATGTATATATGACCTTTTTAATTAGCAAGACAACACAAATACATTTTGAGAACTACAATTTCATATCATAAAGTTGGCCATTTTTATTCTTTATATTTTCACAATACATTCTATTAAGTATTATAAATAATGTTTTGAAAACATTATTTTATTTAGCATCTTACTCATTTTTTACACTTTTGACAATATGTGTTGTGTTAATTTATTTATCATGTTTGATTATTAAGAATATTTTTTTAACAGATGAAAACACATATAAAAGTTTCAAAATTTTCATTAACATAAAATTAGAAAAATCTAAATTAGCCATAAATTTCATTATTTGTAGTAAAATATTTTTTTGGATATCAAGAAATAAATTATATTGATGTAAAGGATACATTTTTTATTAATGAAAATGTTTATAACTCTAAATTATTTTGTGGTTTTTAATTTTTTTTGGATAATAACATATCCATGATTGATTAATCAAGATAGTTCTTATAATTTACAAAACTTATATACCATATTCTAGTTAAAATTAATTATAAACGATTTCTTTTCTTTTTATTTATACATTTTGCAAAAATATTTGCATTGTTTGTAGTTATTATTACTATGATAGTATTTTTGAATTCTTCAAATTTTTCTTGTATTTAATAATTTTTTATTTACTTCTACCGCTTAATTTTTACATTTCCTATTGAGAAATATTTTTGTGACATAAATTGTGTCAAATTATTCAAATTTTAAATATGTTTCTATTATTTTCTTACTAATATATTTTAGAACTTAAAATTTAAAGAAAAAAATTGACAAATCATGAAAATATAGCATGGATTATGCATACAAGTATTCACTTTGACTTATTGTGTCTAATATTTGTTTTTTAATGAATTTTTCAAATAAACTCTATAATGCTATCATACATCTCAAAATAATTAATGTTACATAAGATAAATCATATCAAGATGTCATCGATGGAGTTATATTTCTTTTCTATGTCAACCATATGCCTTCTATTATTTCTTTGGATTCTTTTTTGACACTATTATCTTTCAATGTATTCTAATTTTAACATTTTTTGCTTAAAAAATAATTGTTGAAATTTTATTTTTAATGCTTTTAAATTAATATTACAAAATTTTTTTTCATAAATAAATTGTAATTTTGGTTTCATTTAATATTATGAACATTTGATATCTTATTGATTTTTCTCTATGTTAGAATTTTTTTTAATTTTTAACATGTTAATAAAAATTTGTATTTTTATTAACATAGTATTTTGTTAGTGAATCATATAAATATTTAGAATATTTCAGATTTATATTATTTTAGAATAATAATTTAATATTTTTCAATTCTTTTTCAATATTTGCATTTTAGTTATAATAAAAAATTCATAAAAGTTATTTAAAACTAAAAAACTTTTTTGTTATACATAATTTTGATTACTCACTATTTTTTTCATTAAAATTAGTATTCACATATTATTCAAGTAATTTTAAGTTCGTATTCAAATGATATATTTTATTTTTTAATTATTTTATGAGATTACTTTAATCATATATTATCATTGTATCACTTTATTACTACATCATTTTATAAATATATCATATAGTGGAAAGGTTTCCCTAATATAATTTTTTATTAAAATGTTATGGTAATGCTTTTGAACTGCTAAACTTTTTTTAATTAAGATAATTTTCAATTTTGTTATGTTTATGTATAATTTATATTGAAGAAAACTAATATATTATTTTTCGTACACGTTGTCCATTGATAGGTCACCCAAGTGATTTTAAATATTCAAATATCTTTTTTGTACATTGATAGGCCACCCAAGTGATTTTAAATATTCAAATATTTTTGTTATCTAAAATTGTTTTATAAATATTTTCATTTGACCTTCACAGTTTTGAATTCGTTTTTTAAATTCTTTTTTATATAGTATTTCTAATTTAATATTCATTACTAATATTTCTCCTTTATTTTTGATAAAACAATGTCTTAAAGTTCTTTCATTACTTTCTTTTACAATTTTTAATAAACAAGAATACTTAACATGATTGGATAACTAAGAATGTTTTTTCTTTCTATATTATGAAAGAAATTTTATTATTCTAAGAAATCTTTATCTTAATTATTATTAGTTTTTTATTGTTGCAGAATTTCATATACACTTCAATGTTTTAGAATTCTTTTTACAATAACAACTTCAAACATTAAAAATGCATAAAATGCTCAAAGAAATTATTTAAGGTGCATCCCGAAGAAGATTAGGGTAAGGTAGAGAATCGATAGGTAATAAACATTCATTTTGTATGCGAATGGTGGTCTTATTGGACCCATCACCATGAAATGACCTATAAGCATATCAGTATCCTAGTTGATGAAATCCTAAGGACAAAAAAGGGAGCCAACCTCAATTTACTTAGCAATAGATAACTGTTATTGTATGAAGAGAAAACTACTTTTCTTTTCAACAACATTGGACTAACTCTCTTCTAGCATCTCAATGGTAAATGTGTGTTGAATTTCTCACAACTCGATCATTTGTTGGGCGATACATGTTTCAACTATTGTAAGCACTTGATCCTTGCTTAAAATTGAATGCTCAATTCATGTTTGACATCCTTGTTTTTTATTATTTTTTTTTAAGTAGTCCATCCTTGAATGAAAAGACTTACCTCTCTCCATGTTTGAATCTCACAAATGAGATATTTCCTTGCTTTTCCATGGATGAATCAAAGATTTCAAATCTCATCCTACTCAATCAGTTGGCTCAGATCTAATCCACTTTGATCTAATCGTCTAAAACTCATCCACCTTTACAGTTTTTGATCTGACATTTTAAAACCTCTAGGATCAAAGCTAATAGTGCTAGTCAATCCAACATAACAATTATTTCCTTAACCATTAATTGAGCCAATACATAAGTCATTTTAGAATAAATATTTTATGCTATTTGGAAGTAGTTTTTTAATCAACTTGTTGTTAACATTCAATAGCTATGACCAATGTTTTTCTATGAAAATCTAACATTTATTCATGAAATGACTAACAAATGTGAACCAACCTTTCAAATCTTAACAAATCTACTTGGAAATTCATTAGTAATACTCAAGATTTTTACATCAAACCAAACATCATAATTAAGGGTAAAAAATATAATACATTAATCATCCAATACTCCTTGAAAAATATTATCAAACTATCGACGATCATTTGATAGTGACATTGTCTTCATTCTACAATGTTGATAGATTTCTCCATCCATGTATGGAACCATTTGGTCTCAACTTACAATAGTAGGTCTCATCTTTCTTAAAGGTACTTCCAAAATTATCTTATTTGTCTCATTTTACGTAACCTTTATAACAATTTTCTATTTCACTCTTACCTATAGTATCTTTGTTATAAATTGCACTCCTCTTGATATTCTATTCTTTTGGTACATTACTTTTTTTGTTTGAATACCTTTGCGATAAAAACTTTACAAAGAATTGTATTTCTTGCACATTCTATTACAAATGGCATCCAAAAGACTTTTCACCAATTTCATAAGAAACTACTTTATGAGCTATTCATTTAAGAAAAAAATTCATATGTTTCTAAATTAGCACTTTTATTATATTTCTTTAAAAATTCCCTTAGAATTAAATTAATGTTATTTTTAATACATTTTAGTACTTCTTTTTCTAACATGCCCTCTTTTCTAATTCATGTAGAATTTATATTTCAGGTTTCTTTTCATTTTTTCTTTTATATTTGGCTCCCCCACCATATTATTAGTTCTTTGAAATAATAGCCTTTTTGATCTTATACAAAGATATCTAAATGCAAATTTTGTTTCATGATATTCAAAATAAATTTTGTAAAACACTTATATTACTTCAATAAAGATTATAGAAATCTTAAAGGCATTCGGCTATTTTGTAAACATCCCACCATATAAGATTTAAATTAATCAAATTCAAAAATAAGTCAGGATGTCTCCAAAGAGCTCTTCCTCTACTTTCCAAGTAGTTACTTGTTAGTGAATTGTGCAAATATGCTCTTTTTCCTTTTTTTTTATTGGTTTGTCTTGTTAAGAATGGTATTGTCATTTCCTTATGAAATAATTTAGGATTCACCACCATGTTGCTTTGATTATATTTACATGTAAAAGTACCTTTAGAAAAATGTTTTATTAGCACAGAAAGACAAAACACATGATGTATTATGGCAATGATAATGATAACTATCTTGTAAGTAATAGAACAATTTATTTAAGTAATCTATGAAAGCACAAATGTCTTGTCTTTAGTTATTCTCTTTCCCTAAACATTGTAATGTATTTCATAGTAATTACCTTTAAAAATACTTGATCCTCTTCCAAAAAATCCACTTTCATAATTTTCTTATCATAATTTTTGTGAAGTAAATCTATTGCTTTTGAATTCATGTATTTATTATTTAGATCTTCTTAATAGAATTTAAAATTATATCTATATCAATTAGAGTAATATTAGTTTGTTCATACTAGTATAATAATAATTTATGCATCTCATTATATACATCTCTATGCTATACTAATGACTATTGTTGTACAAAAATTACTTAAAAGTTAAATACTTATCTTAATTGTCTTAAAAACATCATCTTCATAATCCTGATATATTCTAAAGTATATTAAATATTCTTTTTCATTGACTTTATTTTTAGATGTTTGTAGAGTACCCAATGGATCAAGAAACCTTTTGCAAAATTATGATATAAGGTTGGGGTCATTATGGCATTATTATGAAATTTTGCAGATGAGAACCTCATTTTCAAACCTACAAATATTTGGGTTTTAATTTTTTGCAAATCATCATGTTGGTTTAAAAAAACTACTTCTTGGTATCAATTTGCCATAATGATGAATGGTAAAGTTCCTTCAATTCGTTATGCAGATAACATATATCTCTCAATTGTCTATCTAAATATTAAATTGAGCTTGCTCTATGTTATATAACATAAGATTTTGCACTTGTTCTTAAAGAATTGGTATCTACTTTTACTTTTATCTTGGTGATATTGGATCTCCAAGCCATAATGCTTGAATATTTGAGGCTATTCCATTTATCTTAATGTCCAAATAGATTTACCATCAAATGAATTATAAATAAGACATCGTATGTACTGTGAATAACAAGATTCCCAAATATGAAAGCTTTAGCATTTTCGGATGGAAGTGTTATATCAGTAAGTAAGACAAGAGTTGGGGATTAGAAACCAAGTTAATGGATCCTATCTCTTTATGATATTTCACAAAAAAATAGACCTTTAAACCATTTAACAAAGGAACCTTAGCTATGAATGAAGCTACTCAAGTAGAATTTGATGGAATTATACATTAAAATAAAACGGTAGATTTGCAATACTTTCAAGATTTAAAAATATAAAATTAGAAGAGAAACAAAAATAGAAAAATAAAGATATAGTAGCACTATTATCAACACATATTTGACTTATTCTTTTGTCATAAATGTTATCGTAATAGACAAAAATATGTATTTTAATTGTAGATATTGTTATTCTCATTTAGTTTAAATCAACTTCTATAACTACAAATATTTGTGTTTTAATCTTACACATAGTATCTTGCTAGTTTCAGACAATAACATTTGGTTATCAGTTTGTCAAAACCACGAATATAATAATGTTCCTTCTTTTTTTAATAGATATAGTATTTATCTCTAACTTTTTTATATAAATATTTAAATGGGCTAATTCAATGTTATATATCCATCAATATGCTCTCCTCTTAAAGCATTGGTAGATTTTATTACTTTTCTGTTAGTGATATAGGATCTCCAAGCCATAATGCCTTAATAATTCAAGATGTTTTATTCATCTCAATGTTTGAATAGATCTATTATCAAACAAATCATGAATATGATACTATATTACTTCAAAATAAGAAGAAGCATAATTATTAAAACTTAGGTATTTTTGGATGGAAGTGTTACATCAAAAGGTAGGATAGAAATTGGAGATTAAAAAACAAATTCATGGAGGTTATCTGTTTATGATATTCTTCAAATACATAGACCAATAGGTTGTTTAATATGGAAACCATAATTGTAATGGAGTATATTCAAGTCGTTTTTCATGAAATTATGCATAAAAAAGTGTTAGATTTCGAATGAATGGAAGATTTTGAAAAAACATTGGAAGAGGTCTAATTTATGAGACATCGTGTTAATTTGCCTATGATTATATCACATCACTTTCCTATCATAGCTCCCTATGTTGTTTCGTTCAATTTATTGGTTACAATTTTGTTCATTTTTGTTCACTTTGTCATCCCTTTTCACTTCATTTACTAATGTTTTCTCAAATTTCTAGTCTTACTTATTATTGTATTCAATGCTCTTCTAATATTTTTTCATAAGTGTTTGAACTAATTTTACATATAGTTACTTTGTTACTCTCAGGGATTTTTTTTTAAACTTAGTAAAGTTTTTTGATGCTATCAATCAACTCCCCTGTTGCCTTAATTTGTTCTTTCATTATCACAAAGTCTATTTTATCAAACACGTTTGTAAGTACACCATCTCTATGTTATTAGTGAAGTAACTAGCCTTGCATATAATGTTATCTTGTGTCGCTCTAGGTCCCCTCTTCATTTAGATTGCCTTGGATGAGTGACTCTTCTGTGTTGCATTTTTTGGTTTATAGTGTTTATCTTCTCATTTTCTTATATTCTTATTGTATGCAAATTAATCTCTAGGTGCTCATTACCATTTTTACCACTCATTTGGCTTCAATTAACTTTTCATTTTTATAATGGAGGATGACTAGATTCTTGTTGTCCATAGATTTGAGCTAAAATGCTTTATAGAGAGTGCTATGCCTCATCAAAAGAACTTTTGGGTGGAAATATGTTTTCAAAACCCTTCCTTGAATGCTCTTGGGAGGAAATCTCTTTAGAAGAATGAGTAACACAATTGATTTTCATTTAGGTGTGAATTCCTTTATATGGCTAAAAACTAGGAAGATAAGGGACACCAAGGAAAGCTTAAAATTAAAATATTCCCTTGAGTTCCAAGATACTTGGAAGTGAATTAAGTAAGTCATATCTTTAACTAAAATCATCCTTAGATACATTATCTTTTGGAGTTTTGGTGAGCTAGCTATATAAGAAATTGTTGGTTTGTTCCTTGGGAAATATGAACAACTAAGTGATAAGAAGTAGGGAAATTAATTAAAACCATGCTGTTGGAGAGGTTATGAAGGATTACTTAGATCTTCAAGAGGAGGCACATTCATCGGTGAACTCCTTTGCATGGATCGTGGTAGGATGTACCTCAAGGCTACGATATTAAAATATAAATGTCTGTGGGTTTAGGCAAAAAAATTTTTATATGTGCGTGATTCTAATTTTAGGATGTTCTTAAGGCGGCCATTGTAAATATATTTTATAATAGTACCTATAGCAAACAATGGTGTACATGAACTTGTGATTGGATAATTGAATCAACGATAAGGTAATCTCTTATGTTTTAATATGATGGTTATTGAATTCATGTTTGACTTGGAAAGATGATTATTTTTTTAAGAACTAGCACATACCTTGATTAATACAAAAACATGCTATAGTATTTGTTACACCCAATTTTTCCTAGGCTGATTTTTGGCATACAATTTTTTTTTTTTTATATAGACAGCTCAGATCGTCCCATACCAACCTGAGTAGCCTACTAAAACATAGGATATAACACATCATTACACACCTACTTCCCTTAACAATGTGGATCCCATCTCCCGGGTACACCGTCAAATCAGGTTCATGACTCCTGAATTAACAGATGGACTCGCGCAATGTTACTCCTACTAGACCCAATACTCCTAACCCCTACGGGTAGGAGAACCGGTCTATTAGAAGTCTGAACCCCCATGGTTAAGTTCCATAGTCATGTAATGACCTCACCATCAAACAAAAAGATATATAACATCCTCAGATAAAATATGGCACTCCACACACCATACTCCAAGACAATAAAATAAAATAGTGAATGAAACTACATTACAAGAATAAGATCCAAGTCCAACAAGTGCAATGTTATCCAACCAGAAACATAAGTCAGAATTTCCCTCACATATTACATGACATATGAGAATAACAATCTCATTAAATACATCCAACAGCAACAATCAACTAACCAGAATATCTCAGGCAATCACAAGTCAGATATCGTCCACAATCCTGCTGACCACGATCCTACCTAATCTGGTAGTGTCAAGTCTGTCGAGCCACTGAAAATATATAATACAGGAATGAGCTACGCCCAGTAGGAAAGACAGCTAGTAAAACTCACATGCAAGAGAAGGATAATAGCAAAAATATAGGAATACAGCATAACAATGTAGGGTGGAAAGGCACTCTCAGTCCCAGACTCTGACCAACCACAGTCACCCCTAGTCACACCAGAGTAGCTCTCCTCTGGGCTTCCAGGTAGCATGCCAGTGGGAACGCCCATCTCGAAACACGCATGGCGCCTAAGCACCCGACACCGCAGCGTCTCTCGTCAATCAATCTCCTGGAGACTATAGACAAATCCAGTCACAAAATCTCTAGCCAACGTGAGACACCCCTGCCACCCTAAGGCGCGTAGGCCTACACACTTGGCTAGCCACTGCGAGACACCCCTGCCACCCTCAGGCGCGCAGGCCTACACACATGGACCAGGAGAGATCGACTCAGCCACCGTCCCAAGGAGTCCTCTACCAACAACTTCCATAGAAGCTCACGCCCCTACAGTCATTGCCAATCTCTAACTCCAAGATCCGGCAACATGTGTCCAGGTACAACAAGGCGCATACCAGTCCACATGTATACTGTGGAAGCTAAGTCTGAACCGCACAGTTACCTACCACAACTACCCTAAAACATCATATAGGGTCTATAGTAGTCCGGTCCAGCATGCCAATCCATAAAATATGCCAACACTGAGTAAACTGACTCAATCCATGTCAATGCCATCCAAGTAACATAAACTGTATCGAAATTCTGACTATTCTGGTAACACTTACCCAAGTGTCACACTTCCTTCCAACTGATCCAGCTGTACTGAATTTATGGATAATTTCCAACAGTAACTTTCAACTTGTCTATGTGATTTCCCTAAATCACCTTTTTCTCGTTTCAGGAAATTTTAAATTTCAACTTCAATTTCTGCCCTTTATCCATTTTCCGAAATTCGGAATAAATTTCCGAATTTAAAATTTAAATTCCACATATATCTTTTTTTTTTCGAAAATTTGAAATAAATTTCCGAAAATTTAAATTCCACATATTTTTCGAAAATTCGGATTAAAAATTTTTCCACATATTTTCCGAAAATTCGGATTAAAAAAAATTCCACATATTTTCCGAAAATTCGGATTAATTTCCGAATTAAGTTTTTCCTCCGCCGTTCGTCCGCGCCCGCGTTCCGCTGAACCGGGTTTCGCTGCCGGTTCGAAAAAACCGTGCTGAACCGCGAACCCACCGGCCGAACCTTTAAATCAAATTTTCCAGCCGACGTTTAGTATTTAAATATTATTAATTATTAATTAATTACAATTATTTAATTAACTAAGCTGAAATTAATCTAATCCATCTCCTTCCTCCGCCCGGCGCCTGCGAAACCCTAGCCGACGATTCCTCCAGGAAATTCCGTTTTCCCCGTCGATTTCCGGCGACCGAGATCAAGGAGAAGCAAAATCCGATGTTCATACTATCCTAATTTGTCAATAATGCCACTAATTTCTAAGATTCAATCAAATTTCCCGCCGAAGTTTTCATCCGATCCTCATTTAACAATTTATGAAATTAAACAAACAATCTATGAAATTAAACAATTTTCAACATTTGATACAATCTTAACATGATTAAAGTCCATAATAGAATCATCAATTGCTCGGTAAAATTTCCAATTTGACGGGTATAATTTTTTCCGAAAACCCTAAAATGCTAAATCAATAATTTGAATTAATCACTTTCAAAAAACACAATTCACATGCTCTGGTAGTTAATTGCAAAGTAATTCATATTTTTAATCCGCTAATTAACGAAATTTAAACTGAATTTCCTACCTTTCTTCTCCGGCGACGGTGGCAACGGTGAAGCTCGCACGCGACCAACCGCTGCTCCTCGCCGAACGAAACCGGTACCAATCGATTCTCCTCGATCACGCGAACCTCCAGGTACAAAAAGCCCCTTGAAAGGCTGCCGGAAAATATCGCGGTCCGTCGCGAACACCTCGTCTCCGGCCGCCGTTCGAAACCCTAAGGGCCGAAACGGTTCGGGTTAAATACCCCGCTTAAACCGGTAATAACCCGTTAAGAACCCATTAAGCGCCGGTTGACCTTCTAAAACGCCGCTTAACACCCGATCAGCCGGTTAATCTCCACCGCTGATCTCGTCCGTCCGATCCGCTTATCCGCGGCTTATCCGAACGCACGCGCAAACGCACCTCGGCGAACCGCCCCCGCCTTCGCTGAACCGCTCCGGTCCGGTTCATGCGCGGTAAAAACCAAATTCCGGTTTAAAAATCTAATTAACCGATTTAAATAGATTTTTCGAATTTCCAAAAATCCAATTAAACAGGGAAAATTACTTAAAAATTTCCTCGGTGCTCCGAAAAATCCCCAGAAATTTTCAGAAATTCTAATAGCCTCCAATTGAGCTCCTGGCTCATCCTACTATCGATTTGAAATCATCCAAGCCATAATTTAATTATTGAAGATTAAACCTATAATATTTTACCGGGTATAACAATCTCCCCACCTTATCAGGAATTTTGCCCTCGAAATTCAGCAAGAAGTTCCGGCCACTTTTCCGCAACATCTTGCTCTAGCTCCCAGGTTGCCTCCCTTTCGTCATGTCTATTCCACAGAACCTTGACCATAGGAAACGACCTATTCCTGACATCTTTCAACATCCCAATCCAAGTCTAGTATAGAGTCAGAGACTAACATAGTATGCATAACTGCGTGCCTGCTCAAAGCATCAGCAATAGGATTAGCCTTATCCTCGCAGTAATTTATCACCAGCTCATAGTCCTTTATCAATTCCAACCATCTCCTTTGCCTCAAATTCGGTTCTAGTAAATCATCAATACGTGGTAAAGGGTACCGGTTACGAATCGTAACCTTATTCAATTCCCTATAATCCACACACAGCCTCATACTACCATCCTTTTTCTTGACGAATAAGACAGGGGCACCCCAAGGTGAACAACTGGGGCGTATGAGTCCCTTGTCTAATAGGTCCTGCAACTGAGTCTTCAACTCTGCTAGCTCGGCTGGAGCCATCCGGTACGGAGCTCTAGCAATAGGAGCTACTCCTGCCTCTAAATCAATCGAAAACTCCACTTCCCTAAGTGGTGGAAGTCCAGGCAATTCCTCTGGAAAAACCATAGGGAAGTCTTTCACCACTGGAATATTTGACATAAGGGTAGTGGTGGCTTGACTATCTGCCACATAAGCCAACCAACCAGTACATCACTTCCTCACTAGTCTCTCTGCCTGAAGAATTGAAATCAGGGGAATCTGCCTATTCAGACCAAAGTATATCACATCCTCCGAACCAGGCACCCTGATCCAAACCTTCTTCTCGCAACAATCCATAACCACTACATGGTAGCACAACCAATCCATCCCCAAAATGAGGTCGAACTCTGTTAGCGGCACACATATCAACTCTGTTATGAACTCGTGTCCACTAATCAGAATAGATCCATCAATCCTCTGAACAGTGGGAATCTCTTTCCCATCAGGAAGCCTAACCGGTAAGGATTCTTTTAAATAACCCTTGGATCCTGATATCTGATTCCAGATCTTCTCAGCAACAAAAGAATGAGATGCACCAGTATCAAACAAAGTCACGCACTGTATGTTACCAAAATAAAGCATACCTATGATCACCTCTGGTGACTCTGAAGCCTGCTGCTGAGTTAATGCAAATACTCTGGGCTGTCCCCCAGATGAACCAACCGGTCCTGTGATCCTCTGTTTCTTCCATTCTGGGCAGTCGTACCTTATGTGTCCTGACTGCTGACAGTGGTAGCAAATCATCCCCCCAGTCCGAGTACCTGTCTGCTGTACTGGCCTCTCGGAAATAGGCCGTGGCTGGATCACGCCCTCCTGGGTACCACGGTGATCTCTGTGTCTCTTGTCCTTTTCGTTCTGTTGGGCATTTCTGAATCCCTTCCTCTTGTTGTGAGCCTCTCTCTGGGCCTCCATCCGGATGTCAATAAGCTCAACGGATCTTGCAGCCTCCACTAAGTCACGAAATCTGGCAAACTGGCTCACAACCAACTGACGCTGCAGCATAGGACGAAGTCCCTCCAAGAACATCTCACATCTGCGCTCCTCAGATGGTACCAGCTCTGTGGCATACCTCGCCAGATATGTGAATCTCGATAAGTAGTCGTTCACTGACATCTGGCCCTGCCTGAGGTGTATAAGGTCCCTCCTGAACTGAGACATGGTAGAAGCCGGAATGTAGCATTCCCTGAATGCCTCAACAAAGTCCTCCCAAGCTATCTCGCTGTTCTGGACCTCTCCAAACACAGCGTGCCGCTGGCCTCTCCACCAGGTAGCAGCCTCTCCCTCCAATACTAGAGCAGCAAGTACTACCCTCCTACCAAGTGGACATCCCCAGGCATCAAACAGCTCAAGCATATGAGCCATCCAGTCATCTGCCACCGCTGGGTCAGCCGACCCACTGAAGCTCCGCGGACGCAACCGCATGAAGGCATCGATCCAACGATCCACGGCTGGCTCAACTGGCAATGCTGGGCTCGTCTCTGAGGTAGGAGTAGTAGATACAGGTCTGCCTCTAGCTGCTCCACGAGCGGAAAGTCTCCTGGTACCAGCCATACTGTCAAAAGCAACTAATCTGGCATTAGAGTCGTCATTTGGCAATTGGCATATGGACTACTATAGTAAAAAAAAGAATCAACAGTTCTCCCCACCTTGGGTTGAACTCCTATACATGTCTAGCCCCGCTATCTCACCTAGGGCTTTGATATGTCTAGCCCCACTATCTTAACCTAGGGCTCTGATACCACTCCTGTTACACCCCATTTTTCCTAGGCTGATTTTTGGCATACAATTTTTTTTTTTTTTATATAGACAGCTCAGATCGTCCCATACCAACGTGAGTAGCCTACGAAAACATAAGATATAACACATCATTACACACCTACTTCCCTTAACAATGTGGATCCCATCTCCCGGGTACACCGTCAAATCAGGTTCATGACTCCTGAATTAACAGATGGACTCGCGCAATGTTACTCCTACTAGACCCAATACTCCTAACCCCTACGGGTAGGAGAACCGGTCTATTAGAAGTCTGAACCCCCATGGTTAAGTTCCATAGTCATGTAATGACCTCACCATCAAACAAAAAGATATATAACATCCTCAGATAAAATATGGCACTCCACACACCATACTCCAAGACAATAAAATAAAACAGTGAATGAAACTACATTACAAGAACAAGATCCAAGTCCAACAAGTGCAATGTTATCCAACCAGAAACATAAGTCAGAATTTCCCTCACATATTACATGACATATGAGAATAACAATCTCATTAAATACATCCAACAGCAACAATCAACTAACCAGAATATCTCAGGCAATCACAAGTCAGATATCCTCCACAATCCTGCTGACCACGATCCTACCTAATCTGGTAGTGTCAAGTCTGTCGAGCCACTGAAAATATATAATACAGGAATGAGCTACGCCCAGTAGGAAAGACAGCTAGTAAAACTCACATGCAAGAGAAGGATAATAGCAAAAATATAGGAATACAGCATAACAATGTAGGGTGGAAAGGCACTCTCAGTCCCAGACTCCGACCAACCACAGTCACCCCTAGTCACACCAGAGTAGCTCTCCTCTGGGCTTCCAGGTAGCATGCCAGTGGGAACGCCCATCTCGAAACACGCATGGCGCCTAAGCACCCGACACCGCAGCGTCTCTCGTCAATCAATCTCCTGGAGACTATAGACAAATCCAGTCACAAAATCTCTAGCCAACGTGAGACACCCCTGCCACCCTAAGGCGCGCAGGCCTACACACTTGGCTAGCCACTGCGAGACACCCCTGCCACCCTCAGGCGCGCAGGCCTACACACATGGACCAGGAGAGATCGACTCAGCCACCGTCCCAAGGAGTCCTCTACCAACAACTTCCATAGAAGCTCACGCCCCTACAGTCATTGCCAATCTCTAACTCCAAGATCCGGCAACATGTGTCCAGGTACAACAAGGTGCATACCAGTCCACATGTATACTGTGGAAGCTAAGTCTGAACCGCACAGTTACCTACCACAACTACCCTAAAACATCATATAGGGTCTATAGTAGTCCGGTCCAGCATGCCAATCCATAAAATATGCCAACACTGAGTAAACTGACTCAATCCATGTCAATGCCATCCAAGTAACATAAACTGTATCGAAATTCTGACTATTCTGGTAACACTTACCCAAGTGTCATACTTCCTTCCAACTGATCCAGCTGTACTGAATTTATGGATAATTTCCAACAGTAACTTTCAACTTGTCTATGTGATTTCCCTAAATCACCTTTTTCTCGTTTCAGGAAATTTTAAATTTCAACTTCAATTTCTGCCCTTTATCCATTTTCCGAAATTCGGAATAAATTTCCGAATTTAAAATTTAAATTCCACATATATCTTTTTTTTTCCGAAAATTTGAAATAAATTTCCGAAAATTTAAATTCCACATATTTTCCGAAAATTCGGATTAAAAATTTTTCCACATATTTTCCGAAAATTCGGATTAAAAAAAATTCCACATATTTTCCGAAAATTCGGATTAATTTCCGAATTAAGTTTTTCCTCCGCCGTTCGTCCGCGCCCGCGTTCCGCTGAACCGGGTTTCGCTGCCGGTTCGAAAAAACCGCGCTGAACCGCGAACCCACCGGCCGAACCTTTAAATCAAATTTTCCAGCCGACGTTTAGTATTTAAATATTATTAATTATTAATTAATTACAATTATTTAATTAACTAAGCTGAAATTAATCTAATCCATCTCCTTCCTCCGCCCGGCGCCTGCGAAACCCTAGCCGACGATTCCTCCAGGAAATTCCGTTTTCCCCGTCGATTTCCGGCGACCGAGATCAAGGAGAAGCAAAATCCGATGTTCATACTATCCTAATTTGTCAATAATGCCACTAATTTCTAAGATTCAATCAAATTTCCCGCCGAAGTTTTCATCCGATCCTCATTTAACAATTTATGAAATTAAACAAACAATCTATGAAATTAAACAATTTTCAGCATTTGATACAATCTTAACATGATTAAAGTCCATAATAGAATCATCAATTGCTCGGTAAAATTTCCTAAAAAGGATGCTCCCTTGAAACTCACTCTAATAGGCAACATTTTCAGTTGGATGACCCAACATGGCATTTGAAAGAATACAAATTCAAAATAATTGGCAACTTTGTATCTATCTCAAATAGGTATCATCTACTACAAAGATTTTCACTAAAATTAGGAAACATTTGATGTTGGATGTGCAATATTTGGATAACTATAGTCTTTTAAATGAGGGTCCTCAAATGGTTCCAACTTTTTGGCTCCATACTAAAACTTTGTATGCTCAAGTGTGAATCTCATTAGAGCATGTTCCAATTTACTTGGTTCAAAAGAAGGCCATATTTTCAATCATGTTAGTTGTTAGCAAAATCATTAAAAGTAATGCTATGATAATAGCCTCAACAAGGCTCCATGTGTCTCTAGCTTTCATTTTGGTCAATCTTGCTAAAATTCATCTTTTATATATTAGAATTTCTAAAAAGATTGGGTGCAACAATGGATAATGAAAAAAATTTAAGTGATAAATAATTTCCAAAATACTACTAAAGCAACTGTAAACAAGGATTCTTATTGGTCTAATGCAAGCAAGCAAAAAGTTCTTAATATGTAAGAAATGGAGAAGATGAGGCAATTCAAAATAGTGAAGTAATAAGAAATGTGAAACTTCAAACTTTGGTAGCCATCAATGCAAAAAACAATACAACACCCCACTACATCACACAACATCGAGTCAATAAGAAAACATAATTGTACTATGAATCATCTATTGAATGATTGCATGATCAATTTCAATTAGCAATTTTAAAGTAAGAGTTAAAAATATTAACCTAATTTGAAACATAGGAAGGACATGTAGATTTAACATCAAGAAAACATTCAACCTCTCAAATGCTCAACTAAAGATCTCTATAAAGACTCTCAAGCTCCCTGAGATAGACTCAAATGGTTTCTTAGTGGTTAATAGTGACAAATCAATATGAAAAGTCACAAAAATGGAATGTTCAAAAATGATTTACCATAAAATGATTAAAAGAAGTTTGAAGAATCTCTAAATATAAGCATTGTAGATTGTAATTATTATTTCAATACTTTTGAACATAAATGATGCAGTTAGTTCTATAGTAGCTTGATGCTTAATAACATGATTAGGTTACACAAAATTAAGTTAATTGCAATGATGGATTGCATTGCAAGTAATAGACAAATGGCAATTCCTTGGAGCGAAGTATATTTTCACTGTTGTAAAGAAATATTTCTATGTAAAAGTGCATTAGTTACAGTGCTTACAATGTTAAAAATTAAAAATTAAGAATATTTTCTTCACATGGTAATATGTAAATGATGTGTTATCATTTTTTGTGTGCATATAACTCACTTATTAATAGAAGAGATCATTGGAAGGATTGAAGATTGATGTTGGAGGGCAATTATCTTTGCTAAGGTTCAAAAATATAAAGGTCACTCTTCTATATAGAACCCTATTGAATCATGATTTGTTCAAGGCCTTCCTAACATTGTGGCACAACATATGAAAAGTTTTTATTGTGCCAATCACTATTATTGATCATTTCTCCATTAATAATTGAATCTAAACAACTTAGATTACAAAGCACTTAGAGTGAAAGCATAGAATTCTCTCCAATGATTGCTTAGCATTGGAGTCTTCCAATTGCTAGGTTAGGAAGGAGGGCCCTAGCTTAAAGCCTACCATAGAGAATAGAGTAAAACTTACTTTGTTCACATATTTTTCGAGATTGAAAAAGAAGAATAACATGTTATAGAGAAGGTAAACAAATTCAAAGAGTTATAGACGAATTATTAAGGTTAGAACTAACAAATGTTAGGATGAGCTGAACATGGTTGTTAAAATGGAGGAGATATATGGAGAAGACATACGGGAATACTTCGGGATAATTTCTTGAAATTCTAAAGGGATTTTAGAATTTTGAAGAGATAGCAAAAATTACAAAATAAATACCTAAAATTCACAATCAAAACAAAAAAAATTGACTTAAAGTGATACAAAATATCTTATGATAATTTTTCTGAAACTAGCACATGCATTTTGGGCAGTAGTAATGGAAAAAGCTGAGGTAATGGGCAATGCACGATGCCACAAGGGGCAATCAGTGCATCACTTTGGGTTCCAATATTAATGATAGCATCGATAGAGAAGCATTGACACTTTGAGTCTACTATGAGGGAAATGTAGATTGAAAAGAGTTAGCATAAGTTCAAAATTCAGTGCTAATGGTCGTGGTAAAGATGGCTATCAATGGTGGATGACTACAAAAAACAACCAAAACTAAATTTTGAGCCCTTTTTAAATCAATTTTTAAGCAAATTTTATATTGACAAGCTTGTAAGATAGTTGAAGGGAAGGTTATACTAAGTATAATAATAAAAATAAAGAGAAATATACAATAAATGAGAGTGTGCTATAATTAATCCCTAAAACAACAATGATAATGAAGACTAATGAGAAGTACAATGGCCAATCCTTCTAGGGCTCCATGTTTAAATAGAACTAATACATTTTCAAGTTGAACGTCTACATGATGTACTAGATGCTATTGCATTAGATGTATAAGAGCTAAAAGATAAATACTATGTAGTTTAAGAATGATGATGAAATAGCAAATGTTTTCCACATATTTTTCAATAATAACCAAATGAAAGGTAATATATAAAGACTTAAAGAACCAAGTGAAAGAGAAGGATTTAATTGCAAAGAAAGTTGTGGATTACTAAACACTCTCTATTCCTTACAAAAAAAATTGAGAGATGCTTTGCCTTATGTTGCTTAGACCGATTAAAAAGTAATATGATGCTAATTCAGCTACTTAATAGAGGGAAAGTACAACAAATTAATTTTTTTGATGGATTCTTCATGTGCTTACAGATTGGATGGGTTTCATGTTTTTCTACAAGCATTGTTTGCCCATATGTTATGATGGCATTTTTTATGTTATTAATGATTTTTTTATTGGTAGACAATCACCTAATGAATGTAATAGTGCAAATTTAATTTTCCTTCTAAAGATTGATTATAATACATTTTTCAAAGACGTTATGACAATTGGTTGTATAGCTTTTCAAAAATATACTAAGTTATTAGTAGTTAGCCTATTGTGTTTCCTAGCTACCATCATCTAAATGGAGCAATCAGCTTTATTAAGGAAGGGAAATAACTAAAAATATCTTACCAACATAAGAAATCATACTTTCATAAGAGCAAACTAATGATCTAGATGAGAATATCAAAGCTAATAACTCTATTATCAATGTAGACTTTAAGAATGTATTCAATAGTATATTATGGGAAAAACAAGTACTACACAAGTTTAACTTCAACAATTAATTTATCAATCCAATCATGCGTATCTATAATAAAAGCTTGTTAATAGTCATCATTTTGAAAAAGATGAAATGGTTTCATCTAACTCAACCATTAGGTAAACCAAGGTAACCCTCTCTTGCCATTTCTTCTCCACATTGTAGCTAAAGCACTAAGAAGAGTTTTAAACATTGTACATATACAAGATAAAAAGTGAAGCACTAGGCCCCTCCAAGTGGGTCTCAACCAAAGCCCCATTTATCCTTTGTAGATTACCTTATTCTCTTCTCAAGAGGTGACAACTGCTGAAACAAAAATATCGCGTTATTCCTCTCCGATCTGTAAGCCACATCATGTTTATAGATTAATGTAGAAAGGATCTTCTTCATTAGAATTACAATCATGAAACTAAAGTAGGAGAACATCGATAAGGAGCTCCTCCTTCAAAAAAGACATTACCATCCAATGCCTTAACTCAAAAGCACATTACTCAAAGCTAAGAAATAATAGGTCCACTTCAATCACTTGATTGAGAAAACAAGCAAAAGGAAATTACTCACAATGGGAGGTAGTACTTGTTAGTCATGCCCAATAACTAATAATAGTTTATAATCTATTAACATCTTGTCTTCTCAATAATATTATTAATTTTGTAGAAAGTGTTATAAATTGTTTCCTTTTGGGTGATAATGGTTTGGTGAGCAAGCACCGTTTATCTAGATAGAACAAGATTAGCTACCCCTATGAAATGTATTGATTACTGGTTAAGAAAATGAAGGATTTTAGAAGGTCTACATGTCAAACATTATCTATTTTAGATACATGAGATTTAATTCCCTTAATAAAAAATGTTATGGAGCATGCTTAATGACTTGGAATCAAATAAAGCAAATAATTGTCACTATTTTTTATTTTATAATACTTGGAATGAAAAAGATAAGGATGGAAGGAATTACTAGACCCTTACCAAGGATGGTAAATTAATTATCAATTCAAGAAAGGATAAGCTTACAGGTGACTAATTGCCTTACTCATAAGTCATAAAAAATAAAGTAGAATAATTATCAACCTTCCAAAATTTCTCTACTTATGTGATCACTCCAAAATAACTAATTACCTTTTGATAACTACTTGAGGAAGTTGAATTCCAATTTATTAACCAATGCCCTTTCTGTGTATATAAGGACTATAATGAATGTTATGTAACCCATTTATAATGAATCATGACATTAAATAAACCCATCGTTATGAATAATGAAATACTTTCGTAATGGTGGAAGTGTTGTGACACAATCTCATAAGCTATTGAGGCATTCAGTGTTCTACCATCTCTCATATGCTAAAATATTTAAAAGATATAAATTCAAAACTATTTAATGAGAAAATATTCCCTAATGCTCGTTGGAGTTCAACATAATACTTATGCAAATTTCAAATGTTGTCTAATTATGTAAAGGAGTTTAATAGATCCACAAATGGTAAAATATGCTTTGTTTCGTTTATTTTTTGAGATTAGTTGAATAATAAAAAGATTTTTAATAGAGTCCCTAATAGTGAATTTAGTCAAATTTAATTCTAATGATTGATTAGAGGGAGCCAAGATGATATAGGTTGTGTTTGTGCAATTGGAGACTACTTGGTAGAGCTATTAAAGCACTTTCAATTTACATAGTATAAAATAATATATAAAAATTGAATCCTTTGAAATATTATTTGGTTTAAACTTATGTGATAATTTGGGATTACATACACATTATTATATTATCTAGCAATTAATCAATCCTTATAATGTTGCTTAAAAGAATTGGAATACCTTATTATATCATAATTCTATTAAATAGAATGAATTAATTTCTTTGCAAACTTGTTTAAATCTAACACTTATTTAGGGAAGGAAATGTAGTAACAAACTAGTATGCTTAAAAACCTAACAATTGTATTCATTTAGAGGTTTTAATTGCAAACCAAGTTCTAAAAATTTGCAAAGCTTTAATTCAGCTTCATGAGTCGAGATCATGATATGGTGATCATAAGGAAAGTCATCCAACTAATTCCTCCATAATGAAATGTATGAACTACTTTCACATGATCATTGAGATTGACTTTAATTTGCTCTTGTGGAAATTACTAAGCATTTGTGGCTAAAATGAATGAACTAAAATCTTGGAAAACCACTAGATTTTATCATCTAACTTTTAATTTATCTTAAGAAATCAATTTATATAAACTACTTAGGGTTCGTATAACTCATGTCAATGTAATTATATTCTCGAAGAAAAGAGTGAACCTATTTGATGTTGCTCATTTCATAGCAAGGAAAACAATGTTGATGGAATCTCTTAATTTTGACAAATGATAACTATTCTTCTCATATCTAAGATCAACATATTTGTTGGATAAAAATAGCACAAATCCAACCCATTCTAATATATTACAATCAAACTTGAACTTGATTCTAGCAAAAATGTAAAACAAAGGTTCATATAATTATGACTACTTTTGTTAAAGTAGATGAGTACATATTGTATTACTATTACAATAAAAAGTTTTTTATTGTATTAATGTGATAACAAATTTCAGAATTAAGAAGCTACCTAACAAATTTTGTATTCCTTTTAGAAATAATATATGCAAGAGTGACAAAAAAGCCATTTCTTTCTCAATAATTTCTTTGTTATTTGATCTAAAAGCTAATGTAATTGTTCATCAATTTTAGTTACACAAGAGGTTTCTATAGCCTCACCATCTATTACTCCTTGATTCATTAGCCAAAACATCCTCCTAATCAATGATATGTAAAGTCTAGTTCAATGGCATTAGTTAAGTTGATGGACTTAGTTAGACAATTCATCAGAGTCATTGTTTATTTGGAGTCAATAGAGTTTTGTTTGAATTCTTTGCACCTTTATCATCGCTTTCAATCATATTAATATGGTCATTAATGACTAAATAAATAGATGTCACTTATCAACTATTTCAACATGTATGGTTACAGATTTCAGAAATGTATTGAGTTATCGAGTTATATCTTATTTATAGCAATACATAACTAGCTAAGTAGCTACCTAACATAAAACTTTTAAATTGGTCCAAAACATTTTAATGATGCTTTAGTACTCAGTTTGGATTACTCCAATTCTGAACAATTTCTTAGCATACACAATATGATTCCTTTAATAGCCTAGTATAACATTTCACATCAAGACTACCATCTTCAATGAACATTTCTTAATTTTGATGAATCAGATCTATCTTTTATGTTTCCTTTTTATGTCAATGTCATTATAATGCTAACACTCATTATAATGGATTAAACAAATATGTTGACTCTAATTTTTTTTGTAAATTATATAATCACAAAATACATCAATGTAGTACGTGATAGTTTACTTCATAGCAAGATTATCATCACCTAAATATGTGGCATGATTCAAATCATTTAGATTTCTCTAATATCCCTTTGATTTGTGCCAGATTTTTTATTTACAATAATATACTAATACATGAATCAAACTTATCCATTGAGTCACATTGTCTCAATTTTTGTGATTCAATTCTTTGATTAACTTGGTTTACTAATTCACCAATCTTTTCATAAAATTTTTATCAATTTGGTTTTGATCATACAATATGATAGTTCCTTAGACCAAGGTCAATCATTATACTATTATTTGTGTTTATATAATCTAATGCGTAACTCATGTCGTATCAATCATAATAACTATAGATACCTATATGCGTTGGGCTCATTCTAACCAATAAATTGAATTGGCAATACTGATACCTCAATGAGAAACTCCAAATCACTGAATAGTAACAAGTTAGCATAGACATTCACGTGCATCAACATAACAAAAGCATATGGATGATCAACCTCACACACACATACCAAAAGCTGCCTTTAAAAGTTTTAATAATAATAATGCATTTTAAGTAATAAACTATAACAATTGTAACCTCCTTTGTAGTAATTATATTTTCATTGAAGGAAAGGTTGAGAAATGGTCTACGTGCCTTGAAATGGAGGATAAGTTAGTGAAATGATTTTAGGAGATATTCAACACTTATAAGAAATATAATTAGAACTATATAACTTATGATTAATATAATCATCCACTAACAAAATAACATATCATCATTTAATTATTCAAAATTTTGAAAACCTCAAATTTTCTCAGTCACCAATAGAGCCATGTATATTATTAAGAAAGCTATAGGAATCATTTATACCATCAACATAGCTTAAAACAATTATATAAGCTTTCGTTATCTAGATTCATATCGTTCCAAACATCAGGCATAATAAAATTTAACATTATCACTTCTTTGAAGAGAAAATTGTGAAATTTTTTTCTTTAGAATTACATAATAAGTTAGGCTTCACCCTTTAAAAAAGTCATTGATTAGTTATGCTCTATCATTTAAAAGATATTTGCAAGGTTGTGACATAGTGGCATTCCATACATCACACAAATTTTCATCTTGGAGACCTACTAGTCCACTAAGATTTAAGGCCATGCCAAGTTTGGCACCTCTACTATTACTTAGTCTTTGATATCATTCCCAATATGGGGGCCAATTACAATTAATCCTTTTTTATCACAATTTTTTGTTTTTTTAATAAATGTTTATGTTATTTGTATTTATAATTTAGTTTAAGTCATTTGGAGATTGATTAGTAGTCTCTTAGAACTTTATAGTTTTAAATTCTTCCTAGGATATCCATATACTACTATGGAAATTTGTTAGCAAAAAATATTTTTCAAAATTACTTTAAAAAGACTTAAAATTGAGTGTTGGGTTGCTTTTTTCAACTGCTCATTGCCATCTTTCTCCTTTACCACTACTTTTGTTGATTGTGTGGCTTATTTGACCCATCCTTGACTCTTGGAACTCATTTGTTAGCTAGACACACATTAACTATGTTGATCTATAATCCATTAAATTTCCTAACCTATCTACACATGTCGACCAGTCAGCTTTAGCTGACTTACAAATTGGACTTGAGGTGCCACTATTTCTCTTCCTTATGCAACATTAATAATGTAGGCCACAACCTTGCAAATTTGGGAGTTTCTTATGCCAAATTAATTTTGCTTCATTTCAAGGAAAGGTTTTTGCTGAGTTTAAATTATGTTTTTTCTAATTTGTGAGGACTTTTTGAATTCGAAAAAAGAACTTTATAATTCTAATATTTGTTGCATAATATTCCAATAATATATTTTTATTTCCTAGGCTACCAAATTATCAGTATAGCTTTGACATCTCTACAAATATTGATGCTTACAATATTATAAGTTATCTAATTTAAATGAAATAATAAAGTGTTATCACTAGGCAAGTTTAATAGAAACGTGTTGTGTATATTCAATATAACAATGTCATTCTAAAGAAACCTAAAAAGGAGAGTGAAAAGCTTGTAAAAGAGAGATCCTAACATATTATTCAATATTTACAAGAGCATCAGATCTCAAAAAAAGGTCTGAACCACTTAATCTCAACTATTTAGAAATTGATTATCTCAACAAAATTTCTAATGTCTTAATGAACAAGTGATTTTCTTATTTAACATTTTGAGAACTCCACCTATATACCTTGACACTCCACTCCTAATTTGAGTATTTTTGTTGCTAGTCGTTCAAACCACGTTTTTTAGGTTAACATCCCTTATGATAATAATTAATGTAGGTTTTAAACTTCTAAAAACGTTTTTAGTTGTGTAATGATACAGGGATTTGTAATTATAATCCAACAGCACATTTGGGTAGGTCTTTATAAGAATATGTTGCATGAGCCTAAGAACTTTTGCAATATCGATGACCTTAAAACAAGTTTTAACATATCATCACACATTAACTTGGTAGCAAATGATGGTTAGCTATAAGAACATTTTATAATTTTCAATTTATCATTAAGGTAAAATATTTTAACTTTATGCTTTTTTAAGAGTTAAAATTACTTTTAGGTATGAAGCTACAATATTTGTTTATTTATATGTTATTTTGCTATTACATTTAATGATTTGTTCATTTTTCTTTGCCATTAAGATCTCAAATTACAAAATTTTTATTCAAACCCAATTGTTTATGACTTGTATTTCTATAAAATAATATAAAATATTTAATTCTAAACCAATCAACCATTTATGGGCCTAATTATACAACATATAATTATAGAACTAATTCGTTATATTCAAGTGGTAAGAGCAAACTTAGTAACATGCATAGACCAATTGGAACATTGTAATGAAAATAAATGTGATGGAACCCATTGACTGAGTTAGTCCATGATATGTGACTCTAAAGTGAAGGAAATAACCTTTTAAAATGAACCTAACCAATTGAAATGTCAACCAAGGTGTCAAGCTACCACACATACCAATGATAACTAACATGGTAGGGATAATGACCGTTTGGTTAAGATGGTTAAAATAAGAGTTGCAACATTTTATTGTATTTGAGATTACGACGGATATAACAAGTGGTAAAGTTATCTAGTTTGTAACAATTCAGGAAGTCCTTACTAACATAACCACCCAACCAACCATAGTCTAACCCTTGTTAAAAGAATTTGTGAAGGTGTTTCCTGATGACTTGCTATACACAATCCAATTGTTAAGAGATATTCAACATGCTATTAATCCACTTCCTAACACTTCACTATCACATTTACTAAATTACTAATTAAATCTATTTCCTCAATTAGAACATATCAGATAAGTAAATGAGGCCGTTTAAAATAAATTTATAATGAGAAGTAGTAGAGCATGTGCTAACCTCACTTTGGATTCTCTAAAAAATGATGAAACTTGGTGCATGTACATAGATAGTAATGTCATTAAAAAATAAGGATTAAGTATAGATTTCCTATTCATATTCACTATGTGTTGTTAGTCCAAATAGGTGGAGCCATAATATTTTATAAAATCGACCTCATAAGTGGATACTATTACGTTAGAATCTATTTAGTGATGAATGTACGGCTATCTTTTAGATAATAGATGGACTATAGAAATGGTTATGATGCCATTAATATTGTCGAATGCATCAAGTATTTTTTTGAGACTTATGACGTAGGTTTTGTGTCCTTATCCTTGTCTTTTTATAGATTTCTAATTCGATTATATATTAGTTTATGGGCACAACACATTTGAATTGTTAGGATATCTTAAACATGTATGCATTACATTACATGAACATTTATTTGGTAGCGATAAGATTTGTTAATTATTATTGGGAAGAATATCATTCAAAGGTTTTGTAGTTCAAAAAGGAGAATTAATAATCTTAAACAGGTAAAATAAATTTTTGAATTTCCAACTCCAACAAATTTACATTAAGTTCATAGATTTCATGTCTTGGCCACTTCTTCTCAATAGATCATGTGAGGACTTAGCATGATTGCAGCCTTAATTGTAGATTGTATTAAAATGGGTGGGTTTAACTTCGAAAAAGTAATAAGAGAAGATTTGCTAAACTAAAAGAAACCATGACTTAGGTTTGAGTCCTTAGATTACTAAACGTTTCAACCCCTTTGAAGATGCTTATGCTTAAGGAGTTGGTGCAAGTGGAATCTTGAGTAAATGTAGTCCTCTTATCACATATATTAGTAAAAATTTAAATGAAAAAGATAGAAATACTACTTTGAAAAATAAGATTATGTGAATGTTTAATCATTAACAAATGGGGGACACTATCTAATGTCCAAAGAATTTGTTCTCTTTTTTTAGTCATGAAGCACTTTAAACCAAGAGTATTCAACCTATCGTATTCTTTATTTTGGACAAATGACTATAAGTCATTAGAATGGTAAATGGTTTGGATATTTACAAGAACTAACTTTTTCATTAGGACATAAGGTAGGAGTGGAGAATAAAGTAGCAAATGCATTAGGTCCTCGTGTTTATGTATTTTCAACCAAGGCTAAGTGTTTCTAGATTTCAATGTGTTATGAATTTATATAGTGATTGTTAGGGCCAAGGTTATATCATAAGCAAGGAAATGGTTTTCCTAATACATTTCTAATGATTATTATTTGTAAAATTATTTTTAGCTTTGTGAGTCACAATTTTTCATTCCCCATGCATATCTTAAGGATTTTTGTATCTAGCAAATACATATTAAAGGTCTAACTGGACAGTTTGTTCGAGCCAAAACCACAAGAGTGGTGGCTAATCCATTGTGCTAACCATGATTACCAAACAAGCGACATTGATTATTCCTAATCTTGAACTTGTGTCATAGCTAAATTAGGTAATTATGGCCAACATGCATATACACCATTACCTATTCCATAATGACCATAGGAATATATAATTATGGACTTTGTATTAATATAACCCAAAACCATTAGAAGGATTGATTTTGTATTTTTAGTTGTTAGATTTTTCAAAATGGGTCATTCCATTTACTACCATAAGACATTAGTTATCTCACATGTTATAAAGTCATTTCTTGATTAAGTTGTGAAACTATATTGATTAACTTGAATAATCATTTAGTTTATGATATTAGATCGATTGACTATTTTTAGAAATCAATTTGTATCCTAATAGGAGTGAAACTTAAGCTTTTATTAGCATAACATCCTATATAGATGTGTAAATAGATATAGTAAATTGAAGCTTCATGAATCTTCTTCGTAGCTTTATAACTTAACATATTTCAACCCGATATTTTATTGCTACCCACTAAATTTTCTTAAAAAATAAAACAATATGTTAGAGTCTTTTTATCACCATATTTTATTATCATATCGACGTATTGCTAAATAAATTAATTTAAATAATAAAATATATGAATGACTAGTAGATGCTCATCAGAAACCTAAAACATTTGTTGAAGGTGACTATATAACACTCTGTGTGATTTCTAAGAGATTCCTATTGTGAAGTCTTAAAAAATTAAATATCGACAATGTTAGACCTTTTAGAATTGTAAAAAAGATTAAGCATCAACATATATGCTTTGGATTTAATTGAAGATCATATAACTAACATAGACTTTAATATTAAGGATATTGTTCATTATAGAGAACCATGCCTAATAGATACTTATCCTTTCGTTCCTTTAGTAATATAGCCCAATAAACTTGTCCAACAAATAAATTTAGTTGTACCTAGCAATTTGATAGTTAAGTTGAGCAAATCATAGATATTTAAGCAATTTTGACAAGGAACCAGGCACAATAAACTTTTTGATACAATGGTGAGGCCATGATACATTAAATGATTCTTGGAATACTTGGTAAGAGCATCATTACGTAAACATAGAGATGATTTAGAAGTGTCAGAGATTTCAGCATAGCTCTATCGAGTTAAGCACTTCAACACCAAGGGAATGTGATATAGTAGCATCCCATACTTCACTTAGAGGTTCAACCAAGAGGTATACTACTCTTATTTAGACTTAAAGTAGTGTCAAGGTTTACCTCACTACTTATTAATCCATTTTAATATTATTGTTAGTGGGGTCAATTATGGTTGACCATTTTTTATTAGACATTCTAGTTTGCTTCTCATTAGTTTGTTTAGATATTTATATCTACACATTAATTGAAGATATTTCAAGATGAATTTAAGGCATTTTAGATATTTTTAGCTTTAAATTTAATGTAAGGCATCATTGTAGATGTCGCACAGTTCTGTTGGTACAAATTTGCTTTTAAAGTGTCCTTAAAAAGGCTTAAAATTGAGTTTTGGACTACTTTTAAATGCTATCTATTATAGTCCACCACTGTTATCACAAGTTATAGCAACCATTGCCCCTACCCACACAAACACACATTGCCATCTCAACTATGTTTTGAGAATTACAATTTGAATAAAGTAACAAAGTATTGTCTTTAAGCTTTATTGATAACATTGTGTTATGTACAATCAATCAAATAATATATTTTTGGAGGTGCCTTAAGATGGATAATAATTGTCTCAAAAGTGGTGTCTCAACTCATTATCTAGCAATCACAAAAGCATCAAATCACCCAGAAAGTTCTTAATCACTTTATTTCAAATTTTAGAAAAATTAATAGCTAAGACCAACTTTCAAGTTTCTCTAAGTGAATGAGTAATTTGCTTGTTTTGTATTCCAAGATCTTCACTTATGTGTGTACCTTGCTACTTCACCACCTCATGAGAATTCATGATGTGAATTCTTTAAATCATATTTTCTCTAGGTTGTATTCCCTCATGTTAAAGACTAGTGCACGTATTTGGCCTTTATAAAAGATTTTACTTGGCCCACATTCCTAAGATTTAAAATTCTAAACCGATATTACCATTGCAAAAGCCTTTATTTGAATATATTGTTAGAACCTTAGCACATCTCAGTTATTAATAAGATAAAAGTAAGTTTAGAACATCATCTTACTTGAGGGTGTAGTTTGAGCCATGTAAATATGTTATAAAAATGTTTGTATTCAAGCCCAAACATATCTCAAGGAGGGCGTCACCGAAATTCTAAGGATTTGGTAATGACATGATTGCTTCTTCGCTGACTATGACATGAAAGTGAAAGGTTTTGGTAGGTTTAGCCCAATCGAAATGGTTGTATATGTTCAGTCATTTAATAATAGGCAAAACATCTAAAATAATATTTTTGCACTTTTCACTTTACATATTTCCTACAAATTTAGTATTGTAATTTGTGGGGAATTATCCAATACAATTCAAAAGAAATTTGTTTTTAATCTATGAATTTTGAAAAATTTTCCCAAACGTATTTCACTCACCCCATCTTTAGTATTATATGTATATGAAGGGAGCTTTATACTATTATTGACAATTCTATTTTATAATATTTTTTCACATTTACATATGGCATCATCAAAATGTTGGTATCTTTTGCACCACGTGCTCTAGAGCTAAATATGATTTTGACTACACCAAATTATTAAAGTACTTTATTTTTTATGATTTTGTGGCACACTTAATGCATGATTTTTTATTTAACAAACTATAAAGTCATAAGTGATGATTCCAATCCTATGGTGTGAAGTGATGCTTGAGTACAACTTACCAAAGTGATACAAATGATATAAAATAAGCTTGAGCATGTGGAAGATTTTTGAGAACTTGAAGCACGACATGAGTTTTAGTTCAAGGCATTGTTTGTGCTAGTGAGTACTTATGTAATGGATAAATTATTTTTTATTAGAAACTGATCATGAACTACAAGTGCACTTTACTTCAACCATGTACTTACAACTCATTTTAAGCACTAATAGAAATGAATAAAGACCTATGATATTTCTTGAGATGAAAGATTTAAATTCTAGGAATAGTAAAAGGATTAAGCTACAAATCTTAAGGAAAACATGAACTTTGGTTTATTCAAATATTAAACTTCAGTTGAAAAATTTATTCATGCTTGTAAATGCATTGCATCTTCAAAAATTCAAAATTTTGTTAAGAAAAATATCTTTTAAATGGAATTAGTATAAAATGAATTTTAGTAAATAAAAATCACTAAAAGAATCTCAATTGGATTGTCAATTTAAAAATGTAATTAGCTACCTAAACTAGGGTATTATGAGTAATGAACCACGTCATTAGATTAGAATAAAAAACAATAGTCAAATTCTAAGCTGTTGATTTGTTTAAGTTCTACTTGACAACATGATTAGTCATGTGATGTTAGATGTAATTCAGTATAGATCATTCAAGACTTATTTCCAATAGGATGAAAAAAGTTGATCATCAACTTGACATTTTATACGATGACCATCAAACCATTTCGTAGGAATTTCATGTCGAATATGATGACATTTTTTAATGTGGGACAAATCATATATTGAATGAGAATAAAACTTGAGCCAAAACTACATTTCTAAATGAATCCATTTGGAAATAAAATGTATAATTTGTTGAACTTAGAAAATAAAAGTTGAAGGGAGTGAATTATCTAAAAAGGTTAATGAACTTACAAAGAAGTAACATATTTCAATTAACAATTAGTTAAGAAATTATTACATAATGCTCAAACATTGGAGCAAACATTAAGGAAACATAGGGATAACAATTTGATTTTGAGGCTAAACTAATAAATTTACCACAACAATAAATACAACTTATGTGCAAAAATGTACATATTTTAATCTCAACTTAAAATTTTAATTTCTATTCTAAAGTTTGAAAAAGGATAAATTTTTTTTCGTACCTTACTACATTCTTTTTCTCAACTTTATTAATACTTCACTTTCTTAATCAATTTTCTTACAAAGGTTAGATGTGCATTTTGGAAGATCTTAAAAGAGCCACAAAAAAACATTCTTCATAAAATAATTTGAAAATATTCTTTGCTAACAGTGATTAAACAACTATTGTGTTATGATTCAATAATTTATATCTAAAAAACACTACAACTTATTTTATTTTTTTACGTATTTTAGAATAATTATTCTTGTCCTCTTTATTTCCATCTTACATGGATTAAGAGAAAGGAAGTCTCACCTAGTGCTATGTTTTAGGGATGGAAGAACTCTCTTAGGGTTAGTGTGAAGGTTTTTTAGGGTTTTGTTTGACACCATGAAAAACAAATGAGGTTAATATTTGGGCTTATGAAAATGTAGTGAGGGGTTTATGCTTTTTAGCCCATGTAAATAGCAATTGCCAAACTTTCTCCACTTATGAAGGAGTTGTTTGGTACAAATAAGCTTCAGCTTGACAACATGAGGGTCAATAAAGTCCAAAGTTCTATTACGTAAAACACGTCATATTTGGCTAGCACTTCCCTTTAGTACGTATTTATCTTTTTTATTTCTTGATTCTTAATTTGTTTTAATCATTCCAGGTAATGTTTGGTGATCCATTGCAGTGCTCTACACATGTATCTGAAAAATCTAATAATTCAAAATTCACCCTCATCTTGGGTTTAGATTTATGACATCTAGAGTGTTGAATTCCAAACCATACAAAAAGTGTCATAATCACCTCAAACTAATAGTTGATATTAAAGAATTCCATGGGGCTAATAGTGAGTCAAAGGTAGAGATTATATTAATGCTTGTCTTATAAAAAGTAAGAGTTTACAGATGCACATCAGTATAATTCATAAGAA
Source organism: Vanilla planifolia (assembly GCA_023846275.1). Classification (NCBI taxonomy): domain Eukaryota; kingdom Viridiplantae; phylum Streptophyta; class Magnoliopsida; order Asparagales; family Orchidaceae; genus Vanilla; species Vanilla planifolia. Next base: position 4,262,235 of record JAIUJO010000019.1, read on the forward strand.
TCTTTTGTGCATAAAATAAGTCGAAAGTTATAAATAAATGTATGCATCAAGGTTAGATAAGTTTTTATAAGGCAACCCTAAATTATTAAATTATATTGTTGAATGTCTTTATTCATGAATTGTATAAGAACTTATCAATTATCACATTATTATTCATCGTATCAGTTGTGAAGTTGTTTTGATAATAATAAATCCATTAGAATAGTAAGGATATTTTTGTTATATAAGAGATTCAAGTTAATATCAGACCATACTTATCATAGCTTCACTTGACTTATGCATCACTTATATCACAAAGTAAGTACCATCTAGGTTACTTTGACACATTCAATTTGACCAACTTTAAGTTAAAATAAAAATTTACATTTATACAAAAGATTATGTATAATGCAAACAATTGTTATGATAATGTTATAAAATATACATGACTACTAAGATACACAATACCTAGTATCAAACATAAAATTTGATGGCCTTGGATAAGTAGAGTCATTCAAGTAAGAAAGGATTGTGCTAGTGAGTAGTATTACTTAGTAGCATAATGTACAATGCCAACTTGCATAGGGGATATGTGATGTGTGATCTCATTAGTGAGTGGAATTGGAGGGTTAAATACTTTTTTCATTACAATTTCTATAGCATAGGTCAATATTCATTTCTAGTAGATCTTATTAATGTAAGGTATGCTTATGTTGTGCAAACAATATGTTTAGAATAGTAAATCGATGAAGACTTTATGTTTTGTGAGTAGAAACAAATTTTAACTTAATTGTCATAAAACCATTTGGATTAAATTATGTGTACTAAAATTCTGGTAAATATGCCTCATTTTTCCCCCACATTATGGTTAAGAAAAGTATGTTGGATTTCAATAGTATTCAATCATCTATCATTATTTCATTTAATGGGTGGTCTTTCCTGAGACCTTAATTGAAATATCTTTTTTATAGTGTTCAAGTGCATTCGTCTACTACATTAACATGGCATATTAATATATTCAAAAACATAAAAATCTCATGATTTTCTTTTGTAACTTCTTATCTCAAATTTTAGTGATATTTATTATGTTTCTATGAAATTAAATTAGGGTTAATCCTTTCCCAATTTTATTATAACTAAATTCTTAAGAAAGACCTTAGCACTATTTGTGAGCAAGGAAAAATCATAAATAAAGACTTTCTAATGAACGAAAGACTAGCAACCTTACATTGAGGCATTATGGTGCCATAAAATGTAGCTATAAAATAAGGCCATTTGTTAGTAGAAATCGGAAGGATTTACTCCAAAGCTTGGAGAAAAACGTGTTATTGAGGTAAATACTAATTGTAATCTTTTTGTTAGAGGATTGGTAACATATTTGTTTGATATAAGAAGGTCGATATGAAGCTTTCTCACTCGACTCAAGTTTAGTGGGTTAGTGGTCATGTAGTCTAAGTTATAGAATTATATGGGGTGGATGTTCAATATGGTCCAATGGTTGAATAGCTTAAAACATTTAAGTGATTTACTTTGTTGTACTTTTTTCATATTTTCTATTTATGAACCAAATTGCTAAAAATCAAGATCAAGTACCCAATAATGTTGGTAAGCAAACAATTTTCCTTTTCACAAAATTGTATCCAACTATTTTGTCCAAAACGTTAATTTAAAGCTGAGCAAATTATTTGAAAAATTCTTTGCATTATTTTAATATTTCCTATGAACATAAGGACATAACTTTATTCAAAAGTTACAATATTGTTGTGTGCTATATCATATGAACTTTGTAATACAGTGTTAACGCAAAACACTTTTAGAGCTTTCTTGTATATTAGCTCATTATTGACGTGAATGTTCTTCATGTGATGAAGTTAATTCAAATATTTATTTTATGATGAATCCTTTTCCACCATTAATGAATTGTATGAAAAATTTGAAGAAAAAGGATGAAATATTTTTTTGTAAATAAATATTTTACATTAATGAGAAAAACATTAATGTTCTTGAAATAATATTTTCGTAACTTAAGAAAATATGAATCATTCACATTTGATGATTATTTGAAGATTTTTTCACTAGTGAATTACTTACAAAGAAGAATTTCCATGATAATGTTTTGATAAAGCTTGATTCAATTTTTAATTATTTGATGTCGGAATGTAGGTTGCTCTAAAATAAAAATTTCGAATTGAAGAATAGAAATATTCTATTGTTTGATTATTTTTTGAAATCCATTATTTGAACAAAATATTTTTTTTATACATCATATGTTCAAAAGCATGCATCATCACAAACTCTTGTTAACATTGAAATTCACAAAATTTATACATGAAAATACCTTATCATATAGGACCAATTTGTATGCTTTGCATATGTATCACCAAAGGTGAACTAAATTATTGCTATAGAGTAAGTCCAATTTTATGGCACTACTCTTCTTGGAAAACCATTTGTTTAATTCCATGTAATTATGCTAGGATTCATAGGTGACATTGTTTTCATTGTGAACTTAAAATACTTCAAACTCACCACACTTTACTACCCCTAACAAATAAAAAGGTTTTCTAAGATTCCTAAGTACAAAGCTTAGGAAATCATGTTGGTCTCCGAACATTATAAGCTTCTACATGCTTCAACATGACATAACCTATTTCTCATTAAGATTACCATCTTGAACTATTTTATTTGGGAACTATTCTATGTGGGTAGACAATATTATCTCATCATGGTCCTTTACATTATAGGCTAATTGTTAAATCCATTATGCATATTAGAGCTATTTTAATATTTATTTACTATTACTTTTTAGAATCTATAAAATTTAGTAAAACTACTTTCATAATGATTAGCTTCAGGAATTGAACATGTACAAAACTTCTAGCATCAAGTAATAAACATTTAAACCTAACATAACACAATGAGTTTTTAATATCATAATCAATAAGATAATCATTTGTGAATATAACTCAATTATTCAATTAATTTTTGATTCATAGGGAATTATGGCACGCAAAATTGATAAGGTTGAATCATTTGTGAATCAAAATAAGTTTAATATGCAATCTAGATGAACTAAAATTCTAAATCCTTAAATATGTATGCCGTATAATGTTTTTTAATTGTTAATAATCTAAATCCAAATTTATTTAACCCAATCTTAACTTTTTATATATCAACGAATTGTTTTGCATAGATTAGTTATGTTACTCAACATATGCAAGAATTTGTGTATCTTCTCATGAAAAGTTATCATGTTATGAAGCTTCATTACTGTCCATTTTATAGTGGCAAATAATGTTAAATTATGATGCACAAAACTATTTGGTTATTAAGGAATGACTACTTAATATTCAATATCTCAAAAAATCTTTGTATATGATTCTATTAAATACATGAGCAAAAATAGTAAAAAACAAAAAATCAAAAGGCTAATGGTTGTGATGGCAAGGTAGTGATAGTATCGATGAATAATAATAATTACTAGCTAGAGTGGAGTCATCGTGTCCCTTGGAGGTGAGTTTCTACACTCAACCATATTTTAATTATTCCAAGTCAGTAGGCCAGTAAGTCTTCATTGAAGGTTTAGTGGGGCTCACCTCCCTCAACCATTCATTTGTGCTAGTACTCTTCAACAAATGAGAACCCTCAGAGATTAACCGAAAATTATTTTCATTGAAGAAGAAATTGGTAATATTGACACTTCCTACAAGCTTGAAATAATTGGAAAATAATCACTCATATTTCCAAAAAGGTAGCCCTATACTCCTTAGATTTGGTGGTAAAAAATCATATAGAAGTGATTATATCTACTACAAATCTAACAAGATTAAGCATAAACAAGATGTGTGTTGAAGTGAATCTAGTAGTAGAATTACATTGTTGTATCTAGATAATAAAAAAAAATGGAAACTGAAATATCTCATGGCAATGAATTCAATATGATAGCTTAGTGATTAAATTCACTACTATGGCCAAGGTCACAACTTCTTCAATGTTAAAAAACTAAAATGTCACCAAATATGCAAGCGTAAACTGAGGCTCTCAAAGCACCAATAATATGAATGAATATAATCTCACTAAGACATTATTTATTAATTAGGCCACATTCTAAATGAAAAGGCAACACATTTTGATAGTTTCATTTTAGTTAGAGTTGTTATACAAAACAATAGTAACACACTACCAAATTGGTCAACCACAAGTAAGGACTCTAAAAAAAAAAAAAAGGTTTAACAGACATAGTTGGTTGTAGAATTAGCGTTGAACAACAACAATGCTTAAACAAAATTTTTTATAATTAGAATTCTTTTACAAAGATCCAAAGATAGAATAAACATATATAGTTAATTTTTTTGTTAAATAACATCTTATGATAAAGTGCATCAACAACATTACTTACAATCATCTTAAGTTTTTAGCAAACACTAGTTGAAATGATCTACAAATTCAAGTCTAATTTATGATTGATTTATCAAAAACATTTTTTAACATCTTATGAATATTAGCTTTAAGAATTATGGAATATTTTTGTTTATATTATTTTTTCATTTTTGCAATTTCCATAATTTTTTATCTTCACGAACATATTGGTTATGCAACTTTCACTATTATGTTTTACCTTTGACGATCGTAGTTATCTTAGTTTTCTAAATTAGTTTTTTATACAGTTTTCGCTTAATATTCACCACTAGTTTCATTTTTGGAAACTTTTTTAATGAAAAAGTTATAATAGATTTAATATTCTATATTACTTTTTTATCTCATAGTGATACATTTTTCTTTTTCCATAATATTTTGTCAATGTTTTAATGAAAAATGATATTTTTTCTCAACAAATTTTATATTCTACTTTAAAATTTTATTCATAGGTTGTTTTATTTTTGCTACCAATTATTATTTCCTTAACTATTATATCACATAAATAAATATGTTATTTTCTTTTTTCATCTATATTATATTATTATTAGTAAAATGCTACCTCAAAGTTATATTGTTGCTTTTTTTTTACAATTTTTAATATACTAGAATAGCTAACATGATTAGATAACTAAGAACGTTTTTAATTTTCATATTATGAAATACTTGTTAATATTTTTAGTAATCATTATTGTAATTATTATTATTTTTTTGTTGTTGCATAATTTCATATAAACTTTAGTATGTTATGATTTTTTTACAACAATGACAACAAACATTCAAAAAGCATAAAAATCTTTCATTGTAGTTAAACAAAAAATTTTTTGAGCAGTTCAAATATATCAAACATATAATACATAAATGTAAGTCTTAAAATATATTTAAGTTAATTAAATTCATTTAATATTAATGGCATGTATTTGCTTCATAAAAAAATATTTTTGTGTAACCTAAGCTTTGTAAGAAAATCAATATAAAACAAATTATATAGAATTAGGCAAAAATTATATATTTTTTTAAAATATTTAAATTAAGTAGAATTATGAAAATAGAAGATTAAAAAATCATTTCATCAAAGAAAAAATGAGAAATATACCAATGAAATTAGAAATTTCTAAACAATGAAAAGTTGAAAAATATCTTTTATTGTTGAGCATTTAAAATGTCCAACTTATATTCATAAATTCTCAAAAATAAATTGAACTGTCGAAAAGTGAATACTAAACACAAAATTTCTTTAAAAATGAAATTTTAAAGTGAAAAAGTTAATAAATGAAAAGACAAGAAAAGACAAGAAGGTCAACAAAATTGTGGGTATAATTTAAGAAAAAAATAAAATTCAATTCAATAATGTAATTAAAATTGTTAAACATAATTTTTCAAAAAACATGAAAAATGTTTTTTTAGAAAATGTAAAATAGTCAAACTAAAAAGAACGATTAATGAACAAACACTTAAAATAACAAAAGAATGTAATATTATTTTAAAAAAGCTATGATTTATGCAAAAGTATAAAAATATAATATTACAAATAAGGGAACTGGAAATATATGTTTTACTAAAAACATAGTTCTCACATAAAAAACTCGGACTTATTTATCAATAAGAAACTCAATTCAAAATACATCATCATAGAGAATTCTAACCAAGCTAAAACCAACTAAAATTATTATATTCATGATTATACTTATTAAAAAAGAGTATTATATTCATCTAATTATCTAAACATATCAATGAAGTAATTTTTTTTAAAAGAATAGTTTGTGGTGCTTATCTTTTTGACAATGTCTACCGGTTTTAGATATTATTTCTATTTCGTCTTTATAATATCCTGATTAAAATATGATTAATACAAATTTTAGTAGAATAAAATAAATGATTGTGGTCATTTCCCATTTCATGTGTAAAATAAGCAAACTGTCACACATAAACAATTGAATGTACAACCAATTAGTTTGTAATACTTTTTTGACTTTTATGAACCGTAGCCATTTCTATTATAAAAGAACTTGTTATTTTTTTTATCTATTATAACAAATAGAGTCATTATGTTGACCTTATTTTCATATAATATAACCTCATGGTCCATATTTCAGATTTAATTTTGTTTAACACTTTTGCAGAAATTACTGTTTTTGCACTATATGTGTATGTATATACATAACTTGTTCTTCTATTTGGCAGCAACCATTTAATCATTGGAGTTATTTTAATTTCTTTGACAATTACACACTTTGTAGCATGATTACATTATTCCATTAGTATGACTACATAAAACAAATATAGATATATCCTGTGTTTTATTCCATAAAGCTTGTCAATAGTAAATCATTTGATTGTGTTTAGTACAACCATTGCAATATGCAATTGTAATTCATTTAAAGTAGTTTGCACAAATTATATGACATTACTAAACAAATTAGCAATATACTATTCATTAACTAATTATAAATTTCATATTACAATAAACAATAAAATTTAATATTTATTGTGTTATCATAGCCAAATAAAAATACATAGTTCAACTTTATAGATTGCCTGCATTATTTGTAGTAAGGGTTTTTGTTTTTTACCATTCATATTTTTCAGAAATCATGACAATAATATACATGTTACTTTTTTCTTCAATGTGTCCACAACATTTGAAACTCTATGATCATGTGTTTATTTTAGCGACATTCCAATGTGCTTATCTTGCTTTATGTTAGAAATAAAAAACAATGATTGAAAAATACCAAACCATATAAAAGTATTTTAACTGAATCCATTAGAAAAAAAAGAAAATTGAAAACTTCATTGGTTTGAGACAAAAAGGTCGATATTATGAGTTTGATGATTGAAATACCAAATGTAAGGAAGTGAGAATGAGCACTAGATGGTAATGATATGAATGTCATGACATGAAAATTTTTTTTCAAATTTTGTTAAGTTTTAATTAATTAATTTTGTTAAAGAATTAACCTATTTATACATTTCCTTAATGATTAAAAATATTTACCAAATTGATTAATTAGTTAATAATATTAAATTATAAAAAATCCTCAATAGCTTGAAATAATTATTAAGAGAGTTGTTACATTTGAGCTACTCCATAAGAAGCCTCCATAATGTCTTTATACCAAAGTACATGATTAGATGATTAGATTAAACAAAAAAATAGTTAGAAATTAGGATTTGATCTGGAATGTTATTTTTTGAATTGGCTTCTGATGTTTAGGTTTAGATCTGATGTTTGGATCACAAAATTGTATGATTGAATTGCATTCCTAATTATTTGTTTAAGGTGGATGTAAATGCAATTATTTGATCGAATAATTACGCAATAAGATGGAAAAATAAAAGCCCTAAATTATAAATATGATAATGTGAAGTAGATATAGATTTTAATTCCATATTACATGAATAATGCATCATTATTGCATTATAAGAGTTTTCCTATAATATGTAATAAGTGTATTGTTTGGAGTTAGCTACCCCTGATTCACCCAAAAGTGATTTCCTTTATTGCCAATCCATTTATGCTTAATTAAATATGGATTTTTCAGTTATATGTTGAACTAAAAGTGTTCAAAGAGTTTTGGTGTCATTTTCTCTATGAAATAAGTGCATTTAATCATATCGTGTTTGGTTACACTTTTGTTTGAAGAGTCATGCCGTAAATACTTATCCTGTTATAATAATAGACTTGATTAGAGTGAATTAGATTTATCTTTAAAGAATAAGTCATATATTTATGAAGATAATGAATTAGGGGTCTTCAAAGTGCATTGGAGTATTCAATAAGATTCCAGGATAGAAGCCGTGAGCATCTATATTTAAAGATTTGTTTTAGTATAAAAAAGAATATTAGCTTGTTTATTACAATGCACACCTTTATTCACCTTAAATTCCTAATTTAAGCATGTAATTTATTCAACCTTTCCATGATTAAGGAAACTTATAGGATCTTATTTTTTATTAAATCTATTTTTTATTAAATCCATCTAGCAAATCTTACCAAATTTATTGACAATTGATAAACTTTGGGTAAAGTTAAAAATTAATGTTTTTAAATGTTCCTAATTAAAAAAATTAAGAATCAACTTAAGCTCATCGAGTACAAGGCACACGAACTAACCAAACCCAAGCGGTCCTAGAAGGGTCATGTCAAGAGACTAGCTAAAAACAAGCCTAATTAGGCCCAAAATTGGTTAGAAGTGCATTTACGAACTTGGTTAAGATAAGACAAAAGGATTTATTGGGGTTGAACACAATTTAAATAAGCAAATGAGGATAATATAAGACCCACAATCATGGACTTATAAGCATACAAGTTACCCAGGTGATGAAATCCAAAGCACGCTTGCATTCTGCACCCATGAAATGTATTCTAGGGAAAAAAATACTTTTCTTCTCAACAATGTAAGACTAACATTAGTCCTACGAAACAATGCCAAAAGCATGTGTTATTTCTTACCATTCATTCTTTTAGAAGACTGTAAACATTTCATCCACTGTAAGCACTCGAACTTGGCTCAAAATCTAACAACCAGGGTCAGTCTAACCTCATTTGATTATTCTGATTTTTTGCCTTTTGAAATAATCTTCATATTAATTAGATTGCCTAACACTTTTGACTTTTGTATCCTATAGCCGAGATCTTTTTTTCTTTGCAAATGATGAAATGAATGATCTAGATCTCATATTACTTTATTGGATGTCTTAGATCTAGTCCATCTTAATCCAACCATCTATTATGCATTTGTTTTTCATAATATTTGATCTAATAGTCTAGAACCTTTCTAATAAGATCCAATTATTCTGGTCAATCCTACCTAATGGCTAATTCCTTAGTCTTTATTTGAGCCATTGTGTTAACCAATTTGAACAAATATCTTAAGTTGTTTGGAAGAGCTCTTTTAAATATTTAGAAGCATTATTTAAAACAACTTTTCCTTAACTTTCTAATGGCTTTTATCAAATCTTCTTTATATAAACCTAATTATATTTATGAAATGACTAGTAAGCATGAACCAATTTTAAGATCTCAACAAAGCACAACATGATATTCTAATATTATAAAATCTCTTGACAACAACAACTTCATTCTTCATAAAATTTTAAATTCTTTCAACTAATCTTATGACTTCTAAGCTTTCAATTTCTTACTTTTCATAATTATTTTAAGCTTATCATGCATTTTTTTATTAATCAACAATCATTAAAAGTTGTATAAATGTATCACAATTTTTTATTATTCTTGTATTTTTCCATTTTTTATGGTTGGGTGTCCTAGAATTTAGAAAAGCTTGAGTTTAGTTTGATGTCATATTAAAACCATGTTAGTATTAAGCTTGTAAAATCTTGTGTTGCAAGTGAACCCATAGAAGCTAGTACATTTGAGGTGACTCATAAAAAAATTTGAAGTTATAAACTTTTTTATAGTGCTGATTTTTTCGACCATAGTTGCAGGTGGAAATAGATTCTAATTTGAACCAAACAATCTATAAATTTTATTTTATTATTTTAAAATTTACTTTTTTTAATCATAAAACTTAAAAATTAACATATATAAAATAAAGGTTTTTCATAAACATAAAATTAATTTTTGTCAAGAATTTGTAAAATAGATATATAACCTAAAAAAATATATTTAAACCTCATAATTCACCCACTGATGTGGGATTCATAAACTTGTTTTTTTTCAATCAATTGACTTAAAACATTAGTATCACAAAACTATAAGATTTACTTAGAGATTCATGCATAAAAGAAATCAAGTTATTTAGTGTACATAGTAGTGATCAAAGGAGAATGAATAAAATGCCATAACACCAAACTACCATCATCTTGGCATATCTCAAAGTGAATTTAATCATGTTATGAATTTTTATCTCACACATAAAGTTTGAAAAAAATAACAAGTAACCTATCAACATGTTTTCTAAGTTAAGAAAATAAAGATAAATCTTCTTACACATGATTTTGAGCACTTTTGAATAAATTGAGATAAACTTTAAATAAGATATTTATGTAATTTACTAATATTACTAATAGATTAAAAAATATTGGAAAAGTGCTTCTTAATGTATATCTTGTAAAGAAAGCGATAAAGACTCTATCTAGTGAGTATGATCCTCTTATCACAATAACAAAGGCAGCCAAAATCATGACAACCTCACATTGGATTAGTTATATGGACATTATTTAACAATAGATATTGCAATGATTGGTAGAGTTAAAAAGGAGGACTCCATGAGCAAGAAATGCATGGAGTAAGGTGCAAGGAACTATTATCTTTTAAATGTAATAATGATAACATAGTTAAAACATCTTTCTTTTCTCTGGAGTTATAGGAAAAGGTAAATTTTTATGATAAGGGTTTAGATAAAATTTTGAAAAAAAGTTTTATAAATAAGAATTTCCAAAAAAAGAAGAGATGGGAGGAGATGAAGACATCAACTTGCTATGATTGTAGTCAAATCTGCCATATTATAGAACATTATCCACAACTCAAATACACCAAAAAAATAGAAAAAAAAGAAAATAAAAAAGAAGAAAGATTTGTAAGTTACTTAGTTTCTTGAGAAAAATTAGACTCCACAACTTCAAGTAGTGAGGAGGAAGAAATGACATGTTTCATGGCGAATGAATATTAATCAAGTACACGAGTGAAGAATAAAAGACTAAGATAATCTCTTAGCATTGTAAAGTTTTTGAAAATAATTACATAGAAGTTATTAGAATTTTAACTTCTTTGATATTTGTACATAAAAAATTAAAAAATTTTTTAGAAAAAAATTATTATATTTTAGTTTTTTATGAAAGGAGATATCAAAAAAATTGTGATGAAAACCATTCCATGATGATTGATAATACTTCTTTGAAAGAAGAAATTATGAGTTTGAAAACAAAAATTTATTTTATTAAACATGAAAAATTTTCTAATGTTTCACGTGATGTTTAGTTTTCTAAAAAGTAATATATGTTTCTTTTCTATATGTTTAGTATTTCAAATATTATAGACTTCTATAATTTTAGAAAAGGTCACACTGTTAAGGATTATCAAATTTGGAAAAATATTTTTTGTTCAAAGCCTTGTTTCAAAGGACAATGCCAAGCTTGTTTAATTTCCTAAAGTTAGAGAATATAGATTTTAAAATATGTTGTCTTCAAAATCGATCTTTAGAGATATAGTATTTTGTGACATTCATAAGTTAGAAGTAATACACTTTGAAATTATCCATAGAAATAAGGCAAATAATATTTACATTTTATGATTACTTAATAAAAATTTTATAATTTATGTAGCTATATATAGAGAAAAAAAATAAAAATCTAGTTCTTGGGAGTTGGATAGCAGATGCTCATGACATATGACTAGAGACCTATCAAAGTTTGTCTGACTAAAACATTGTCTAAATAGATGGGTAACACTTGAAGGCTCGTCTCATAAGAAGATAATCAGGATTATTCTAATAGGGTATTCTTCGTTAAAGAAAACAAGCAAGCTAGACGTAGCAATAGATCTTCTTAAGCCAAACAAAACTAGTTGAAAAATGTATGAATCCTACAAAAAAGGAAGGCAAGTTAAATATTTCTTTTAAACTAGAAAATGACTTTAAGTTCAAATATACCTTAGGGATAGTTTATTTAGATTTTTTTTAAAAAATACACAGCCCTAGAGTTTTGGAGGAAAAATTTATTTGTGATGATTAATGATTCTTCTAGTTATAATTATGCTTTTTCTTAAGTGTAAGGGTGAGACATTTGAAATCTTCGTTAATTTGATAAAAGAGATAGAAGGGAAAAGCTACCTCAAATTAAGTTGTATTCAGTATGATAATGGTAACTTGCTTAAAAACGAGAGAATAAAATTACATGTCTTTATTCAAATCGATAAAATGACATTATGGAAAGAAAAAATAAGACCTTAGTAGATATGGGTAGAATTATGTTAATTGAATACAACTTACCAAAACACTTTTGTGCCAAAGAAATTAACACAACTTGTTAAGCACTAAATAGAATTAATTTCAAACTAACATTTAAGAAAATCTACAAATGAGTTTTTTAAAAATATGAAATTGAATATTCGCTACTTTTATGTTTTTTGATATAAATGTATCAATCTTAATAATGAAAGAACCAACTTGAAAAGGTTTAATGAAAAGGTATGCCTAGAAATTTTCATAGGATACTCTTCTTTTAGGAAAATGTATAAAGTTTACTACATGGATACTCAAAAACTAAAACTCTAAATGAATATAATGTTTGATGAGTCTTCTCATAATATAAATACTAAAACTCTAAATCAATTGACAAAGTCTTTAAACAACCTAGGATTGGGCAAAGATGAAGGTGAAAGAGAAGGCAAAATAGAAGTGAAGGACTAGTCATCATTTACATAAGGATTAGAGGTGCCAAGCTTCACAGTTAACAAAATCAATTATAAGAGAAGCTAATCAAGAAGTTAGAATAAGAGCCTTTAAGAGAAAATTAGTCAAAGTGTATTTGTATATTTCACAAAACTACAATCTAAGCCTATAAGGTTGACTATTAAGTTTAAGTAATGAAAGAAGAGTTAAATAACTTTGAGAGAAACCAAGTGTTGGAACTACTTCCTAGGCTTAATGTTAAACAAGTGATTGGAATGAAATGGACATTTAAAAATAAATTAAATGAAAATGGGGTGATCATCGAAATAAAGGTGGACCTATTGTTAATGATTATTGCCAAGAAGGTATAAATGTTTAGGAGTCATTTATAATAATAATAATTTTTGAGGTTATTCGACTTCTCTTAACATATTAATGTCATAAAAATTTTATATTATTTTAAATGGATGTAAAATATCAATTTTTAAAATAAGATAATAGAAGAAGATATGTGTGTTGAACAACCTCCAAGCTTTAAGACCCATGTATATAGTGATTATGTATATAAGATTAAGAAGGTATTTTGTGCCCTTAACTAAGTTCCTCATTCATGATATCACTGATTAAGTAATTATCTAGTTGATGGTTTAAGGAAAGGAGAAATTACTATTCTTAAAATCTTTAAATAACCATTTGTTGCTTGTAGAAGTTTATGTTAATGATAAAACACTTGGAGGCACAAATGAAAATATGTTGAAGGAACATAGTGATTTAATCACAAAGGAGTTTGAGATAAGTATAATGGGTGAACTAAATTTCTTTTTTGGATATAAATTATGTAACTAAAAGATGTGATTTGTATTTCACAAACTAAGTACTCAAAAAACAATTTCAAGAAATTTTGGTATGAAAATATGAAATAAAAGAATATTCTAATGAATCAACCAGTGTATTTAGGTTTAAATAAAATTAACAAACACATTGATAAAAAAACTTTATGAAGAACTTGTTAGATCTTTACTATATCTTACGATTAGTAGACTGAACATCTTATTTAGTGTTATCTTATGTGTTTGATTCCAAAAAAGATCCTAAGAATTGCTAGCTAAAGGTGACTAAATTAAACTTCAAATATGTAGAAAGTATAATGAACATATGTTTAAGGCATTCTTCAAATTCTTATTAAAGAGATCTGATAAGTTTTATTGATTCTGACTCTATAAGTGCTAAGGTAGGTAAGAAAAAAAACATGGGTACATGTTAGTTGCTAGGAAAAATTTTAATTTTCTAGTCAAGAAAGAAGAAAAATTGAATAGCTATATTTACCACAGAAGTGGAGTATGTAGTGACCAAAAGTTGTGTTGCTCAAATGTTATGTTTGAGACAACAATTTCAAAAATATTATTGAGATCTCTTATATATTCTCATCATAATTGATAATACTAGTGCCTTTGCTTGAGCAAGAACTAGGTTCAACATTTCAAGAGCAAACAAATAGTATAAGATACCACTTTATTAGTGATCAAGTAGCTAAAAGTCTAGTAAAATTCACATATATCTCAACCAAACAACAATTGGTAGACATATTTATAAAATCCCTTCCAACTAAATAATTTTAGATCATAGGACAAGAATTAGTGTAATAAAAATTTTATAAATTATACCTCCCTTTTCACAATACTAAAATGGGAGAATTACCATGATTTAAATAAGTGAGAAGGGACATGTAGTTAGGGAGAACATGAATTAAGTGAGGGCAAGCATTTTTCATTTTTAATACCACTTATCATAATAACATAGTTTTTCACTTTTTTATTTTTATCCAAACATCAATGTCTTGTAATCATCAAAAATAAGATATTATGAAGTTACTCTTATGTTTTATGGGTCAAGCTTAAATGTTTAACATTTTATTCAAATGGTATCTTTTAATGTGAATTAGGTTTAGTTTTGGTGAACAATCTTAACACTTTAGAATATGGTTAATTAATAGTCACCAAACATAATTTGAAGTGTTTAGTAAGCTTCAAGGATTAACAATGTACACATCAACTTTAGCATGTTGATTATAAGTTGCATCTCTATTTAGCAAACTATTTTATCCAAATTTAAGCATATAACTTGTTCATCCTTTGCTTGATTTAAGAAACTTATAGGATTTCATTTTTTGTTCAATCCTTTTTTCTTATTAAATATTTGTAATACATCTTTGTCAAGTTTCATTTCAATTACTAAACTTTCAACAGAGCACTTGGGCCACCTATGCTCAACTTGGCTAGGTAGAATTGAGTTAAGAGACTAGTTAAAAATAGACCAAGAAATTAGTTAGGTGCATCATAAACTAGAATGGGCAAAGAAATTATTTATAAACCCATGAAGGGTATTATAAAGAGCAAACTACTTTTCTTTTCAACAATATAGGACTAACATTTCATCTAGAAACTTAATACAAAAATGTGCTCTATTTCTCACCATTTGATCTTTGGTTGGAGAAAACATGTTTCATCGACTATGAGTACTTGATCCTAGCTTGAAATTTGATATCCAAGGTCATGTAAGACTTCAATGAAAAATTTTATTATATTTTCCCTTCGAAATAATCTATCTTAGAATTGGATAACTCATCTTTCTCTATGTTTAAATCTTATGAATGAGTAACATTCCATATTTTCCAATGGTGAATCAAATGATGTAGATCTCATCCAACTGGATTAGTAAGCTTGGATATAATCTACTTCGATTTAACCATATAGAGCTCAGACACACTTATATTCTTTCACATAATAGTTTATAACCACTTAGACTGGAGCAAATGGCACCAATCAATCCAAGATAATGGCTAATTCCCTAGCCATTATTTGAGCAATTACACTAGTCCTTTTTGAAAAAATATTATATGCTATTTGAAAGTAGTATTTGAAACAACTTTTTTCTTTACTTTTCAATTGCTATGATCAATTTGTTTTTATATAAACATATCCCTTATTTAGATAATGACTAATAACCCTTAACCAAACTATGAGGTTTTAACAAAATAGCAGATTATTCTACTAGAAAATTTGTTAGTAATACATAATATTTTTATCATAAAATATCATCATAAGTAGGGGTAAAAAATAAAATACATTAACCATCAAATACTCCTTGAAATGATCATCAAATTATCGACCATCATTTAATGGTGACACTGTCTCCTTTCTACAATTTTTTTGTACCATTCATCTATTTATGAAATTATTTGATCTCAACTTACAATAATAGGTCTCATATTTCTTTATGGCACTTCCATAATTATCTTATTACTATCCCATTTTTTAACCTTGACAATAGTTTTCTATATAACTCCTATCTACATTATCTTCGTTATCCATTGCATTCCTCTTTATATTCTCCTCTTTTAGTACATTAATTTTTTTGTTAGGTAACCCTAGTGATAGAAATCTTATAAAGAATTTTATTTTTTAAACATTCTATTGCAAATGACATCAAAAAACTTTTGACCAATGTCATTAAGAACTACTCCAAGATCAATTTATTTAAGTAAGAAAATCATATGTTTTTAGTTTTGTATATTATCTAATTTTCTAAAAAAATTCCCTTAGAATTAAACTAATGTTTTTTTAATATGTTTTGGTATTTATTATTTATGACATATCCTCTTCCAATTCATGTAGAATTGTTA
Source organism: Vanilla planifolia (assembly GCA_023846275.1). Taxonomy (NCBI): domain Eukaryota; kingdom Viridiplantae; phylum Streptophyta; class Magnoliopsida; order Asparagales; family Orchidaceae; genus Vanilla; species Vanilla planifolia. The sequence continues at coordinate 4,278,669 of JAIUJO010000019.1, forward strand.
TTTGAAGTTCCTTTTCATTTTTTCTTTGATATGTAACTTCCCCTTCATATTATCAGTTCTTTAAGTAGTGTTCATGATCTTACAAAAAAATATCCATAAAGAAATTCATTTCTTGACATTCAAAATAAATTTTGAAATGCACTTACATTATTTCAACAAACATTAAAAAAATCCTAAATTGTTTTGGCTATTTTGTAAACATCCATCCACATAAGAATTTAATCATTCAAATTTAATAAATGTTGGGATGACTCTAAAGAATCCCTTTCTTTACTTTCCATGTGGGTACTAGTTAGTATAACATGTCCACGGGATGCTCTTTTTCCTAATTTTGTTGATTTCTCTTGTTAAGAATTCCATTATCACTTCCTTATGAAATAATTTAGGATGCACCACTATGTTGCTTTGACAATATTTATATATAAAAGTAGCATTAGCAAAAAGTTTTATTAGGATTGAAAGACAAAATACATGATATACTATGGAAATGATAATGATCATTATCTTATAAGTAATAGAATAATTTATTTCAATAATCTATGAAAATACCAAATGCCTTGTCTTTAGTTATTCTCTTTTTCCAAACATTTTAATACATTTCATATGATTTGCAGAAAACATCTTTTTTTGATCAATGAACTTGGCCTTATGTGATTGATTTACTAAGCTTATGGGTGTAAGATTTGAGATTAATATAATGGCTTAAATTATTTATTTTCTCTGTTTGAAAGTTAAACAGTATGACAAAGGTATCCTCTTATCTTAAATAAAATATATAAATGAGATATTGTAAATGCTTGACCTTGAGAGCCTCAAACCTATTTCTACTTTCAAGATTCTCCACCAAAGTATTAAACAAAGAAATGAAAGGAAAAGCAATAGATTTCAATGTATACAAGGAGATGATATGTTCTCTACTTAACTACAAGATGACCTAAGAAACATTTTAATGTGGGACTTGTTTAATCAATTTTAGTAAAGCTCCAAGGACTTTGATTTACAATCTATAAAAAGAATCTTTGGGTGCTTGCTTAGCACAAAGGTATTACTATTTTTTTTATCAAAAAGTTTAGTTATTTAATGATGTCATAAAATAAAGCAACAAAGATTATGAAGGTTCAAGAGTACATAAGAAAATCATTCTAGGAACTTAATCACTTTTGGACTCACCCTAAACTCATGATCTATTGAAAAGCTTGGAACTATTGTTTTCAACAAATGAAGCATAATATATAGCATTGGGAGGACAAAATATGACAATATGTGTTCCATTTGCCAAACTCATGCTTATTTACTACACTAAGGACAAACAAATTGAAGTTAGGAACCATTTCATCATGAACAATGTACAATGAAAGATTATTCTATAGCACTAGAAAAAATTTTTATTATAAAAAAATTATGAGACATTAATCTGGGTTTCAAGGGAAGTTCTTTGAGTGAACGGGACCTCATCCATGTGATTTTAGTACTTGCAAATCTAGCTTCACTTGATAATAGTTAGCAAATGCTTTCTTTCACTATATTCAATTACTTTATGATAAACTTAGAATGTAAGTAGTAAGAACACATGAGTTTATTTGTCTATTGAGTAATACTCTTAAGTTATTTTGATAATAACAACCTACTTCAATAGCATAATAATTCATCATCTAAATTTGCTTCAAAGCTGATAGATGAACAACATTGGAAGGCAATGAATGTTAGAAGAACATGTCGATTGATTAAATATGTAGATGTAACCATTTGTTGATTAGTAATGGAAAATATAATTGTATGATTAAGAAACTAAGTGTTTCTTTTGCATAAGATTTTTCGTCACCTTATAAATTAAATTTGTGGCCTAATTACAATATGCATGATTTTTCAAGTTTGAAATGAAAATTGTTAATTGACTAAATGCACAAAAATGATCATGTTTCATACAATATGATTAGATATTGGAGAAAAGAGTCAATTTTAGGAGTAGACTAATTGATCTAGTCTAACAAGTGGATGTAATAAAATTGGATGAATCAATTACTTACTAAGATTAAAATAATTTGATCAAACTATTCAACGAGGGAAAAGCCATTCCATAAATAAGGTATAAAAAGACATCAAATAGATTATATAATATAGTTAACTTATACCTTATAGTAAAATCACTCAAGTTGAAATTAAACTTTTCAAAATGTTGTATATGACCATCATATAAAATGCAATGGTATAATGGATATTATTAATTATTTATTCGTGACGTTCTTAACAAAATTAAGTCAAGAAAATATAATACAATATTCAAGTATTAGTTTAAAACATGTAATCATCTTATTCACGTAGACTTAAGTACAATAAAGAAATTTGTATGATATAATATAATTTTATTGGACTCCAAGCTCCTGCTCTCTTTTACTTCCCACAAGAAATTCACATGGTATGATAGCATTCTTTCATGCCAAATGGATTGACTACAAATGGATATCAAACCTTATTATTATCATGTTGAATTATACAACCAAATAGAATCATACAATATATTATGATAAAGGAGTATGATTTGCTTAATATTGCTCAATGAAGTGCTTTTGAGTGGGAAAAACATTTTTAAATCAGATCACTAAGTATTTTTTATGTTATGAAATTCTCTTATTGCATTATTTTAACTTGAGAAATAATACTAGAAAATCAAGAATTCTTATATAGTTTTTAAAAAAAGTAGCATTGAGTTTGAATGTTGTAAGAACTTTGAAAATGAAATTTTTAAGTCTAGTGTTGTTAGACATTTTGTCCTATTGAATCCATTTTCTTAAAGTATACAAAGTCAAGAATTTTTCATTGACATAATTTTGTAGATTTTATTGGTGTTATAACATTTCATTTTAGATGAGTGACTATTTTTTTACTATTAAAATTTTTTTTTTCTTACTTTATAGATTTAGTTTTGAAAATTGAAAAAAATTATGATATTAACTAATTCATATTCATTAAATAATTTATTATTTTAATTTGTTAATTATGCAAAGAACATAGGGAAATCTAGATTCTTAATTATTCAATGAATTGTGCTTAAAAATGTTTGTTCTAATTTTAATTTTATTAAGACATCCTCTGTGCCTAAAATATTAAAAGAGTTAACTAATTACAAGACCCATGAAATTTTTTAATATTTTTTGCATTAAAAATTTCTTTATTATTTTTAAAATACATTTTCCCTACACATGAATATTTCATAAATTTATATCATAGAGAAACTTTTTTATCATTATGTTGTCCATATATTAGAGGTTAATATTAAGTTATTGTTATAATTTTGTATTTTTTCAATTTGGTACATTTTATTTTGATGTGGATAGTTTCTATTCTTTTGTATTTTTAGATAATTAAGAGTTTAATTTTGTAAAACTTTTTTTTTAATATTTTTAATATTTTATTATGATAATAATTTTTTAATTTGTAAATCATTTATCCATTTTTTACTATGATGAATTTTATTCTATGTGATAATTATCAATTTTATATTATAAATTTTTTTGTTAATGACTTCCTTTAACATTTTTACAAATGTTCTTATCACACTATTTTTTAAATCTTTTATCAAGCTTATATTTTTTAAAATGTTTTTTGTTAACGTTAAGTAGAAATACAATAAAAAATTTTAAATAAGCCATTAAATAGTTTACTTAATTTTTTTAATATTTTGTTATAAGTTTTCTTTAAAATTAGATATTTGTCTTTGATAAGTTCCAATTTCAATAATAAAAATAATTTTTTTTCTACTTAGTAATTTTTTGTTATTAACATTTACTTCATCTAGAATTATTAATTTTAAAATTTTATTTTTTTTCTTAAATCTATTCTATTGATTAATACATTTGAAACTTTGAACTTTAAATTTTTTTTATTAAGTTGTTATTTTTATCATTTATACATTTGCATATCATGATATGCATGTTATTTATCAATAAAAATTAAATATTATATTAATATGAAAATAAATATTGTGCATAAAAGTGTGACAAAAAATTTATTACAGATAAATATGAGATCAAGTATTTTGAAGAAAAAGGTATGATGAGAATCTATAACTAGATCTTACTCTTATGTAAATGATTAAAAAAGGTGGACAAAGAATAAAAAAAAAGGAAGCATGGCCATTCTTTGTGCTCCTCTCTAATTGCATGTTCGTACACAAATTGTCAACGATGAAGTAATAAAATATTATAAAACAATGTCATATTTTCATTCATAAAGGTTTTTAACATATCAATAATAAGAATCTATGTATAAAAATGCTAATTTTCATGTATAAAAAAAACTTTATGAATAAGCCATTACAAAAGATTAATTAGCAAAATGCAAAAAACTAAGAAATGATCACTACTAACCTTGTAATAAAACTTTTCTTATATTAAGTTAACCCAACTAAGAAATTACATTAGGTATTTGTACTCATAAAAAATTTCATTGAGTTCAACATTTATTTTGAAGATGTGACTAATTACTTTATCAAAATAAATTCAAACAAATAGACAAATAAACAATATGTTTATTATTATATTTGAAATAATGGATAAGAACTTCTTTTTGAATAACAAAAATGCAACTTATTTTTTTTTCAATGCTCTAGTTTGTTTAAGCTTAAGATAAAAAAACATTGGTGGATATGTCTTAGAAAGGTAATGTTTAAAAGTTTTATTACTGCAATAAGAATTAGAATTAAGAGGACATTATTGAGATGTTCTTGGGTTTCACTTAGAGTTAACTTAGGTGGAAAAATTTTAGAAAGTGATTATAGTTTGTATTTGTATTAAAGAAATTCAAAGCTTCACATTTGAACTTATCATTGATGAAATATAAAAATGAAGTATTGACTAATAAGATGGATATTTTAAGTGATTGAAGTATCATGACAATAATGTCAAGCACTTAGTTAGCATAACTATATTCTATCAAAATATAATATAAATGTAACAATAAAAATCCATCACACAAAATATTATGCTTGTAATTACCATAATTAATAGCAATACGATATTTTCAAATTTTTTAACTTGAGTAGCCTCATTAAGGCTCAATGAAATGGGTCTAAGATGTATAATAGCACTAATATTTGTAAATTTAATTAAGATGATCCTAAATAAAAAACAAAGTTCTCATTAACAAAAATTATGCCTTCTAAAAACTTAATTTTAAATATATTAAGAGATTGTGCATAATAATCAAATGGATTTTGATAGTTAATTAATTATTTTAATACATAAATATGTGACACGAACCATTTAATGATTTGAGTATATTAAAAACCACAGTAACTAAGGCATAATTTTAGATGCTCATGTTTAGAATATAGAATGCAAGTATTCACATCTTTCATGACTAATACGTTTGCATAAAACAAGTCTAAAATGATAAAATATTTTGTAATTTAATTTATTATAAAATACAATGTAAACTTTCAAAAAATATGCCTAATATAAATATAGTAGGCCAAACAAGTGTTATAAGAACAGCATCAAAATTTAGCAAAATTTTAATGAAAATGTTTTTGAAAACTTGCTTTCAATATAAGTTAAAAATAATCTAAGAAAAGGATTTGACCCTCTGCAAGCAATTTTCAATTTGAATTAATGTTAATGCAGTTAATTATTGGCGTGAAAGTAAAGGAGATATGTTGCTTAAAACTTACTCTTATGGGAGCTACATAGCTTATATGAAGCATAATAATGTTGACATATAAATGATAGTGAGGCCATCAACAGAGTTTCTAAAACATTATTGTTCAAGAATAGTTTAAAAAACACATAAGAAATGTGCTAGCATCATTCATGCATTAAAAATACTATAATGTGAAGACATAATGTGGGTTGTAGGAAAATGTTAAAAATAACATTAGAAAAGTAAAATTTTGCAATGCAAAAAGTAGTGATTTTGAATCATAATGGTTATTTCAATAACATAAAATAAGATTTGATAAAAAACATTTATCTTTTGATAGGTGTTTTAATTATATTTATTTCCACCAGTCATGTAATATGAATTTAATTGTTTTGAATGATCATAAGATCAATGCTATGTTTGTCAAAGGTTCACTTAAAAGACTACATGATATGGTTTGTCTTAATACTTTTCATTGATGTCAAAACTCTTAAATTATTATAATAATTGAGTTGAAAAATTGAATTTTATTTCTTTTTATTAGTTTATTATATTTTTATTTAAATATTATTTTTAATGTTTCATATAAGTTCCCATTATATTTTCATTCTTTCTTACAAATGGTTTGATTTTTGCATGTTCTCATTAAAAGTGGTAGTTCAGTTTTTATTTTTCTTTTGAATTTATGTCTAAACTAACAATCTGTTTAAAACATTATGATGGACTAAATAGAAAGATCCTTTTTTAATATTGATATTATTTTTCTACAAATATTTTTTTCTTTATTTAATAGAATACAAAACAATACTTTGTTATCCAAATATTTTAGGTGATTATCTGACATCTAAATTATGATTTGAATTTATCTCCACCATTATTGCCATCCTTTTCATCTTTACCTTCCATCAAAAATGCTATTATAGGAGTTTCTAATACATATCCTACATTGATAATGTTTGGCCATGTCCTTAATCCCTTGAGTCCTAAATCTCATAAATCATTGGGCATTATATTGATTTTAGCCATGCCACCCCGAAAAAGTGGTTTAAGTTATGAATTAAAGTACAATGATAATCACCAATATGACCATGTTGTCACTAAGAGTGCATATGTGGTTAGCCTTAAATATTACATTAATCATAACAACCATTCCAACATGAAGCATGGATTTGGTAACCTGAGCCACACCTTTGTTCCTTTTTTTTATAATATTGATTTATTCTTCATGTTTGGGTTTTCTAGTTAGACATGATTATGATACAATATAAATGGGCTTTGTCACGTTTTTAAATAGCTAGAAGTAATTTTCATTCATATCTTTCACGTTCTCTTACTAGACTTTAAACAAAATTTGGCATAATTCACTGTTTTTGCTCATCTAATAAATGTGTTATACACTGCCCTATAGTATATTCAATTTTTCTTCTAACTATTTAGTAGGACATGTGAAACAAAAGTTCTTGCGGTCGTAAACTAAAATGGTGAGAAATCCATTATGATTATGGAAGTGGGTAGGCTTCATGTGTCTAATTGCAATATGGAGATAAAGTTCTTTTTATGCTCTTCCCAATTTTCATATGTTTGATGTGCATGTCCATATCATTCAAAAGTTATCTTTGTATTAAAAGATGCCAATCATATTAGTCCAACGAAAATAAAAATTTAGTCTATTTAGTATAAGAGTTGAGATGCTTTTTCTTATGCCATATTTAAAAATTCTTTCTATCTATTCTACATAAAAAAAAATTTCCACAATACAACTACATCATAAGATGAATAGTATTAATAATAACCAATTGTAAATGGTTGATAATACAATCAACATAGATCATGTTAGTCTATTTTCTATAATTTTTTTGTGAACCTTCAAACTTGTGTGAGCTTCCACATAAAACATGTTATAATGATAGCCAGTTTTTCTTCACGTAAAGTTTTGACTTGAGGAAGCGCTACATCATAATAATACTATATCTCAATAGATTTTACTTTGTTATACTTTATTGATCTAATAAATGTTGAAGTTGCATTGAGAAAATCATGCACTAAGATTAATATTACTCACCTCCTATTATTATGCATTTATTTTTATGTTGTAAGTTTCGATGCAAAAGAATAGTAACTTTGAAAAGTAAAAGTGCCTATCTTTTGAAAACATATTTTTTATTGTAAAAAATAAATAGAAATATAAAATAGCTTAATCCTACACCCATGTAATATGAAAATTATTCCATATTTTAAATGTCATGCCCCCTATGATGGCAAAATGTATGGAAGTTATAATTTCTCTATATTAATTATATCTTTGCATTTATCTTGAATTGATGTTCCATCCCTATATGTGTTGAATTTCATATTGTAGTTTTTTCTATGTAGTAAGCTCCAGTTTATGTTTAGGAAGCTAGTTTCCATTCTTACATCATGTAATTTTCTAACTCTCATTGTATATTTTCTCTGTCTTGGAATAGGTTGCATAACACACTACAATCCATTAAAATATATGAACTACTAATTTGTAATTGGTTGCATAATTGAAAGCCCCTAATTATGGCCACTATTGTCACTTTAGGTGTTATTTTATTTATTTAAATATTAAAAAAATCTAAACTCCTTTTCTCTAATTATATTTAAATAATTCAAACTACAATAGCACCTCAATTGATGCATAACATCTCACCAATGATGTTCAACTACATCCAGATAATCGATTAAGGTAACCTCCTAATTTCTTCCTCTAATTTTTCCCATGTTCCTCCCAATCAATTTATCATTGCCAAAATCATCCGTTTGACATCTTCCAAAAAGTTTATCTGATTAGAAAAGTTTATTATAAAGTAATAATTCTCTTTAAAGTTACATATATGGCATTTCTTAGAGTTTGATTTAATTTCTCAAAGTTCTTAATTCTCTTAGCTTTTTGAATATTCTATGATATTAAAGTGGTTATTGTGATTATGACATCTATATTACAAATTTCATACTACCTTTATTGATGTAAGATGTAATTCATTTACAAATTTTAAAGGTATCAAGTTGTATAATGGGTAAATTATTTTTAAAAGTAGCCCATACTTATTTAGCTACTTTATAATACAAAAAGCATGAACAGTTGAATCTTCATTTGGACATAGTTGGCACATTAAAGCAAGTTGGAAGTTTAGGTTCTTTAGGTTATTTTGTAATGGCACCTATTTTTGAATGTCATCCATGTTAACATTAGCATCTTTAAAGTGCACTTTGTGTTTCATAATTGCAGTCTAAATTTTAGACTTGGCTTATTTGATCTCAAATAAATTTAGGTAGAATGACAACTAAACTACACATCACTAGCTATAGACCATATATAATAAATTCATTGAGTTAGACCAATTTGCATTCTTTGCAATTAAAAGTTTCATCCTTTGCATCATAGCCAATGTGTTGGATTTCAATCTTGATGCATCTGAGGATTAGTATTTTATTGACTTGTAGTTAGACAAAAAAGTACCGTTGGTGAGTATCTACAATTAAGTCTTACATAAAAACTTTCATCATTTTCTTGATTTTTTAAAATCCAGGGCTTCATTCGTATAATAGGAAATTAATTGTTTCCTAAGAAGTTGAGTGATGCATAATATTTTCTTCATTGTCTCCCCATAAAAGACAATTCATTCTTTTTTATTCTATTATAAACTACATTGGGAGCTTACTTGTCATTACAATATATCTTGGAATTGGGGAAACGACATGCTCAATGATAATGAGTTCACCCTTGATAAATAACAACATTATTTTCCATGTAAGGAAGTTTATTTTTAATTTAATTAATCAAATTTTGGAAGTAAGTTATTTTCTTCAGAGCTATATATAATGTGTAGCATAAATAAGCCAAAGGAAGATTTATTTAGTGCAATCTTTGGCGCTTACAAATTTGATTTACATAAAATATACACTTTTTTTTCTATAGATGTCCTCACTTTTTATTTTTATATTTAAGAACCTTGTTGAGTGTTGGAAGAGCTGTAGAAGCTTACTAAGATTACTAGAAGTTTTTACATGTGCTTTAATAATGATAATTATGTCATTTGCATAAGCTAAAAGTGTCATAGATATAAATAATCTATGTTCTCCATATAATGTCATTTTTTTAAGAAAAAATTTTGTTAAGGCTTCCTTCCAAGAACTTCATGAATGAGATGAAAACAAAGGAAGATAGAGGATTACCTTGATTAAGACTAGTTAAACAATGAAAAAAGTTACTTTGTGAACCATTAATGATTGTAGATATCCAAGCATTGCAAAGATAATTGGTGAGCACGTTAATAAGAATGTTAGTAACCATATACTTTGAGAGTGTCTTAACAAAGAAATTTCCATGATATGTGTAATTCATATTCCTCAAATCCAACTTAACAATAAATTATCACTTTATTTTTATTGTTAAGAGATATACTAACTACTAAACTTTGAACAAGATTTGTAGAATATCTCTACATTTAAAAAAGTAGTTTACTTCAGAGAAATCAACCTATTGACAATTTAAAAAATATTTAACCAACAACGAGCATTTTGAATATTATTTTCATGATTTTTTGAAGATTATTTGGTCTAAAATCAACAAAGATTTCTAGGTTATGGGATTTATGAAAATGTATAATGTTTGTGCCTAAAATTCCCCAAAGAATTAGAGATCTTATAAATTTTTTTAGTACATTAACCACAACATTAGAGATTAAATAGGATAAAAGATTTTTGCAAATGTTGATTTTTTTCAATCTTTATGGCTAATTTTCTACCCATTTTATTTTAAAGCCTGAGACTTCTTCCCAAAGTGGTGTAGAAAAGAATTCTAATTATTCGCCATTATGTATGAAAATATAGGGTGATTCAAAAACATATTATGAAATTTAAATTGTTTGGGAGATGAATGGCAACTTTTGATGACATTTACTTGAAGAGGAACATGACCGCATCCAGTTCTGACTAGGTGATGAATTATAAAAGTTTAAAGTAATTCTATTTATTTCTCGTTAACCAGAACCTATCTAATGTTTTCCAAAGCCATATTTTATTACGTTTACTTGCCAATATAAAAGAATGACTAAAACATTTCTATTGCTTAAGATGACATGCGATTATGTAATCAACAAACCCATACATTAGTTTTAGTTTAGGTGTAGATAGTCCATTGTAATCATCTGAAGATTTGATTTCATTAAAATCCTTGCCCCACATCCATGGATTTATAGTGTCATTGACAATGTGAAATTACTTGCCCTTAATATGCTCCTTCTAGATACCATGCTTTCATCATAGGTGAAAGCATAGCTAGCCTTAGAAACCTAGTCTTGATGCTTGATGTTTACATAGATAAACTACATTTCATTAATGTCCACATTACAATTGAAATCCTCTCAAAACATCTATATATTATTTGATTGATTGTAGTAATAGTGCTAAAAAATTGAGTTTAATAGGAAATTTTTATGACTTATACATAGAAGACATAGATTCAAATAAGGCAACTTATCTAACAATATACATTTTAATAAATTGATTAATATCTTGGCTAAACTATTTTTAGTAGCATTGCAAATAGTTCAAAATAAGAATTCATTCATTAGTGCTAGCATTACATAAAATTTGCATAGCTGATTGCATCCTCTAAAACTTTTTTGGCTAATTGGTTTTTTTAATTTTCTACAACATTTTTCTCATCCTTTGATACTTTAATGACTTAAACTCCTCCATAGTTTGAATTTCAAACATAGAGGTTTTTGATCTCTTTGAAGTTCACTAAAACTTTTCAGATCCAGATTATCCTATCAAAGCTAAATTTTATCCTATCAATTTTTTGATTGAAAAACATAATCATTATCCTTCTCATTTTTAAAATTTTTTAAGGAGCTATAGTCATCCAATAATTGGCCTACCATATAGTTGCACTCTCTTGTATATATTAGTTCTCTTTCATTTGCATTAGGAACATGCTTAATGGTCTTTATTTTTTTGAAGACATGTGGTTGATCAGCCATAATAGATTTCTTAGCCAAAGAGTTAACAAGTAAAGTAGAAATTTTTGTGGCTTCAATCTTATTCTATTGTTGGTTATTTTTGTTGACATCTTCATCAATATTTGGTCCATTAATTACGTGGCCCTATACCTTGACACAAAAAACAAGATGATTCCAAGAGTTATCAAATTATTTTTAATGTTTGCATTGAGCTAGATCATGCCTATTTTTGTGGCATCCTTCGTCAGGTTTAGTTAAGTTACAATACTAGATATTTTAACAAAACCATTGCTCGAAATAACTTAAAGACATACTCAAGAAACTTTAGGATGTGTGAGATTTAAAATAGCGACATCTACTTTCAAAGGGTCTAGTAATCAATGTTATTAAGTGAAGTACTAAAACAATCAATTGGTAGGTGCTTTGTTGTGTTTCAACATAGGTGATTGTTCCAAATTCAATTGAAAGAAAGGGTAGAAGCCATGCATAAATGAGATAGAGTATTAATAGTCTTAAAACGTTCACTCAAATTCACATCTTAATAGCTTGTGTGAATGAAGAAACATGTTAAGCAAGATTTACAAAATTTCCTTCAATTTAATAATTTCCTTTTGCAACATAAGTGAAAAAATTTTTTTGACATCTACATTTTTTTCTTAACCACATATTCTATTAATAAAAGAATTAATGCAATAATTACTTACATATAGTTGATTTCACAATAAACTTGCTTTTTTTGTAAGTCAATTAGAAAATAAATGTGTGACTATGCAGCCTATTAGAGTGATTCATTACATAAAAAATTTCATGCCTTTTATAACATATGAATATGTTGTTCATGCTTATTCCTTTTAAATTTTAAATTAGCATAATGTTGATTAGCTTAATTGTTTATTTACTAATTAAATAATGCATTTAGATAACTTATTTCCACATTCAACAAGTGAGATGTCGTCAAGACATCAATTAAACATTTCACCTTTGATTGACAAACATAGTTTGAGAGTACATGATCTTACTTTCCTTTTCTATTTCTTTTGTTTCTTCTCTTCCTAATGCAAAATAGTGATTTGAAACAATTTATCACCAAATAACATAGCTAAATCTTGCATTTCTTCATAACAACAAGAAAAGTTGTAGACTTTTAGACAAATCAAATTGTTAAAGTTTTTTGCCTCTTGTGTTAAGTTGAATAATTGTACATGACCTATGAGTCCTATCATCAAGAATAATGCGTGGATAGACAAAATAATTTAGAAAAGTACACTTTACAATTCAAAAAAACTTTGTAAGCATTTTTGAACAATGCATAATTTTTCCAATGAAATATAAGAGCACAATCCACAACGTTAATAGATATTTGAAAAAGTTCATCATAAAAAATACAAGAGAATCACCCTGTGTTCGGAACTTATACATTTCAAGCAACCCATTATGACAATAGTTGAAAGAACTACACTTGCTACAAGAGGAGGGGAATGGTGCTTTTTTGAATTATTAACATAAATGATTTTTGTTATCTAACAATTATTTTAATCATTTGAAATCCATCGTTACATTTTTAAACATACCATTATAAAATAAACAATGATTAAAACCAATAGAAAAATAATACATAAATCACATTATTATTTCAAATTGGTCTGCCATGTACATAAAGCTTTAATTAAACCATAGTTGACCTAGCCAAGCTTCCACTAAACTAGCAACATTTGACATGTGGTGGACATAATAGAAATTCTTGCAACAACTTCTTCAATCACTGACTCAACACAACACCTATGAGTTTGCAGTAGCCAAGCTTGACCATAGTAGAAAAACCATTATTGTGGTTGAAACATCAAAATTTATAACAAATAAAAAACTTTTTACGGCTATTACCTCAATCCCTTTTTGACTAAATTGACATAATATCAAAGTGTAGATGGAGATATTAATGTACATAGAATCAACTAAATAAAGATATTAGAATGAAATGTGATCATCCATCTATTCTAAGATAAAATAACAATCCTACTTGTATTCTTGATGAATCATTCATTTTTGAAAGTAAGTTGAATAGATTTATTTATTTTCCTAGAGTGATTATACTAGCCATTACTTTATTTATTTTCTTAAAGTAATTAAACTACACATTATGAATTTAGTAATTATCTCTAAACTTACAATCAATACATCATTTTAAGGCAATAGCTTGATGGAACTAATTGCCCTAATAAACCAGCTATCTCATATTTACATATTTTTTGCATAAGTTTATCACGCAAGCAAGACATAAATGAATAAACAAAACATTGAAAAGCTTTATTGTCTTTTTTATGTTTTGAGTTTTTCTTCTAAATGATGACTAAAATTGTACAAGGGTGATAATTTTACTAAATTAAGCTAAAGTGATCGTATATGTATAAAAAGGAGGACACTAATATAAAATTAATTTTTCCATAATATGTAGATTAGTTAAGATTGTTTTGTACCTTATATGGTAACAACAATACGGTAATCTTTTTGTTAACAAATTTTAACTAACAAAAAAGATATACTCATAAAGAGAATATGATATTTTTATAACAACATTGTGACATTTTTTCTTTAGTCCTCTATGCAATGAATGAAAGGTAATGAATCACTCAAGTCAAACATTCTACTTTTTAATATTTCATATAAAAGTAATGCAAATACACAAAAAAATGCCTACTCTTATGTGGAACTTACAACATACTAACAAGAGGTTTGTAATTTAGTATTTGTTGAAGAATCATATCAACATGACAAATTATATCATACATGTTCAACTCAATTATAGTTTAATCAAGACTTGGGATACTCATAAGAAATAAAAATTTTGCACATAAGAAAAATAGTTTCTATAAATAGTACATGTAGAAGAACTCAACTCTTAGAACAGTCAAAAGAACATGATAAGATAGATAACTTTTAAAACAACGTTTGCATTTTATATTTCTATCTCAAATGATAATCATATATACATTATAAGATCATTGTAAATATGTGACCCATTTATAGTTCCAATTTTTACTAGTAAATTAATTGAAAAACTAAATCATTGATATGTAGCATTAGTCATCATATTTCATGACCATAAATTAAAGAAAAAATTTAGCTTATTTTAAACTTAGTTTTTTAATTTATATCACATAGTTTGAATCTATGATATTTTCTATTGAATATCATGTGTTCTACAGCTAAACATGTCTAATGAAACTCAAAAAGAGTGGTTTAATGGAATGTTTGCTTTATTTTTTTGAAGTAATTAAAACTTATCTATAAGGGAAAGCTTTAATGGTTTCACTAATTAAAATATAAAGAACATAAGATCTTGTAATGGTATTATAACAACATTTGAAGCTAACCCACATGACCCAAGATTAGGTTGTTGATCAAGCCATTAAGCAGAGCCATCAATCTTCAATCAAACTTCAGGTGTATGTATGCTATGCTCTATCATAATTTTACGCTTTCCCATTTATTACTACATATTCATAATTGCTAAAAAAATAATTAATACATATTATACTTAGAGTTATATCCAATAAATGTTTAGCTTACTCTACAAAATTTGATTTAAAAATTGAAATGCAATTGTCTTCATATCATTTTCTACTTTTTATTCATGTAATTTTGATACATTTCCTTAAGATTTTAATTTTTTTAAATTTAATTGCTTTAAATATAAAATATCGTTAATTATTTACGAAGATAATAATTTGTGACAACGAAAACAAAAATAATTTTTATGATTTAAAGTTTCCTTTAGATATCTAAACTTTTTATTTTCATGGGATGTAATTTATTTTTTTTGAATTTTTTGTTAGAATTAGAAAAGTTTTGTAGGAAACATATGCATAAAGTTTTTAACATTTTTAGTGTTGAGTTACAATAATGACATATTTACATGTTAAAATTCGTAACCATTTCTATTTACAAAATTAAGTTTCTTTTGCTTATGTTAATAAAACAAAGTACATGCTATTACACTGTCAAGATATTCAAAGCTTTTGTTAAATTAAATTTCTTTATTTTCTAAAACAAAATTATCATCATTTCTCAATGAGTTTATTATTACTTAAAATAATATAATTTTAACATTTATGTCTTTTCTATCTGTAATAAGAAGAAAACTCTTTCTGCTGATACAATTTTGTAACAAATAAATTTTACATGTTTGTTATCAACTTCTAAATATTTTAAGCTATTTTTTTTTATAACTTGGGAGATTTTTAATTTACTTACATTTTGAATGTCATGTTTTCTATCATTCATTTATATCAAATAACATACCTACTTCTAAAAAATTAATCAATTAATTCATAAGTCATATAAAAGAAAAGTAAATTTTACAAAATATTTTATTACTACTTCATGTAAATTATTAACGGTATGATAATTTTCCCACTTCATTTGCATAAATATTTTATGGTTTAAAATAATTTTTTTTTAATTTTTTTAATTTCCATATAGCCTTTTTGATCTTTGGACATTTGTTAAGACTTAAATATTATGCATATTGTTGCATAAATCTATGTGCACATTATTTTCTTTTAATATATTTCATTGCTTTGAATGTCTTTCTATTTTTCAACTTTCTAAATTTCTTTATTTACAACATGATGTTTATTTTTCTTGCATTATTAACGAAATGTTTTGTTAATATACTATGTTCATGTTTTAATGACCATGAAGTTTTTAATTAATCATATATATTTTATATATTTTTTTTTTATTTTCTTGTTTAATCAAGCATTAAAGATAATATTTACACAAAATTCTATACACATGTATTGTATTTCTCTAATACAACAAATAAATTTTGGTGCATTGTTCTAAAGTATTTAAAATGTTAAATTTCTTAACAAAATTAATTATTTTTAATATTTAACTGTAAAAAATTAACCCTTCCAATTACTACTTTTTAGGGAATATGTTATTTCGTGTTAGTAATATATTTAAGTGTTATATCATAAATTTCCATTATATTAACACTATTTTTTCTTAATGTTTATTTTCCTTTATTTTTCTATCTTTAACGAAGGACTTATAGTTTGTATAACAGTAAAAATAAATTTTGATGACTTAATTATAAATTGTATTTGATATATCAAATGATTGGATTTTTAAATAACTTTTATTTTTTAAAAATTTTTAAAGATATATTTAATTAGATTGTTACTCAGTTTTATTTTTTTTAGATTTTGTATTTATTCCAAAACATTTGTTTTGTATCTCTTTTTG
Source organism: Vanilla planifolia (assembly GCA_023846275.1). Taxonomy (NCBI): domain Eukaryota; kingdom Viridiplantae; phylum Streptophyta; class Magnoliopsida; order Asparagales; family Orchidaceae; genus Vanilla; species Vanilla planifolia. The sequence goes on from JAIUJO010000019.1 coordinate 4,295,546, forward strand.
GTAAAGTTCTTTTTTTACAAATCTTAACATTTTTTTGTGTTACATATATCTCATTTCATTTACTACAAATTTTCCTTTTATTTAACGATAAGTTTTGGTGATTGTTGTTTGATTTTATGTATTATGTATGATTAAATAAATTTTTTTATGTGGCTTTTTATTTTAATTTAAATTGTTTCTTCCTTTATATAATCTTTTTCAAATATGATTTGTGCATAGCTTTTAATAAATTGTTTATTTTTCCATTTCTTTATTAAAAAGTTATTTTTTTCTAATATATTAATTATATTTTTTGATATCTAAAAAAACTTTTTTATTGATATAATGTAAATAGAAAAATATGTTTTAAAAATATCCAAAAGTATATAGTATAACTAATCTTCCACATTTAATTTTATTAATTAATATAACTTGTTATTTCATATATTTTGTAATTTTTTTATACAAGGAGTGGACTCAGTTTGGTTTTCTACAGTGTGGGCACAGTCCTTGAGGAGCCACACACTAGGAGCAATATAGAACGAGAGACAAGTTGCTCAAATTATTTATTTATGGCAGAATTCTTTTAGCAGTTTTGGGTCAATTGGTTCAGAGCATAACTCCTTAACCAACTTAATTGTAACGAATCCAAGGGGACTCGTGAATTGGTTAAGGAATTGGGTTAAGTCAGACTCGCATTTACATGTATGCATTAGTGACCAAGATCATGACTTTCTAAGAACATCGGGGGCTTGCAAAACTTAATAGCTGAATCATAATGAAAATACTATAAAGATAAATCACATGAACTCTTTTACAATGTGAGTAAAAAAATATTACTACCAAACTAGAGTTTTGTTGGAGGAATCGATCACACGTTTTTGCTATCAAACAATCCAAATTATGCCAATATTTGTAAACAATTTACTTATTTTTAGCCATTCATCTTGAATTGTTGATTAAGCTACTTAATACCTCTCTCCCTTCATCAATAATAACCCATGTAACATCACCTTCTATCTAGCTTTTTAATCTAATGTTCTAGATCTTATCACGTTATGATTAAATATAAATTGTATATCAATTATTCTAATGAAATGGTATTTACTATGAGCACTTATGATCAAACAGTAGTTGTACTATCATTTTCATTTGTATTGTTTGTGATGCCTAGCTTTTGAAAAAATTTCCTTTAGCTATTAGAGGAGCAATTTTTACCCATTAGTTGTGCAACTCTTGCTTTAATGAGTTAAAAAATATAGAAATGTTTTTATGCAAAAATTGTAATGTTTCAAAATTTCATTTAGTCAAACTTTTTTGTGTGGAATTTAGTGTCTCATTGGAGTGTCGGTGCATATTTGATTTACTGGAATCTATGAAAATGAGTGATTAGTAGGAGCTCGATTAGTCCTCAAGGGTAGATGTATGCATAAGTTTTGGCTGAACAATTTAAAATGTCCTGTGTGTTTCATTTAATATTGAGTACTCTCATTTCAAAAATAATTATTTAAAAAACTAACTTTTATTTTTAAGAGTAAATTTTTTCCTAAAATTTTAGAATTAAAAAGTTTTTTAGTTACATAATTCACCTATCGTGTCTTATATATTTTGTCTCATATAATTTACAACAAATTTCATATGTTAGCTGATTTCATCTCTTACTAAATATTTATCATGCTTGTCAAAATGAGAATATTACTTTTTAATAAGATGTTAAAATAAATTACATATTTTATGTAATTAAGATATATTCATGGCTTTTTATATCTTCATATTTTTATATTTTTGACATTTTTATTTACAACATGATCATTGTTTTTCTTCGTTCGTTAACTTCATTTTGTGTGTTTCATTTAATATTGAGTACTCTTATTTAAAATAATAATTCTTTAAAAAATTACTTTTATTTTTAAGAGAAAATTTTTCCCTAAAATTTTAGAATTAAATTTTTTTTAAATACATAATTCACCTGTCATGTCTTATATATTTTGTCTCATATAATTTAGAAAAAATTTCACATGTTAGTTGATTTCATCTCTTACTAAATATTATCATGCTTGTCGAAATGAGAATATTATTTTTTATAAGATGTTAAAATAAATTCAATATTCTATGTATTAAGATATATTCATGGCTTTCTATGTCTTCATATTTTTTTTTTGACATTTTTATTTACAACGTGATCAGTGTTTTTCTTATTTTGTTAACTTCCTTTATTTTGTTTAGATATTTTTAAAATTTTGCAATACTAATAATAGATATTTTCTTTTTTTATCATTTCATTATTGTATTTATCATAGTTAATTTTTAAAATATTTAATTAAAAAATTAATGAAATTTTTTTAAATGGTATAAGCATTTGTTATTTCTAATAACTCATTTATGACACTTTTAACAATAAAAGAAATATTTTATTATTGAAAATATTTGTTATTCAGCAAGTTTGTAAAAAAGGAGATAAGTTTTGAAATCTTATTCAAATAATTATTGACTATTCTATATTTCAATATTTTTAACAATTGTATTTTTTATGTTATTAAAGGTTATTGTTTTCAATAAATTATTTTTACTTGGCTATTAGATTTTATGTTTTTTAATGACCTCTTTATATTCTATTATATTTTATTCAAATGATAATCTATCCATGTTTCTATTTATTGTGACCATTCTCGTTAGCATATTATACAATTAGAAAAGTTCACTTTCAGGCAATAGTTTATTCATATATTAATTTATTCACAAAATCTTTTAAATAGATTTTCAAATATTTTGCTCATTTTATTAAATTTTTTTAATAGATAATTTTTTTTATTATTTGAGTAATTTATATATCTATATTTTAGATCATTTATTTTCTAAAATAGTTTGTATTAACTGTTTAAAAACTTTGTATTTTCATAATTTTTAGGTTTTTTTAATTAGTTGCTTGTTTAGGCATTATTTGTTCTAAAAATTTGTCATGCTTACATTATATAGATCTTTTTTTGTCAACTTCAAAAAATTATCATTTCTAATATTCCAAGCACCTATTATTAGTAAGACTGATATATGTTTTTTTAAAACCACTTTTCTTAAATTTAACTCTTATTAACCTTAGATGACTAAGAAAAGCCTTTCTCAATGTATTACTTTGAACTATTGAATATATTTTCCTTTTTTAATACAACTAATATGTGTTTCATTAATTTTATATAATGTGTTTATGTTTTTAAAATAATTAATTCCAAAATTAGATGTGTTCTTTTAAAACATCTTCAGTTTTTAAATATTATAACAACATGAGACTTATATTTAAAAAATATTTTTTTACAAAACATTTTGAATATCGATCCATTTTTGAAATAAAATATTACTTTTAGATAACTTATCAAACTTTTTTAAAATTTTTCATAACTGATATTTTTTTAATGCTTTATACTTTTCTACATGCATGTAGAGTATGCATGGTTTTAATATTTCCATAAATCTATTGACATTACAATAAAAGAAATACTAAAAAATATTGTACTTTTTAAATAACCTTTTCAGTTTTTTAATATATTTAAAATATTATTGGAAAATTTCGCATAATTAGAATGTTATGATGATTTTAAATTATTCTATATGAAAATTGTTTTTTGATTCAAAATACTCTTTGTGAATGAAATATTTGTTTAAGCACAATTGTAACTAAAATTCTTTACTGACATTAGGCACAAATATTATTAATAATTTGTCATCAATAACATTTTATTGAATTATTATTGGATTATGCACTTTTTAATTGAAAGGATATTTTTATTATTGTGTTCTTTACTAATTCAATATAAAGTCCTTTTAAACTTTATATTCATTTCTTAATAGTTTTGTTGTATTAATTTTTAAACTTTTCATGCTTTTATCTTCCATTATTGCTAACTACTTCTTTATATTTATTGATGATTTTCTATTTTTGATATTTTGAAAATATTTTTATACAAAAATCAATATTTATTATTATTATATTGCTCTTATAAATTGTAATTACCATATAATATTTTCAACTCTTGTATCTAAAAAACTTATAAAACTAAATTCAGTTTTGTTAATGATTTCAGATAAGATATTATGATCATGACTTTCTATTTCATGATCTTGTTTGTCTTATTTATTTATGATATATTTTTCAAACATTTTTAACATACTTTAAAATAATATAAATATTTTAATCTCTTATTAACTATTCTTGTAACTATTATTAAATTAAAACTATAAAATATTATAGAAAAAAATACCAAACAATATAATTGTTTAAAATTATTTAGTAAATGTTAAGATATGATGTTTTTTCATAAAAGAAATTTTTCAAAATACACCAATGGAATTTAAATATCTAAAAACACATCAATATTATTAAACATTTAAATTGTTGACATTACGTCTTGTAAAATGAAATATACCAGCATACCTTTTTAATGAAACAATATAAGAATGAAAATAATATACAAAAGTTTTTAAAAATTTAAAATTTTTAATATCCCTAAAATAGTATATTTTGCCAAAATATCTACAACAGTAAATCAACTTTATAGAAAAACAATTTATATAAAACGTAGGTAAATCATTTTTGTATTTAAAAAGACAATATAATGAACATAATGAACTATCAAAAGTTATTATCATAATGTGTATATGATGTCACAAAACATGTTATGCACAAATATAAAAATAAAAAGTGTGAAATTATAAGTAAACATAACTAATTCTACTTCAAATTTATAATATTAAGAATAATTTTTATTATATCAACAACAAATTATCATATAATAAAAGCTTTCTTCACCTATCACAATTAATTGTTATAAAATACAAAAAAGAATAAAGGTTTTTGCTTAATACAAAAAAAAATAAAATTCATTTTATGTGAAACCACTACAATTAATTCAAATCTAATATTCTTTGACTAAATTAGACTTTTTAAATTTCCCATACCACACTTGTAAAATCACAAATTGCACAAAACTAATAGCATAAAGGGCTAACTAATGTAATCATTAAGTGTGTGCGGTACTCTAATAAACCATAAAGATGTCGCATTAGTCCAAATTATTGTAGGAAAAAGTTATTTTCAAACAAACAACTCCTTTCATTTAAACTTTATTCATTTTGGCTAAGTTTTTTACTTTCTTATTTCTTAATTTATAATAGTCTCAAAAAATCTTTCAGAAAAGAAATTGAAGCACATAATTTTTATTATTTTATTCGAGAAATTATAATATTAAATACAAGTTTTTAGAATTATAATTATTATCATATGTAAGTTACAATTTTCTTTTGTATTTCCATTTTAAACGTATTATCATACATGTACTCTTGAGTTGATTAAAAGAATTTTTTCCTCATCAAATAACATTTATATTTCTACCATACATGTTACAAAACTTCCTCATTTAATATTTTTATTAACATTTATATTGATAGGTTATGCAATAAAAAGTATAATTTAATTTGAGGTCATACGAATTTAATTTAAAATAATATTAATCATTTGAATTTTTTTCATCAACAAATGCTTTTAACTTTTACAATTTTAAATACTTTTTACAATTGTCAAAATTAAAATTTAATCATCATAATTGTTCGACATTTCAAATATTTTAATGTAGTTATTCTTATGTATTTATTTAGTGTTTTATACTTTATTTTATCTTTTTTTTGTTATAAATTTGATTTTTAAAAATTATACATATTTACTCAATTTTATAGCAATTTTTAAAAAAAATCAGAATTTTTTTGTGTTGAAAAAACGTTTATAGTTCTTTTCTATTGTTCACATTAGAATTTATTGTGCTCTTTATCTTGTTTTGCAAAGTTTTCTAAGAAATGTATTTTTTCGTTATCCATATGTTTTATTAGAATGAAGCACTTTCAATATTCACTTTGTAACATTTCTTAAAAAAATTTACAGTTCAAAACATTTCAAAATTTTATTTTTTCTTTTTTGTGTTATGTTTTTTGTTTTCATGAAAATTCTCAATGCTATTTTGTTAATTAATCTTTAAATTTAGATATCATAAAACCATTTTTAATATGCCAAGTATAATTGAATAATATGATTTTCATTTTTTTGTAGTTGTGTAATTTCATTCCTTTTTTGATAGTTTTAGCTTGAAATTTGATATTTAATTAGTGAAATTTTTAAATATTATGTCCTAAACGATTTTTCTTTTAATTGATTAATAAATATCAATTAATAATTAAAAATAATAAATACATGATAGCAATCAAATCTTAAGAAAGCATAAAGAGAAATAGGCTATGACAGTCAAAAAGCTTTAATTTTGTTAATAAAGCATTACCTGACTGAAGAAATTTTTGCAAAAAAATAATTATATAGTTAATGAATGTTAAAAATATGAAATTCTAAATGAAATAAATGGAAATAAGTTCGTAAAGTGATATAACAAAAATGTAGACCCTTAAAAAACCATGCATACTTATAATCAAATTAGATATTCTACTACTAATACTGAATGAAAAATGCTAAATGCAATCAATAATCAAGAGTAGACACCTATCATAATATCAAACTAAAACATTAAATGGATGGCAGTAAAACACATCTACTAATTACAGAATCCATCTGCATATCAATCGTATGTATCACCAAAAATAATGTGGTAATGACTTTTTTAGAAAAAGAGTTCTTATATATTTTAAAATGAAAAAGTACAAAAAATGGCCTCATACAATATTGTGCACTTATGGCTCCTTCAAGATACATAAGGTTTACGAAGCATAGTGCAACATGCACTTATCAGAATTGTGTTAAAATCTTCAAGCAAAAAGCTCAAGAGGGTAGAAACTGATTCTCCTTGTTTGGTAATCATAATAGTTTTTTGAATTTGTTAATGGTAAAATATCAAACAGTTTGTATGAACGCTGTTATATGTGAACATACTATAAACAGTATCTTATGCACCTAGTAAAAGAATGAAGCAATAATCATTCAAATTTGACGATGATGCAGTGTGAATGGCACTTCTTTTGGCTAAATTGTTTAGAAATGATGATATACTATATCAAGACATTGTAGTCAATAGTTGAACTACAATGTGATGGGAAAGGAGCAATTGAAAAGTTATCTAAGAGAATTTTTATGCTATTTTCACAGTAGCATAACAACTTTTGAAATTTAGCATCTTATCATTTTTGACAAAAAAATTAAATTTTATGCCTTCTACGATTTATGAATGTAAGGTATTTGTGTTTTACCCGTTTTCATTATGGTGCTACTTTATAATGGAATATTAGAGCAATATCATGTTTATTTGTTATTTGATTTGCCAATTATCTTTGTAATTTTTCCAGTTCTTTAGTTACCATTATTATAAATGAAGTATGTATCCACCCTCATTTCTTCGTACACTTGCTTAATTTGCTAAGTGTTCTTTTTTTGACTTTAAAGGATGTTTTTTGAGACCTAGGATCATTCTAAGACATTCTAAGATATGTGATGTACTCTAGTTCAACCATTAGCATGGTTAGCCTATTGTCATTAACACTTCCAAAACACTTAGTGATTGAAAAGACACTTTCTTCCAAAGTAGAGCAATGGAAATCTAATTAGGAAAAAAGTTTTAATATTTTACCTTTCTAATCCAAAAAGATTCCTACAACTATAGACCACTCCTTCATACAACTTTTTTGCACAATGAGTTTAATTTTTTTAATGGGTAGCACGATCTAGTTGACCGACATGTATGCTCTTAACTACATTTAACACAATGGTTGAACTAGTCACAATTGTACCAATGCCATGTCCTCCTAAATAGTTTTCTTAAGAGAAAAACATTTTAATATGTTATAGAAACTATCGACCATGTTTTCCAAAAAGCTTATGTTTAGTTGAGTATTATCAATATTTTCCTTAAGATTCCTTGGCTTTGAAACTTTATTTTTCAATGCTAAACAATTCATATACTTGGACTTAATATTACTATTTAGAAATTCAAGTAATTTATTATGTTACACTTTATATTTCAAGACACTTGAAAATTTTCATTATAAGAATATTTTTGTAAATTAGTCATGGAAAAAGCTTTTAACATGGAAAATTTTATATATTAATCTTCTTCAATTATTTACATGAACTATGAAGTTTTCGTTTTAATGATTCATAAAAAAGATTTTTTTAATATATTATGTAAAACTTTTGAACATTTTATTATTGCATTACACTTACAAAATATTTTTTCTACCTTTATATTTTTTTATTCCTATCACTTATTTCTAATCTGTTAATTATTACTAAAATGGTAAAGAAATTTTAATAGCTAACCTATTTTTTAAAAATCCTTTTAGAATAGCTGTATGAGTAATAAAATAATTTTCATGTACTTAACTTTAAATAATTAGCATGTTTATGCAGAAAGTTAGTTTTTACATGGTTTCTTAATTTGTTCAAAGTTAAAATTTTTATTTACTTTAAAATGTTATAATTTAGCTATAAATACTTTAATGTTTATCATTTTATTATTTTATGGTTAACATTTCAATCATATAATCTCTATGCTCTAAATTGTCAACATCATTATTATAATTGCATTTTGTAATTAAACTTTTTCATCTATCACAACAAATTTCTAAAAATTAATTTTTTAAAAAACTTTAGCCATTTTGGCAAAACTAGTATTAAAATTTAACTATATTTTTGTTTAGATATTTCCCATTGCTTTTTAACTTGAAAGATTGGAAAGTTGCATGTAGTCTTAAAGACTTAAAATTTTGTTAACTCTACAAAGGTCTCATTAAAATGGATGGAACATAATATCTTTGTCTTGCATCAGTATATGCAATGATAACAATGCAACTAATGGCATAGATCTTCCTTAGATGTCTAGATATCCCGATGTATTGAAGATATGTTACAAATTCAAATCAAATATATAAGTAAATCAGGAGTCGTTTAGCATGTATGTTTTGCTAACACTTCCAGCATTGCTCATTAAAAACTACAACATAAAATACAGGACAATCTCAACGGTTGCTCTTGTATTACAGCACCATCCAATGCACATGTAACCTTATTTATCAATTTGGGAAAAAGCCCATATTACTCAAAATAATTTTCCTTTTTTGTACCCTTTTTGTTTTATCTCCATAAGAATGTACCCTTTTCAGTACCCTTGCATTTTAGCATCTTTATTTTATGTGATAAGTCTTAGTAAACAAAACCATCCACATACTATTTTTTAGTGTTTGTCATCATGTTACTACATTTAACCTCTCCTTCTTGTTGACCAAGTCCTTCCTACTCTCTACTACTGTGTTATATTATACATGTTCTTCCACTCTTCCTCTCAAATAGGTTTGAAATTCTTTTTAAACTATGTATGTAATTCTTTTTAAGAGTTTCTACTCTTGCTTATTACTAGGTATGAAGTTGTTTTTAAACTTTTATTGGCACCATACCTTCTCAATAACCACTTTTCTACAAAATAGATATTGAAGCATATAGATTATTGATAATGCTGGGATCACCAATCTCTAAGAGCCTGAGGATCATAAAAATCATTATACAATTGGAATGATTGTACAAACATTTTATAAGGTGACATTACTAGTAATTAGATGATGTTGAGTCACCTCAATCAAATCAAAAAGCTAAACTTAAAAAATATTAAACTTTAAGGCATGGACAATGAAGGCAATTAAGTGAAAAGTATTTTGATGCAATTTGATAGCATTAGTTTTCAATCAAATATTCTTCAATTGTGATAAATCCCAAAACTCTACAAACCTCTCACCAAACAAGATGGAACTTATTATCCTTATTTATGTATAGTATATGCAGTGATGACAGTACAACTAATTGTGTATAGATATGTGATAAGCCCTTCGATCACTACACATTAAAGACATCCCACAAATTCAACTAAAATCTATAGCTAAATCTAAATCCAAGACCCTTCTAAATTTTGTTGCCACTTCTGATATTGCTTATTTTCAACTTCAACAAATTGTACAATACAATTTAAATGGTCATTTTTGTACTATTTTTCCATTAAACATACACTCTACCTTGTTTATCAGTTAAGGGAGATCATATTTAACACATTTATTTCAAAATTAGTTTTCACATTCATTTCATAATATATTAAAACTTTTAATTTTTTAATACAAACAAAATTATATATTTTCCCTATTTATACTATTTTTATTTATGCAGACATCTTATAATCTAGTTATGAATTTTTCAATTTTTCTCATTGCAACTTTTTATGTTTTAAATTTCAGACATATAATTTTTATGCCATAAATTGTGAATATCATTATTTTAAATATATAGTAAAAAATTTTATTTATTACAAAATTGTTTGGAAAATTTAATTTAGTTTTCAAAAAATGTTTGCCATTTTGATGATACTAGTATTAAAATTTTACCTATTTTTTGGGTATTTGCCATTCTATTTTAAATATTTTTAATTTCTTGAAAGATTAGCAAATTGAATGTAGCATTATGGATTTTTAATTACATTAAGGTAAAAAATTATTTTCACTTCATTTTGTATAATTTATTTCATTTTCAAAAATATTTTTTAAATCAGAATTACAAAGGTTTTGAACAATGTATTTCATTTTATTATCTTTATATCTATAATTTTTTACACAATTTATTTAAAAAAAAGATAATTTCTATTCTTGTACTTTATTAAAAAAAAATTGATATTTTTGTGTTAAGCTATTCATTGAATTTACTAATTGTCATTCTTTTGACTTGTTTAGGTTGCATTAATATTTTTTTATTATTTGTGACTTGATTTTCTACATGTTTTCAATAGTTTCTCCCAAAAGTGATATTTAGCAATGTTTCATTGCTATAAGGATCTTATTTCATCGTGCAAAATACTTTTTTCATATAAAAAAATTTATTGTATGTAAATCCTTTTTCTTTATATTATTTTATTCATCTACAACATATATTAAAAAAATATTTAAATTTTTTTATATATGGATCTACATTTCAAATAATTAACTATTTTTATAGTATTCTATTCGTTATACCCTTATTTAAGTTATTTATTTTTATAGATACTTATCATTTACTTGTAACACTCATTCTTTTAAATAATTGAAATATTTCATTATATAATTATCATTTTTATTTGTTATATGTTTTTATATTCATTAAGAATCAAGTCTATTATTTTTTAATGAAAAGGTATTTAATTGATAACTGTGGACAAAGTTACCAACATATAAATTTGTTACAATCATTTATGCAAGCACTAAATTATTTTATGTTACTATGTCAATGACATAATTTTAAACTAATGCATACACATTATTTAAAAGTATCCTGGTTACTTTTTTTTATTCACACCAATTTGCCAGACAAATATTTTTTATTATCTCATTATAACATTAATTTTTCAACATGCTACTAATATATAGTATTTTTAATTTTTTTTTTCATTACACCTTTAAACGAGTATTATCTAGAAAATGTTTATGACAAAAGCTCAAAAAAATAGGATTCTCTTTTACTATTTGTATACTTTGACTATGATGTTTTTTCTTTTTTTTATAATGATATTATCAATGCTTAAATAACTTTGTTTTTAAATATTTGATATCTAATTTGAACTTTTAGTTTTTTTCATCATATTTGACTTCTTTTTATTATTTTGTCATCTATAACAGTATTTTTGTAAAAAAAAATTATATTGCATAGATACATTTTTTGGTTAATGTTTGCAAAAAAATAATTTAAAATTATAAATCAGAAAATGTTGTGCAATTAAATTTTTAAATTTTTCTAACAAATAACTTATATTACCATGTCTGACTTTATTCCAATATTACAAAAAGATTTTTGTGTAATGCAAAAAAATTTTATATTTCAATTATTTTCTTAATTTAATTTATTTAGCATTTCGTATCATAATAATTAAATTGAAATTATGTTTCCAAATTTTTTTAATAAAGCAAAATGAAGTATTTAAGGTCACTAAAGATTTATTTATAATTAGCAAATATAAATTATTTTAGTTATTTAAATAAAACTAAATTGAAATTTGAATAAACTTTTAAATAAGAATAAATATAAGGAATAATTTGAGCAATTATAAAATATTTAATATTTAATTTATATACAAAAATTGTCAAAAGTTACTTTCTAGGTAACACTATAACATGTTATTAAAGAAGAATAATCCATTATGAAACAAAATGAATCTTATAACTAAAATTTTAAAATAATTAGAATTATGAAAAAAATAATTTACGTTTTAAAGAAATAGACATATAAAAATGAAATAAAGATAACATAAAAGTTTGATAATTCAAAAATCATAAAGGCTATTGAATGTTAAAATTGTTAAAGATAAATTATATAAATAATAAATAATCTTACCATTTCAAAAGATGTAAGAATGCCTTGAAAATATCATTTTAAGGAAGAAAAGTAGTAATGAAACGTATTCTTCTATTTAATTAAAATAAAAATTTTTACAAAATTAAAAATAAAAATAATAAAAATGAAAATTGTTGTTTGTTAGTATTGAAACCCATGCTTAGGAAATATGATGAGTTGAAAGTCATCTCACATGTCCATAGGCCTTCTTCACATCCATCGTAAGAATCATTAAAATTTTAGCTTTCATGAATGTATCGTATCAATCTTATAAATTCCTATTACCAGTTAGCTACTTCTTATGCATATTTTGGATAATGCTTTAAACTTTTTATTAGATTCCTTTTTATGTTTTTTCAATATATATTAGTATGTGAGTTATGCACATTATTTTTTAAGTTTTAATTATTCTTTTATCATGATTATGTTTTGTATATTTTTAATTCTTTAAAACTTTTCGAAATCAATAAGATGCCATTGGTCATTCATTATTGAAGAATGCCTTTGATGTTTTGAAAAATTAAATATAGATTCTCTCCTTTTTTTCATTTTCTTTTTATACTTATCTTGGATTTTTTAATTTTTTTGGTACTAACATAACTTTTTTAAATATTGTAGTTTCTTACATCCGCATTACTCATTAGTGATATTTGCATTTCATGATATCATTCCATTATATTACAAGAAACTTGTTGTTGGCCTATCATAAATTTGCAAATGTATTTAATAAATCATTTTATTAATATATTATGTAACTCATTTTGAATATTTTAGTTTTTTTCATATAGAAAATAGTTATATTTTATGTTATATGTATTACATAATTTATAATTACATAATGCATTAAAATTAATTTTCATATAAAATTTTTTTTCAATACTTTTATTATAATATTTTCTATGAAATAAAAGATATACAAATTTCTATTTTAAACGCAACTTTTGTCAATGAATTCAAATAATTTATGTATTATTATTTTTTTAATATTTTTGTGCTTTTGCCAAGGTCATAAAGCTTTTATTTTACACGAATATTTTTAGTGAACATATTTTTTTATCATAGATTATTGATTTTTTATACATATTATTTATAATATAGTTCCATTTCTATACTTTTTATTTTTTTAATCTTTATACATGCATTATAGCTTTTGTACTATTCTATGTTGGTATATTTTCAGTTTTTTTAATTTTTTTTCAAAGTTATATTAAGTATAATTGGTCTAAGTTAATTGTTAAAATAATCTTTCATTTGGGTAACTTTTCTCTTATTTTTTAATAAATTCATTGGAAATATTCTAAACAACTCATTTATATGTCATCATATTTTTTTAATATTATTTAACAACAAATGTACAGTTCCATGTTTCCTCTATCTTATGGTTTAGGAAGGATGAATCATGCTCAGAAAACAATCTATTGATTTTCTCCCAGTTGGAAGGATCATTGAAGTGATTTTGATCAAACCAATTCAGGTGCCAGATCGGATTGAAGTTGCCATTTATTTAATAAGGTAACTATTGGAATCCTTTCATAGGTCATTAAACCAACATCAATTCTCAAGCCATGGCATCTAAGAGTCGAACCCACCATCAAGTTGGCAAAAAGAGAGAAAATTACACCAAGTCCATCATTTTGATGGGTCAATAGATAATGAATGGTGGCCAAATAGGAATCAAAATGTTGACCACACATAAATGGAATTGATGCGCTCTTTGTTTTGACAATAGGAACATTAAAACAATGAAAGCCCACTAGAATCTAATTCATATTCTTAATTCCTAACTTGATGAGGAGAAAGAGAACTATCTCATAAGGGAAAACATATTTCACCACTTTCTTTAGCACTATTCATTCAACCTTCTCAAGTTTTGATTAATTCCAAGTGCTTTGGTACATCATTTGAGTATTTTTAAATTGAAATTTTAATAAAATTTGAAGTACCTCTCGTAATTCTTTTTCGCTTACCATTAAGTGAGTGGCAATCCTAGTGTTCAAATATCGATTATATTGACCAAAAAAAAGAGTGATGGCTTATTGGAAGTTGCACAAACAATAAAATTCATTGAAATATCATTTTGAGTCATTGTTTTCTTTGAAGTACTTCTTCTCATCCAAAAAAGAACTTTGATTTTATATTAGTTGAAATGTGCTCTAATAAAAAAGATAAATGATTAGGAATAAAAATATATGCTTTTGAAAAAGTTTTTTTGAAAATATACTTTAAAGTAACTACTTTACGTTGCCTATTAATCTCCAACAATTCTTATTTAATAAAGTTTAGTAAATTTCAATTTATATAATATGTTAATTTTATTTAATTTTAAAAGAATTTTTTTAATTAGAAAATTTAGAAATAATAAAAAAGAATAAAAAGTTTTCATGATTTAGCTCAAATTGAAGCTTACATAAATCCCATACAAAGGGAAAAAAATCAAACTAATAAGTATAAGCCCTTCGCAAATAGGCAACACTCATAAAAACATTTTAGAATAAAAGGGCTATAACATCATTTTAATGAAATGAAAAAAATAGAAAGAGGAAAAATGCAATCGCACATTAGAATTTGATGCTTGTAGTAATCTTATGTTTGATAAAATAGAAAAAAATACAAATATGTTATGCTTTTACTTGAATGAAGGAATAAAAGAATAAAAAATTCGCTTATAAAAGAAGATAAGATAGTTTTAGATCAAAGAATAAAGGACACAATGAATAGAAATAATAATTAATAATACTTGCAAGGACTTCGATTTTATAGCTTGAAAAATTGTTCAACCTTTAACAAATTTTTTAATATTATAAAAATACTAAAACATAATTAATATTATGGCAAAAATTAGTTACCAAACATTTCTATAGACTGTCATTGGTAGAATGACTCAAATTCAATAGCTACTTTAAAATAGCAATTTAATATAAATAATAGGTTACGGTGGCCCAATGGTGTTCATAAAATAACTATAATAATTCACGAAGTGTCATTGGTAATTTCCATGTTTAGGATAGATCACAACAAGTAAGAGTAACATGATAGATTTTAATATAGATTTTTAGATGAAAAAGTTGTTTTGTTAGCATAAGGTAAATGATTGCAATGTTATCGATTTTAATCTGGATTATTAAATTAAAATCTTATTTAATTGAATCAAGGTAAATGGTTGATGCATGACTGATTTTAACTTAGACAATTATATTACATGACTATAATAATTGGATGGATAGATTTAAATGTACGTAGTCTAGAAATGGGATAAAATTTTAGTCACTTAATTTTGAAAATTGTATGATAAGACATTTGGATTTGAAGTTATACATTTTTGAAAGACAGATGAAGGTTTGAATGTTTAATAACTAAAATTGCATGATCAAGCAATAGATTTGGATCAACGTGTTTTAGAGACGCAAACGAATTTTAGATTGTTTAATGTGACCACAAAATCAAATAGTACACATCCATTTCCACATTTTTGAAGTGATACATGCAAAACGAATTAAGGATTTTTTTTCACACATTCATTATTTGCAAATGAGATATGTATAATATTTACTTGTGCATATACAATCAGTCAAAAATATTAGTTTGGCTACCCCTTGGTTCTCTTCGAAGAACATGACCATTACTTACTCATAAGCACATAAAATACTTCAAAGCGATTTTGTGATTAGATAGTACAGCATATGAGTTCAAGAGTCATGGTTCAATTCTATACCTATGAAAGTTTAATCTTAGGTTAGTTATAACAAGATTCTTTTTCTTAACAAACATTTTACATCTTTGGAAAAAAGACGACAAAGATGTGATCACGGTAAGGAGATTTGTAAAATGATCAAAGTTTGGATTCTTCTATTTCTTAAGATAATATATTTAAATAAAAATTATAGTGATAATAAAGTTTAATTTTTACACCTTGTAAAAATAATTTTATTCATGCTTAATATTTCAATAAAAATAAAAGCAAAACATTTAAAATTAAATTCAAAATAAATCCCTTAGGAATTTATCACTTTAATGAGGAGAATCTTCATAGGATCTAATGCTTTCTCTTATGTATGTTCTTCGATTGACATAAACTTCAACTATCCAAAAACTTGAAATTAATTTAATAAAACTTATGGCAAATACTTCTGTGCTATCATTAAATAAAGTATAATAACTATATTCAACTCCATAACTATTATATTAAAGGGCATGCAATTATTTGATTTATGGGCATATTTATGTAAATACTTTGTGTCAACATGATTTCATTTCTCATGGTTTAACATTAAACATACAGTTAATTAAACTATTTAAATTTTAACTATTAACTATTATTTATCTATATGTTTCACTATCTACTCTTGAGAATAGAGATTGACATGTCATCTTGCAGGAAGAATATGGAAAGCAATGCCCCTCATCATGAGGACGGTGAAAGTAAACCTATGTAGCATATGCGTATCAAGTGGTTGGTATATTAATTACACTAAGAGCTCTATCCATTAGCTCTAACATTTGTAAGTTCAACAATTCTAAAATAAGATCTCCAACTCTCATTTACTTGTCTTTAATTTTTTATTAACCTAAGAATTAACTAATTAAGTTCTATAATGGACTAATCTACTAGATTTTGAGATGCATGTTTTCAAACACTTAATAAAAAAGATTAATAAATAATACAATTATTTTTTATCATCAAAATATTATGTAAGAACCAAGCATTCACTTACTATGACCCATTATTATATGCTTACATGTTACTTAATATTTATGCATATCTTAACTATCTAAATCATCCTCATACTCAATCTATATATCTAACCATATTTTTCACTCTTGTGAATCATGTACTAATAGTTTTTGTGCATCATTTATTGTATAGATTAGTCTAGACAAGACTCATATTTATTATCCACATCCAACAAAGTCAATTTTATAAGGGAAGTAATGGTAATCATTTGTTTCATGCATATAATATTTATTCAAAATTTTGAATAACTAGACTACAAAAATTTATTTTTTTAATAAATTAATAATTTGCATCTTTTTCTTTCAAATTAGCTATGTTTTATGTGATGAGAATAGTTTTTATAGATAGGTTTTAATGTTTTAAGTACTCTACCATCATCATTGTCTTATTTGTATTTGTAATTTTGTCTATTTTTTATTTGCAACAATATGCATGTTTAACTTATAATATCATGAATGGTTTTTTTGTATTATGTGACGTCAATAATTCATTTATTTCATTATAATAATCATCCTTTTTCTTGTATTTACATTTTTTGTGGAAGTAAAATTTTTTTTCAGTAATTATTTATTTCAATTTTTTAATTCAAACACTTTTTATTTTCAAGTAACTAATTTGTGATAATATCATTTATAGATTAACTCTTTCATTATGCATCATATTTAATATTTTACTTTACCTTTGTTTAATAATAATCTTTTTCATACATTGTCTATATCTGGTAGTTTTCATTTAGTTTTTTTGTTATATTTTCAAAATTAACTTTCATAATTATCTTACAATTTTTTTCTAACACTATATTTATTTTTTTGAGTAAAGTATTTGTCAAAATTAATTTTTAAAATATAAATCATTTTATTGTTTAGTAGATATTTTATTGTACTTTATTTAACTTAAAAATTCTATCATCATATATGTTTTTTTAATATTTATCAATCTTATATAAAAAATAACATTTCAATATTTTTAAATAGTTGTAATTTTTTGCATTTTTTCTCGACCATGTTAACCTTAAATATATTTTTTATTTTAATCTATTTTTAATCTATTTTTAATTTCTTTTGTATTGATTTCACCTCGATATGAAGTTTTTAAATTTTTATTGTCATAAATAGTTTGAAAATTTTAATATTTTTTAACTTACATTACATAGTATGCTTTTAGGCAATTGTTGAGATGATTTGTCTAATATAAATGTAAATTAGAAATAATTAATTTTAAATATTACATTTTAACCCTTAAAAATGTTTTATTTATGTTACAAAATTTTGTTTTCATTAGTTATTATGAGGTTTTACATTGATATATTATAAATTGGAAAAGTATAGTAAAACAAATTTCGTAATATATAATGTAAATAATTTGGAAAATTTAAAAGTTTAATTATGAAAATTTTTTTTAGAAAAAAGTTTAAATATTTATTTAATAATTATTATTTTTAACTATTAATTATAGATATTATTAAGTAATTAATTAACATTATAAAAGATATTTTTAAGATTCTTATTAATTTGGTATATTTGCTATTTTACATTCTTTAAAAAATTTGTAAAAACTTTTTTAAAGTGTGTTGTTTATTTAAATTTGAAAATATTTAACAAATATTCATTGTTTTAATAATTTCTCAACATTGTTTTATTTTTGTTACTTCATTCAAATTACATTTTATCCCAATATCACAAAGGAAGCTATCTAATTACATGTAACCAATAAGATTTTAATTTTTTTCCTCAATTTTATTTACACTTATGAATATATTTTCACCACATTGTGATAATTGTTAAATTAGAATTCTAGAAGTGATCCAATATTCAAAAATTACATAAATATTACATTTTTTTTTAATTTTTATTATCTGAGTAGTTGTTGCGATAATAAACTTTTTAGTACATACAAGTTATTTTTCGGATTATAATATTAGCTAAAGTATTACTAAAATTTTTGAACATTGATTTAATATTTGAAATATTTAGAATTAAGAAAAAATTTATGTTTAATTATGTTTTAAAATATGATTTAATGTACATGTAATTTAACAATGCGATATGATTTTATATTCTTTGTCCATTTTGTTGTTTTTTTTCTAAAATATTAGATTAGTTTATCCTTTAATTTTGGGACCAATTTTCTCAAGTAGCACAATTTGTTTTCATAATCAAAATTTTGTTGTTATTTACATCACACACTTTGTTTGAATTATTTATTTATATAAAAAATTTAACATTTAAATATTTAAAATTTAATTAATAATTTAATTTTTTGCATTGTTAAAATAGAATAAATATGATATACAAACTACCAAAAATATCTAAGATAATTAAAATGTTTCTGATTTTCTAACTAGCAACATAACTATCAGAAAATGCTTTTATGTTAATGTGAAGTTCATAAGCATGTCAGTATAAGAAAATATAAGTAGATTTGGGTCTCAAAGTATTATTTAATTATCAAATATGTCATGGATTGCTTCACCTCTAACTACTTCATACAAAATAGGTGCATTTCATTATTATTCTTAGACATATTAAATAGTATTATGATCTTGATTCAATGTGCTAGCAAGGAGCAAATATAACAAATTATTTTTTGGATTGATTCTTTAAGTTCTCATGAATTTTATTGTAATTAAGGATGCAATTTATAATGCTATCATTGTTTTTATTGTTGGTAGCCCTTGACTTAAAGAATTCACAAGTATTAACATAATCTTACTTCCAAAGACTTATTTTAGTATATTTTTGAAGATTTTAGAATAATTTGTTTTTATATTTTCTTCTAAAAATACTAAGTTTTTAGTTGTTATCTTATAGTGTTCCTTACTCACTATGATATCAATTGAGCAATTAGCTTTTACTGAAAAAAATTCACTAAAAATATCTTACTTGCATAAGATCTACTTAATGATTTAACGCAAAAGAATTGGTGCAATAACTCTATTATCAACCTAAACTTTTGAAAAGTATTTAGTAGTATATCTTAGGGTTTTGTTAAACAAATATTACACAATTTTAATTTCCATAATTAATTTATTAATCTAGTTATGAGTATTTATAACATAAGTGGCTTGTGTTACTTATTATTAATGAGAAAAGAAATTATTCCCTAATTTTCTCATTGGCTAAAGCAAGGTAGCCCTTTATCCCTATTTCTTTTCCACGTTATGGTTGAAGTGCTAATTATTTAGTAGTATATCTTACGCCTTCATAATATCAATCTTAGCAGCATTACAGGCGAGCTGGTTGTACCTATTTGTTTCATGAGTACACTAATTATTTAAGCATTATATACCTTTGCTTTTAATAACTTTATTATAAATAAATTATTTTTTTCAAACTTATTTCGCCTTTTATGTGGATAATTTTGATAACTAAGTTATGGATTATTTTTAATTTATTAAATATTCAAATATCATAATTCTTTTTATATATTTCAATAGTATTATTTTTTAATTACAATTATAAGATGTTTATTTGCTTAAGTTGTCCAACTTTGTAATGTACCGTTTAAATTCTCCAAACATTTTAAATATTTTTTTTATAATTATCATGTTTTTTTACCTTTTTATTTAATGTTAGCATGTCTTATTTAACCAATTAATATTTTAAATTAAACATTTTTAAATTTTTAATTATTTTTAATAATGATTGGTTATTTGTACTACATTAGTCTAAATACTCTTTATTTGGGCATTATTCTTAATGATTATCTTAATTATATACAAAATAGTTATGTTTCTATAATCATATGATATAAATTATTTCAATATTTTGTACCAACAATTTAAATATTGTTTAACATCAATGATGCTTTTGTTCTAACAAAAATGATTTCAAATAACTAGTAATTATTTAGTTTATATTATAACATTTATGTTCACATGTTCAATTTCTTATATTACATGACTTACATCACATAATCTAAATGTTTTGAATCATTAAGACTTTCTTAGTTAAATATTTAAATACAAATTTTTTATTTTAATATGTTTCTGAAAAATTAGGGAAAACAATTCTAAAATTAAATTATTTTTCCCATAATCTTCTATTTTTAATTTTCATATTTTTTTATTTAAAGGTTGTATTATTTTATAATTATGCAGTATATTTTATTTTAAAAGTCTTAGGAAATCTTTTCACAAAAAATATAGCTAACTTTTTTCATATTTCAAAATTTGCGAGCAATCAATATGTAAAATAGTTTTTGCAAAAATATTATACATATAGATTATATGTGGTTAAGTATTTTGCTAAAATATTCATTTTATATATTTATCAATTGTTCGATTTTTTTATTTCCAATGTGAAGTTTTTGTTGTTTTCTTCATGAGGAATTATTTTACTATGTTATAAACATTAGAATTACTTAGAGTACTTTTATAGGATACCCATGCATTTTTATGTTTTTATATTTTTACAAGCTTATGAAAGTTATATTTTCAACTAATTATTTTTTATTTGATAAATTTTTTAAGTATTTAATATCTATAGAGAAAAAATTACCCTTTTGGAACATTTATAAATTTTGTGAAATATTTTATATTGCACTTTTTTGAAATGGTAACTATTATAATAAAATTTAAATGTCTATTATAAAAAGGTATATTTAAGTGTATTATTTTCCTTAGACATCGTCAATGTTGTTTAGAATACATGGAAATTGCTTAATAATATTTTTTCTTTATTATTCTTAATCTCAAAAAAAGTAAAGTAATTTGTAATTAATCCAAAAATTTCTATTACACTTTATTGACAATATTTTTCTATATTTTCGATATTTAATATTTATCAAAAATATTCAATTGTAATTTTACAAATTTCCATCAATCAGTTTTCCTAAAGTTTTCAAAATTATAAATTTATTTATTTATTTATTAACTTTTTTTTTATTATATTTTGCTAAATTTGTTTTGTCACTACCTGATATATTGAACATAATGATCAAATTTTAAATTATTCATTTAATTTAAATTTCATATTTCATTTTAATGTTTCAAAATTTTTACATTAACATGTTTGTGACCTTTGCGTTACTAACAAAATTGGTGTTCATTTAATAGCATATAGACATAATTACGACATAATTACTCAAATAATTTTTTATGGTTTCATTGTTTTGCAAAACTTTTTATTTTTTATATTGAAATTTTTATCACGATTTAATTACGTTGTAAATTTTTAATATATAATTCACATTGTTTAAAAATATTGGTGCACTTATTTTGTACTATTTTGCCATTTTTTGTACCGCAAAATTTTTATTGAAATGGTATTGAATATACGTTTTTTCATTATTATATTTATTTTATTATTTTCCACACATTTCTATCATTTAATATATTCAACATTTTTTTGTTTTTCATAGAACAATCTTCTTTTGTTATTCAGCTAAGTTTTCACTAGTTCATTCACAAAATATTCTAAATTTTAAAAATATTCTATTTTGCTTAATTATTAATAATTTAATTTTTTAAGTAACATTTTATTATTGCTGACCTTAGCAGCATAATTTTCAAAGTATAACAATTTCACAAAATAGTCTTATTTTCAAAATATTTTGATACATATATTTACTTACACTAATAATTTAGCACATATATGCTACATGTTTGTTTTTTGTCATGAATTTGTACTTATTTTCAAATATTATAAATATATCATAACTCATTGGTCTAATTTTCTTAAATATATTATGTACATCTTTGATTACATTAGCATTTTTTCCTAAAATTTTTTATTTAAAAAATCATTTACTTTAGTTATTAGAATTAATTTTAACATTTTAAATATCATTCAATCAGAACCTTTTTTTCACAATTTTATGTTTTTATTAAAATTGAAATATTATTTATTTTTTGTAAAGAAAAATTCAGTATTTAAAATACTCAAAGAGTCTTTATAATTTATTAATTAATAATTATTTTTGCATTTTGAAGGCAAGAATTATGCAAAGGAAATGAAAATATAACTTAATAAAAATTTATAGAATTTTATTAATATAGTTAAATGATTATAGCTTTTGATATATTTAATTTCCTTATTATTTATTTTGCAGGTTTGGAGATCCACTGATTCTCCCGATATAAAGAGATTTGTCAAGCAAAGAATAAAATTATTAGAATACCAAAATGTGTAAACTAATGAAATTATAAACAATTGGTAAAAATGTTTTTACATAAAACTAGGAAAAAGAAGTTTACTATTAAAATTATTAAAAATTGAAAATAGTAAAAATAATAAGAACTAAAAATTGTGGTGGTTATTAAACCTATATAGCATTCAAATTATAATGCTTATAAAGACAAATTGACATATAATTACTGACATAAGAAATGAGCAAAGTTAAATAAGGAAAAAAAATTAAAAAAATAAAAATAAATAAGAACACAAAATAATAATATTACAAACATATTCGAAGCACAACATGAATATAATGTGACATGAAAACGTCTTTTATCAAAAAAAATGTGGGACAAATGGTTTTTAGGTGTCATAAAATAAAAATAATTGATGCTACAAAATATGTAACAATAGTCAAAATACAATGTAAAATTTGTCATAAATTATAACTCATATGTTATAAAAATAAAAAAAATTAAAAATATAAACAAAAAATAATGAAAAAACAAAACATCTATGTTATTAATAATAATTTAATATCATATTAGTTAAAAAATATATAATACATAAACATATGATAAATATTTTATTGCAAATAAAACTAGAACAAGAATGATGGAAGTAAAAATAGGATGGGAATCCGATAAACAGATTTAGGTCTTTCCTTTGTGCTAGAAGATAAAGAAAATTAGATGAAGAGTAAAAGAAAATGAAGCAAGGCTAATATATCCCCTTCACAATATATGCAAGCTTGGGTCTAGAATTTCAATGATGGAGAAAACAAATATTATAATGCCAACTTCAGATTTCCATTCATAAAAGTATTTAAATTTTTTATAAAAAGAATCCATCTATCAATTGATTAATTTCCATGTATAAAAAACTTTTCTTATACCTAAACAATTGTAAAAAAATAAATTATGCAATTGCAATCATGAAAAAATATACCTATATGATTATCAGTAAGTCTCCTATTACAACTTGTCTTATATTAGTTAAACAAACAAAGAGATTACATACTCTATATATTTATACTCTTAGAATATTCATTGAGTTCATCATTTATTTTAAAAGTGTGACTAATCACTTTATCCAAAACAATATTATATATATGCAAATAATTCCTTATGCTTATTTTATAATCTAAATTAGAGAAAACAAAATTTTTGGAAATAACAAAAAATCAACTTATTTATCTTTTGATGCCCTATTTAGAATAATCTTAAGACAAATAAACTCAATAAGATGTGTTTCAGAAAGATAATAGTTAGATGTTTTATTACTACAATAAGAAGTATAATTGATGTTGATAAGTTTTATTTAGAGTTGATTTAAGTGGTAGAATTTGTTAAGGTTCTTCAAATTTGCATTTGCATCAAAGAAAGTAAAAATTTCACTTAATTGGTTATCATCGATGAAATGCAAACATGAAGCATTTAACAATAAGATTGATATTTTAAGTCAAAAAAATTACATGATCAAAGTGTTAAGTACCTGCTAACACAACTATGCTTTCCCAAGCATAATATAATATAGCCATATAAATCAGTAACACAAAATTTTAAGTAAAACATTTTTAGATTTGATAACAAAATAGTATGTTTGTGTGTCTTTAGGTTGAATGGATTTATCAAAGTTCCCAAAAATTGGTAAAAGAAGGGCATTCTGATTAATATTGTATATGCAAGTAACCACGATAATCCTTAATAAATAATAATATTCTCATTAATAAGAATTATAGATTATCAAAAAACTTTTAATATTGAACATATTGGGAGGTTTCATTTAATAATCAAATGGATTCTTATGGTGGATTAAGCAATATAATAAAATAAATTTGTAACATGAATCATTTTATGGTTTGGGTGTAATTGAAATCATGTAACTAAAAAATAATTATAAATGCTCATGTTTGGGATATTGAGCAAAAGCCATTGTTTTTTCAAGAATGAAAAGTTTTCAGAAGATAACACTAAAATAAAGAAGACTTTTGTAACCTAATTTGACAAATATGAATATAAATCTAATCTTAGCAAAATATTCCTAATGCAAAATAAAAAGCAAGCCACTAGTTGCATAAGGATTACATTAAAATATAGTGAAATTTAAATGATAAATTGTTTGAAAAATTTGTTTCAATCTAAGCTACAAATAATCTTGAGGATTTGACCATTGATAAGACATTTTTAATTTCACTTTATGTTGAAGTAGTTAAACATAATTACTTAACAAAGTTATTCATTAGTTTTGGGACAAGGGATACAAATCACATGCAACTATTACTCTTTTGTAAGCTACATGGTTGACATGATGCATAATAAAATTATGCCACATAGATAAGATAGCAAGGCCATGAGTGAGGTGTTCAAAAATAATTTGGGAAAAGCTCATAACAGTGTGCTGACATCATGTATGTAATGCAAAATGCAATGATTAAAAGCCATGATGGGGGTAAAAAAAAATTGCTAAAAATGAAGAAAGTGCCGCCAAGTGTGACAACACAAAAAGTAGTGGCTATGGATAATCATGGTCATTTGAATAACACAAAATTGGCTTTGATAAGAAACAAATTAATAGTGAAGATACATATGATAGCAATCATATATTTTGAATTGAATTTAGCACTAAATTCCATAAACAAGAAGAATAATGGAGGGAGAAAAAAGATAAGGGAATGAAGTTAAGAAGAACAATCAAGGTAGGCAACAAAGAAAGATCGTTTGCAATGTCAAAGAATTAAGACAAATTTTGGAAAAACTCTTACATGTGGATATTTGCCAAAATTGATCTCATATGATTTAATTTGCATGCATTATGTTTTCAAAAATATGTCAAATAATGTCATTTGAATGTTTCCATGCATCACTTATAAAATTGTTTGAAAATGTTTTAAAAATATACCTAGTGCAATCGTTAAATGCATAGACTCAAATAAAATTTACAATACACACACATCTTATTTTAAAGATAAAATGAACTAATTTTATTTTATTAATTTATTATTTTGTAAGCTAATTTAATTTTGTAATTTATAGTCATTAAAAATTAGGATCAACTATTATGAATGAAATGTCATTAGAGTCATGTTGACTATTTAAATATAATTAAATATTCAATTCAATATTATGAAATTTTTTATATTTAAGGATTTTTTGATGCTTTATAACAATGTTTTATTCAAACCTGATTTTTTGATAAAGGATGCCACACTCAAACATCTTAGGGTCATGGAATGGGTCTTTCTTTTACAATTTATCTTATTTTTTAAAATATTTTCTCTTAATTGATTATAATACTATGAAATTCTTATTGTCCTCTAATCTGACTATTACATCACTTTGATTGAAATTCTATATTATCCTCTAATCTGACTATTACATCACTTTGATTTCATTTTCTTAAAAGATGTGTTCAATATTTCGTCTTTTAACTTTAATATATATTTACACAAAATTGGAATAATATTTTTTATTTTTATGCTTATTTATATCCATAATTCTGAAAAATTTTCAAGGTCTGGTGATGTTGAAAAATAATTATTAGTTACCTTGACAAACTCTTTAAATAAAATATTTATTTTTAAATTTTTAAATCCTTTATTTCTAAGGTTATATAAGGCTTTATGAGGTAGTTGCATTCATATTATGTTTCATGATTGATGAAGTTACACTTATTCTCCCTAGTAACTTTGAATGTAACTTTCTCATCCAATTTATCACATTTTTTAAATTCTTTGCATTGTTTTGCTTAGATTACTACATAAGTCAAAAAGTGAATGTTGTGTGACCCTCAAATCTTTTCATTTAGTGATGCTATAATTTTTCCAATTACATAATTTCTACTCTAAAAATATTTACTTACAATTAAAATAAAATTTTTAATATTATTTATTATTATTTCATTTTATAATTATCATAATTACAAATTAAGTCCGATAAAGAAAAAATTAAGTGTCGTAGATGCACCTTAACGATTTATATCTCCTTAAAAATTTATTTTGATATATTTAAAAACTTATAAAGCTTTTAGAGAGCCTTACAAGAAAATTTAATACTTGATTAGATGATCCATGATGTTATAGTCGATATTCTTAGTATCTTTGAATACTATTATTTTGTATAATTTAGGAAGTTCCTCTTTACCCTTTCATTTTGTTATATTACTATGTAGTTCTAAATATCTTCTCATGTAATGTTTATATTAAATTCATTTGGTTGTATTATATTTCTTTAGTTTTGCATGTTTTAGATTTAATTTATAAATGCACAATATTCAATTTGTAATTTATTATTTTAAATGTTTATTTATCTTTGTAATTCATAGTAATTCATAATGAGGTCCAACCTAAATGAAATAAATGTCATTAGGCACATCTTAATGATCCCTATTGAACAAATAATATTTTTTTGACTTTTTAATAAAAAATTATTTTTTTAAGATTTCGTCAAGCTTTTTCATAGAGGATGTGAACCTTTATTTCCTTAGTGTGTTGAGAATGCAACATTCTTATATAATTTATCTCATTTCTTTAATTTTTTATTAACTAAAAGTTATGTAAATATACATTAAATTTGAAATAAGATAAATTAAAGTAATTTAATATATCCAAATAAAACACTTATAAAGATCACATGAGAAGAGATTTCAATTGACAATATAATATTCCTAAATAAAAAAAACATGTTAAAAACATAAGAAAAATAATATAAGAATACTATATTTGAAGATTCTATTGAAATAAAATGTAACTTTCTCAATCAACAAATCAAGTATGAATCAAAATGTCTAGTAAAGCATAAAAAAATCTTATATGAATAAATAAAAATATAAAAATAAAAATTTAATTAGGTATATAACTTAAAGATAAGTCCATAGATGTTGGATAGGAAAGAACCATTTCAATAAAAAAAATTGTATGAAGCCCAAACCTTTTTGCAATTATTATGAATTTTCATATTAAATAAGCACAAATAACAATACATTAAATTTTTTTGCAAGTTAAAAATTTGTTAAAAATTAAATGATCTAAATTTAAATAATGTATTATCATCAAATCAAAGTAATGCAAACGTCATAGTAGAAAGGATTCGGAATTACGTAGGATAGTTTCATTATAAGCTACTAATTAGATAAAGTATGAGCTTGTAAAACATCAAATCAGGTACAAATAAAAATTTTGAATAAAGCATGCCTAAACTCTAATGAATAAAATTCTAAAAAAATTTAAAAAGATCTTGTTAGGACAAGTCCAATGACATTGTTTTCTCGTAATCCAATACAAATTGAATTAATGCGAATTACTAAATTAAATAGTAAAATTTAATTGTAAAAGTTTTATTTAAATATTAAGAAAAATATATAGTAAAGCTAAAAAAAGTCGAGTTGATGCAATATGATAAAAAAATCACGTGATGTAAAGGTAACTCAAGATGAGAATAACTTTACCTTTATTTTTTCAATATGATAAAAAAACCACTTCACATAATGTTTTCAATATTTTTACTTTTGTTTAGCTATATTACAATGAAATTCTTGGACTTCTCACATGTGACCTCTACATGACTTTTATTTGTTTGTATTATGTTAAATTAATTTTCTTATTCCTTACTAAATATATGTTTATTTTAAAAGAATAGCTTTTTACAATTAAAGCATGTTTAATTCGTAGTTCATAGTAATTACAAATGAGGTTCAAATATGTGAGACAAATATCATTGCACCCATCTAGAAGAGTTAAATATAATTAAACATTCATTTTCTATTTTTTATTATTTTTTCTAGTGTGTTGGATTACTTTATCAGTAATTTTCATATATGCTTAGTTTCATGATTGATGATGCTACACTTGATGCCGTGATTATTTTGAATGGAAAAATTTTCTTATTGTTTATCACATTTATTCAAATTTTTTACTTTCATTTGTTGTATTTTTATGAAACTTTATTGTTTCTCTATAGTACCCCTTATCTAGCCTTACTTTCACAATATTACATTGCTTAAATTTAATTTATTTTAGATTATTACACATTTCATTAAGATTAAAGTAATAATTAATTATTATATAAGATTATTTAATTTAGGAAATCAAAGTAACTCAAAATGAGATCTTGTCAAGATAAAACAAATATCATGACTCTCATCTCAATAAGCTTTAAAATATTAAATATTAATTTCTATATTTTTAAATATTTTATTTTTTATGGATTTGGCATGTTTTGTGAAAAATTTTATAACCTGATTTGATAATCAAGAAAGTTATACTCCTTTTTCATAGTATCATCCAATGTAACTTTCTCATATGACTTATCTCATTTATTAAAAAAAATTTCTTCATTTGATTAAATTATTGTGCTACTCTATCTCTACCTTCGTATGAGCTTCTCAATGCTTTCATTTGATTATATTACATTGCAACAACACTTCATATTTCAACTTTAATATATATTTATGAAATAATAAAATAATACTTTATTATTATTTATGCTTATTAATTTTCATAATTCACAACAATTCCAATTGGGGTTCAATGACAACAAAATAAACATCGAAACACTATTCTAAAAAAGTCTAAAGAATAAAATTTTAATTTTTATATTTTGAAAATGTTTTATTTTTTATGGTATTGATATGCATGGGGCCTTTGGTTTCATAGCTAATTTCTTGAACATTGATGTTATACTTTATATCCTTAGCACCTCACAATACAACTTTTTCATAAAATTTAACACTTTTCTTCCAAAGTTTTATTGTGTTTTGGCTATATTATGTATTAATAATCAGATCTCTTATGGCATTTACATTGCTTTGACTTGCTTATATTATATTTCTTTACCTTACCTCATTTTTTATTCAAAATATATTTACTTAATATTTAAATGATAGTTTATTAATATTTATGTTTGTGTACTTTGCATCACATAGTAATTAAAAAGGTGGTCCTATACTGATAAAAAAATTATCATAGGACTCAGCTCTTCATTTTTTATCAGATTAAGTATTCATTTTTAAATTTTATACTATTTTATTTTTAATGGGTTTTAGCTTGCTTTTTGATTCATTTCATATTGTATCTTATATGACAATTAAGAACGTAACAATTGACCCCTTTACATATTAAATTACAACTATATAGAACATTTTATCTAATTTTTTCAATGTTTTAAATTTTATTTTGTTAAAATATAAGATACTTTAAATCACCTCTCATGTAACATTATCATCACTTTGTTTAGAGTGTATTACATTCTATCAATTTATCACATTTCAGCTCTATTATATCCTTGCCTAATATTAAATATTGATTAACTAGAATGCATGTTTATTTACTTAGCAATTCATAATAATTCAAATTTTTGTTAGATCAAGAAGAAAGAAATGTTCTTGGACTTGCCTTCATTGGCTTTAATGTATTAGTTATTAAGTTTTATATTTTTTTAAAATATTATTTTGAGTGCTATGAGAAGCTTTGCAAGTATATTTGTTTGTACCTCATTTGATGACCGAGGATGTGAAGCTCTACCTCCTCAATATTATGGAAACCAAATTTCTATTAAAATTTATCTCCTTGCTTTACTTCAAATTTTTCTCTATGGTTAAGTTATATTACTATGTTGCTATAGATCTATTCCAATAAGACCCTTACCTTGCTTTTATTTTCTTATGTTATAATGCTTTAATTTATCTTATTTTTGCTCTAATATATACTACCTTAATATTATAATAATTGTTTTTATTATTTATGCTCATTTATTTTTGTTATTCATAACAACTCAAAATAACATCTAATCGAGATGAAACAAATGTAGTTGGAGCCATCTTGATAAGATATATCCAGTTAAGTATTTATATTTATGTATATTGATTTGTATCTAATTTGAGGATTAATGATGTTATACTTGATCACTGTAATGTAATGTAATACAACATTCTTATGCAATTTTTTATTTCTTAAAATAATATGATTTGATTTAGTTATGTTACAATGTAACTCTAATTCTCCTCTAATTTGACCCATGCCTTATTTTTTATTTGTTTTTATTACATCACTTCAATTTATCTTATTTCAACTTCAATATATTATTACATAGTATTAAAAAAATATTTTAAATTTTTTTTCAAATTTACTTTATCAATTAATAGTAATTCAAGACAATATCTAATATAGATGAAAGACATATTACTTTATTGGCCTAAACAAATTCTACCAAATTAAATATTTTTTTAATATTTTTTAATACTTTAATTTGTAAGGTTTTCATTAGTTTTAAAGGACATTTAGATTCATACTAACTTTAATGATTGAAGGTGTCACACTCAATCCCCTTAGTATCTTAGAATACTCATTTCATGTACAATTTACCTTATTTTTGGAAAAGTTTTTCTTTCAATTAGTTATAATATTGTGTAACCATAAATCTACTCTTTTGCAACCTTTGCTTGGCTTTGATTTGGTTAAATTATAGTTTTTTAGTTTATCTCATCTCAACTATAATAAATAATTACTTGATATTAAAACTAATAATTTATTATTACTTAGGCTTATTTAATTTAATAATCAATAATAATTCTAAATGACGTCTATTTGGGATGAAATGAAAGTCATTAGACCAACCTCAATTAGATATAACAAATTAAATAATTAGTTTATAATATCCTTTTAAAATTTTTAATCCCTTTTATTATAAATTATTATTCTTACCTTATTTATGATCCTCAATGTTACAATCAATCTCAAATGTATCGTGGAGTTAAAACTTTATTATATTTAATGTCATTTCTTCAATGTTTTCCTTTTATTGTGTGATATTATTATGCCACTAAAAATATTTGCCCATCTCATTTCTGCATTATTTTCATTTGGTTGTATCATATTTTATTAATTTATGACATTTGAGTTTTAGTATATATTTACTTATTATAAAATGAGTACTTTATTATTATATATGCTTCTTTATCTTTTATCTATAACATTTTCCAATGAAACCCAATCAAGCTAAAATAAATATTATTATATTGGACTCGATAAATTGTATCCCATTTTATTTTTATAAATTTTTAAATTTTTTTTAATTTTCTAAGATTTTGGAATACTATTTCATCCATGGTGTTATGCTCGATCTTGTTATTGTCTTGGAATGAAATTTTTTTTTGTATAACTTATGTAATTTCTTCATTTTTTTTTTCTTTTAATAGTTTTTATTAATATGTAACTTTAATAATTCACTCATGCAACCCATACATAGTTTTGATTTTTTTTATTTTATACTGCTTCAATCTATTCCCTTCCAACTTCTAAAAGATATTTACATAACATCAAAATTATAATATTTTATTGTTTAAATTTATTTGCTATTTTAATTCATACTAACTCCGAAAGATGTCTCATCTTGATGAAAAAAATGATATTGAACATATTTTCATGAGCTCCACCCATTTAAATATTTTTTCATATATCATCAAATATTTTTTTCTATTTTTTTAGCAAGTTTTTTAAGACATTTCAAGTTGTACCTAATTTAATCATAAGTGATATTACATTTAATCCCTCATAGTATCATGAAACACAGCTTATTCATACAAATTATATCATTTTTCAAATTTTTTAGTATGGTTTGAGTATATTTTGTATTACCCTAATACTCATCATATTTGACCATTACATCAGTTTTATTTTATTATACAACAATGCTACAATTTTTCTTTTTTTTACTTTAATATATTTCATCTTATCATTGAAAATAATAACTTTTTGTTCTGTGTCAATATGAAGTTGTAATTGATAGTAATTCAAATTAAGGATTGATGGTGCTGAAACCAACATTATTTGGCATATCTCAGCAAGCTCTATCAAATATAATATTCATGTATATATTAAAAAATATTTAATTTTCAAAGGTATTGGGAAGCTTTTAGGTATTTCATTTCATTACTTATTTGATGAGAAATACTATATGACCATAGTATCTTTGAATACAACTTTTTTATATAATTTTTTTATTTCTTCAAATCATAACAAAATCTTCTCTCATTTTTCCTTTACATCACTTTGATTTTGTTACATTACATTGTTTCAATTTTTATCATTTTGTTATTAATATAAATTTATTAAATCTTAAAATAATAATGTGTTACTATTTGTGCTTATTTAAACTAGTAATTTGTATTAATTTCAAACTAGGTTCAATAAAGATGAAAACTTCATTGGACTCATCTCTATACTAATAATCTAATCAAATGTTCATTATAATATCTTTAAAATTTTAGTTTTTAAGGCTTTGGCATGCTCTATAGGCCTTTCAATTGTATTTTGTTTTCCTTAAGGATGTTACCCTCCAAATCTTTTGATTCACAAAATTCAATTATCCCAAAAAATTTGTTTGATTTCTCTAAAATTTTTATATTTATACTATTATCATACTACAAAACACATAGTCTCTTCTCATGTGACCTTGTATTGTCTTGGTTAGATTATATTACAAAAGAGATTTAGTAGACTCATCTCAATGAGCTATAACAAATAATTTATTAATTTTAATATTTTTGAAAATTTTTTTTAACGCTTCCCCAATTTAATGATTGAGACAAATGATGATTGTTTTGGCTCATTCGGATATCATATGATGCTAAAATAACTTAAAAGAGTAAATATGAATAGGATATAATAAAAAAATATTTTAATATTAATTAAATATATGATATAACTCAAAACATAATAAGTTAAACAATATTATATAACAAATTTAGTGACATGTAAACAAATTGTTAGGTGAGATTGACCTCTACATGGTAATTATTCAAATAGAAGTGAAACATTTTAAGCAATAACACAAATTATAATAAAAAGCCACATTAAAAAGAACAAACGACATTCATTGTAACATTCCCAATTGCAAAATTAAATGCTGGCCAAAATTTCTTGTAATGCATTCCAATGCCTTTGAAAAAAGTTTGTTAAAAATATAAAAAAGAGTATTTAATTATGAATAGCTTGTCTAGACGAGACCAACAATTTTGTCCTTACATCATTTGGAATTATATAAAATATCAAAGTAAATAGGCATAAATAATAATAAAGTATTATTTTAAAAATAAATAAATATATTGTAAAACTTAACTTAGCTAAATTGAAGGAGATATGAGAGGAGAAATGGGGCAAAATTTAATATAACAAAATTAACACAATGAAATTAATTAAATACAATGAAATGTCTAGGAAACTTTCTTCCCATTATATTAACGACATCGAGCAGAACACTCCCAACCATTTAATCATGCAAAAATTAAAATACTTCAAAAATGTGATAAAATATTTAAAAAATATATTTAAAATTATAAAAGTAATTTTAAATAGGAAAACCTCGATTAGTCGAGTCCAATGACTTTTGTTTCCTGTCGATCAAGCCTTATTCAGAATTGCTTACCTAAATAGATAAAAATAATTAAAAATAAATTATTATTTAATAATAAGAAAAAATTCATTAAATCATAAAATTAATAATTTAAATAAATATAATATAAACTAATCAAAGAAATGTAATGGTGATACAAAAAGAGATTTAGAGTTATATTGTTTTATAACTAAATCACAATGACACTATTAAAGAAATGAAATAAATTATATAGGAAAGTTACATTCGAAGATATTTAGGAGATTTCACATAATATTCTCGATTATCAAATAAAACACAAATAAAAGGTTTTCATAAAAATTATAAAATCCAAGGGAATAAAGTATTTATAAATTTAAAATTACATATTTATATTGATAGAGCTTGTCGAGACCAATTGAATGATTTTTTGTTTCGTCACAATCAAAATTCTTTTTGAATTTCTTTGAATTAGTTAAAAAACTATAAATATTATTAAATTAATATCTTAATAATAAATTAAGACTTTAGCAATAAATTAGTATATAGTAATGCTCAAATTATGTAACTTTAAAAAATACAATATAACCAAAACGAAGTAAAGTAATGATCACATAAGTGGAGAATTACAGTTTCATAATAATATAACCAATCTTAATGTCTCATAAAGAGTGTCAAATTCATAAAAAAAATATAAAATTTAAAAATTAATATTTAAATATGTAATTTTAAATTTGAAATTAATCAGAAGAACCAAACTAAATAAACATAAATAAAATAAATTACCATTTGAATATTAAGTAAACATATATTAATGAAAAATGAGGTAACTTGAAGCAATACAATAAAACTAATTTCAACAAAAAAAATTATATAAAAATGAGTTTAAAGGTATTGGAAGACGTATTCCTAAATGCTAACGAGATTAGATGTAATATCATTAACATGAAATACGTTAAAAATTAAAAAATACCTCATAAAGCATAAAATAAGAAAGGAAATAAAAAACTTAAGACTATAAAATTGAATATATAATTTAGAAGAACTAGTATACGCGACTCCAACAATGTTTGGTTTGACTTAATCAAGCCTAATTTAGAATTACTCAAAATTACTAAAATACATAAGAAAAAAAATAAAAAAATTTAATATTTTGTTATGAAATAAATATATATTTCAAAATTAAAATGAGGTTAATTGAAGCAATGTGATATCACGAAAGCTAAGATAATTAAATATCTTATAATGGGAGATTTATAGTTACATTGTAATATAACAAAATCAAAGTGAAATATTTGAAGAAATGAAATAAATTATTCTAAAAAATTTTATTCCATCATATATTAGAGATCGAGTATAATAATGTTGAATACCAAAATAAGTACGAAGCAAAATGACTTTTGAAGTGTGGAAAAATCATAAAAAATAGAAATATTTAAGAATATATAAACAAAGATTCAATTGGATAAAGCTCCTCTAGATGAGCCCAATGATATTTGTTTCATCTCAATCAATCCTCATTTCGAGTTACTATGAATTATTATAGTAAATGAGCATAAACAATAATATATTATTATTTTAATCTTTAATAAATATATAGTAAATCTAAAATAAGGTAAATTAAAGTAATTTAATGTGGAAGGAAAAGCAATGCAACATGAATGTGATAGAGGAGTTAAATTTTAATGTTAACATAAATAAATCAATGTGTAAAATTTGAAAAAAAAAATAAGATAACTTCTATAGGAAAGCTGTAGTCTAAGATAATAACAACATCAACTGTGACCTCTCAATTATTAAATTAAAGGATGAACATAATATCTTGTGATACTTGTTAAAATCTTAGAAAAAAAAAATTTGCAAGTATAGAAAATGAATATTTAATTTATTAGAACCTGTAAAGCATATTCTATTGAATCTTATTTCATCTTGATCAGAACTTGTTCAAAATTGCTAAAAATTATAAAAGTAAATAACCATAGATAATAATAAAATATTATTTTAATGTTAAGTAAATATACATTAAAATTTAAATGAGTTTCAATGATGTAGTGCACTACCATAAAATCAAAGTAAAAATTAGAAGATAATGAGATAAATTATCTAAAAAGGTTATATTGAAAGAAGCTAATAAGAGCGAGTGAAACATCCTGAATCATCCAATCAGGTATGAATCAAAATATTCTATACAACATCATAACCTTAGAAAAAGTTATTTAAAGTATGAAATTGAAAATTTAACAAGATAATGGTCATATAGAGTCTAACAAAGTTTTTTTTCGTATTGGTAAAACTTTATTTGGAATTACTCTTAATCACAAAAATATTTATGCACAAATAATATTATATTATTAGAATAATTATCAATCCATTTCATTAAAAAGTATTTTCAATTTGTAAGATTTTTAAAGGATAAAAGTTCTTAATAAATTGAAAAATTAGCTAATACAACTTTCTTTAGCATACACCATTTAATTAAAAAATAAGTTTTAATTAAAAATTATAAATGCTAAAAAAAATTTGCTAAAGGGGTCATTATATAGGAACTACTTGATTGGATGCATCAATGTTTGATTGATCTTGAAAACTATGCAATCAGATGGTAAACAAATAAATGATGCTCTTTAGAACAAAAATGTAAACATTTTGAATGATGATCAAACATTTTTATTTAGATCTCAACATGGAAAAAAGGTGGACCATGCAATTGCCAAGTGATACATTTGAGCAGAGGATAATATTTGGCATTATAAAAAGCTTGATAAGATCAGGATCATTTGTTTGAAAAATTGCATAGTTTGATGTCTTTAGTAATTCCTGCAATTTGGAGATATGCTACATAAAAACAACTCTTTTTCTTTGTCAAACATTACAGTGGAAAACAAAGAAGTTCAATTTTTAAAGATTCACTTTAGCCTGTATGGAAACCTTTCAACGTTTGCTATCCCTTGGAAGGCTTAGGATTTCTTGATCCATACTAAAAGACATGAATTGTCCTCATTTTTTTGGAAAATATTGAAATGAATAATTAAATGATAAGGCTCATAAAGATATGTCCAACAACATACATAATAATAAATTATTATTTTTATACTAAGTAAAAAAATTCCAAAATTGATAAGGAGATTGGGTATAACAGCCATGATCATTAAATCAAGAACAAATCAAAATGTCTCATAAAATTTGTCAAAATAAAATAAAATATTTTAAAATTTCAAATTGAATATTTAATTGGATAGTGCTTATCAACATGATTTAGACGATGCCATTTAGAGTCATAATGAATTACCAAAGCTAATAAGCAAAAATAATAATGAATTATATTTTAGTAATTAATAAATACATATTAATAATAAAATATGACAAATTGATGTAATGTAATTTAACAAAATCAATGCAATTTAAAACTAAATCAAGAGTAGGATTAGAGTTTGAAGGTATTTTAAACAAATCAATACAAAATATTAAAAACAATTATGAAATTATATAGAAAAGTTGTGTTCTGAAAATAAATCAGATCAAGTGTGGTATGCTCGATCATTAGACAATGTATGAATCAATCTGCCTTGTAAAACATGACAAAATACTTGAAAATAAAATTATTTAAAAAACAAAATGAAGCATAAATTATAATAAAATATTTGTTTAATGATAATTAAATATATATTTATCATAAAATGAGATAAAATGAAGAAATTTAATGAAGATGTGAAGATCATGGAGGAATAACTTTAAAGTTACTTAGAAAAACAACAAAATGAAAGAAAAAATTTTAAAGAAATAAGATAAATTACACAAGTTGGGTTCATTCCAAGATATTAAAGAGGTCAAGTATAACATACACAATTATGAAATGAGATACAAATAAAAACTTTTGAAATTTTACTAAAACAATAAATAAAGAAATAAATAAAATGATTATTTAATTTTACAAAGCTCATTAAGTTGAGTCAAATGATTTATGATATATCATGATGACACCTAATTTGGAGTTATTAGAAATTACCTAAGTAAATGACTATAAGTAAAAGCAATGTAATATAACTAAATCGAAGGTATGTAAAGATCACATGAGATGAGATTTAGAATTATATAATAATCTACCCCATTGAAAATAGAAAATATGAAGAAATAGGACAACTTATAGAAATAGTTGTATTTCAAGATACTAAAGAGGTCGAGTTTAACAACATTATTCATCAAATTAGAAACAAAGAAAAAGAACACAAAGCATGCCAAGTCCCTAAAAGATGATTTATTAAAAATTTTAAAGTGAATAATTAATTGAATATGACTTATCGAGATGAATCCAATGCAGTATGTTTCATTTCCATTGAACCTCATTCGGTACTGCTAAAAGTTATGAAAGTCAAAAAGCAAAAATAATATAAAATATTATTTTATTATCATGAAAATATATACTAAAATTGAAGAAAGAAAAATTAATACAACATAATATAAGAGACGTTTACATAGGTAAAGGTCATATGAGATGAGAATTAATGTTCCATGAGAATGTAAATAGTTTAATGAAAAAAATAAGAAACAAGAAACATTGTGTGAGATTGTTTCATTCCATTACACAAAGAAATTCATTTATTACATTCCCAATCATTTTAAGCACCAATTCAAATGTCTCATCAAGCATTCCAAAATGCTTAAAAATAAAATATTTAATAACATTAAAGAAATAAAATTTTAAATGGATAGAGCTTGTTTAGATGTGTCTAATGACATTAGCTTCATATCAAATGGAATATAATTTAGAATTTCTACACATTCTGAAACAAAAAGAGCATAAATAATAAGAAAATAAATATTTTTATATTAAGTACATATACTTTAATGCAAAAATAAGATAAATTAAAGCATTACAATATAACCAAATTAAACTAATATAATGGTTGCACGGGAAAGGAATTAAGATTTCATATTAATATATGCATGTTAAAGCAAAATATTTATATAAATGAGATAAATTGTTTGAGTAAATTACATTCTAAAACACCAAGGAGATCAAGTGTAACATGCTCGATTATCAAATCAATTATTAATCAAAATATTTTTCAAAGTGTGCCAAAACTTTAGAACAAAATCTTTAAAATTATAAAAATTAACATTTAATTAGATGGTGCTCATTAAGGCTATCCAACCACTATAATATCATCTCATTCAAACCTTATTTTGAGTTACTAAGAATTACAAAAAAAATAAGCATGACTAATAATAAAAAATTATTTTTTTTATTAAATAAATATATTTTAAAGTAGAAAAAGATAAATTAAAATAATATAACATAGCAAAACCAAAGTAATGTAATGGTCATATGTATAAGAAATTATAATTTCAAAGAAATATAACCAAATCTAAGACAAATATTTAAAGAAATAGAATGAATTGTATGGGAAACATGCATTTCAAGATACAAAGGTGAGCAAGTGTTTTGCTCATGATAAAAATATGTACCATTCAAAATAACACATGTACTATACATTTATCTTAGAAAAAAATAGAATTAAATAAATAAAAAATGTATTAATTAATTAAATAGAGCTCATTGAGGCAAGTCCAATGCCATTAGCTTTTTCTCAATCGAACGTGGTCTATAATTTCTTCAAAATTTTAAAAAATGATTATAAGTACAAAAGCTAAAATAAGATAAGTTGAAGCATTATAATATAACTAAATAAAAATGATTTAATTGTCACATAATAGATAATTTTGAGTTACATGGTAAAATAATGAAATCAAAGTGGAAAAAGTTGAAGAAATGAGATAAATTGTGAAGCAAAGTTATACTACAAGATACTAGAGAGATATGTGTAAAACCTTGATCAAATCAGATGTGAATCTAAATGACTTCTAAAGCATTCAAAATTCTCAAAAATATTAATTTTTTAAAAATATTAAAATAATATTTAATTGAATAGAGTTCGTCAAGGTGAGTCCAATAATGTTTTTTTGTTGATTGAACCACATTTAGAGTTACTCCAAATAGGACAAGTAAATATGCATAAATAATAATATTTTTTTCATAGTATGTAAATATATATTAAAGCTGAAATATT
This sequence comes from Vanilla planifolia, assembly GCA_023846275.1. Lineage (NCBI taxonomy): Eukaryota > Viridiplantae > Streptophyta > Magnoliopsida > Asparagales > Orchidaceae > Vanilla > Vanilla planifolia. The sequence continues at coordinate 4,336,183 of JAIUJO010000019.1, forward strand.
CTATTCTGAGGCATTGCAATATACCCAAATCAAAGTAAAAAAGTTTTAGTAAATAAGAACAATTGTACATGAAAATCACTTTCAAAAATACTAAAGAGGTGAAATATAGCACCCACAATCATAAAAAAAGCTACAAATTCAAAAAGCTAGAAAAAGGTGCCAAAACAATATGAAAAATAAAATATTTAAAAATGAATGTTTAGTATGAGAGTGGCCATAACGATAAGACCAATGTTGTTTATTTCGTCTCGATCAAACATTGCATCAAAAATACCACTAATTTTTGAAGTTAATAAGTATAATTAATAGCAAATTATTGTTTTAAGAATAATAAAATATGTATTAAAATTAAAACTAGTTAAACCAAAATATTGTGATATAATGCAATAAAAATGATGTTAAGGTAACAATAATTGGAGTTTTAGAGTTAAGTAAAAATATAACCAAAACTGAAAAATTTTAAAAAATAAAATAAATCATTTGAGAAAGATGAATTACAAGAAACTTACATGATTAAGTTTAAAATGCTAAATAATCAAATCAAGAAGAAATCAAAGCCAATATTAATTGGGATATCTTATAAAGAATCGATAACCTGCTAGCTTTCGATTTTCTTTATGGTTCATCTCTAACCTTCTAGCTTTTGTAGGTTCAACAATTCCAAGGCTTTTGTGTTGTCAACTACAAGATGGTTTTTATGTGATAATACTAAAGTCGAGCTTTCACAAATGTCAGGCATTCCAACCCAAAGCAAAAATGAAAATACGACAAGGAATAAAAATCTTATAAAATCATAGAATATTTCCCAAAAACATTGATGAAAAAGAAAAAGCTGAAAATGCTTAATATTATAAACAGAAGTCAGAAAAATATGCTTAGAAGATTTTGTCTTTGTTCAAAGAATTTAGAATTTAAATAGAAATTGTAAGCCATGTTATGAAATTACTATGCTATTAAATTTTTATATATTATGATGATACCTTTAATCTTCTCCTATATGACCTTGGCATTGGTTTTGTTAAGTAATATTATCTTATTTTAACTGATCTCATTTTAGCCTCAATATAGATTTATTTAATGTTAATATAATAGTTTATTTTTATTTATTCTTATTAACTTTGGTAATTCAGGATAATTTTGAATGAGGTCTCATTAAGATGAAACAAAAATCATTTGATTGATCTAGGTGAGATCTATATTTTAAATTAATTATTTCATTATTTGAATTTAAATTAATTGAAAAAAATATTATTAAGTCAAAATTTTAATATTTTTAAATTCTAATCATAATCTTTAAATTTCTTTAATCCTTTGGACATGCTTTATTCTGTGCTTCAATTCTTCCATTATTTGATGCTGGGTGATCTCACACTCAATCTATTTAATCTCATGGTTTGTAGCATTTCCTTATAATTTATGTCAATTCATTAAATTTTCTACTCTAAGTTTTTTATTTTAGTATGTAACCAAGAATCTCCTCTTCTTTGTGCTTTGCATCACATTGATTTGATAAATCACAATACTTCAATTTATCTCATTCCATCTTTAATATACACTTAGTATTAAAATAATAATTTATTATTAATTATGACTATTCATTTCCATAATTTATCTAGTTGAAATTTTTTGAAATCCACACTAAAGTAGTGATGCTAGATTCATCTCAAGCAGCTTTATCTTATAAAGTATTAATTTTTATATTTTTAAGATATATTGATTAGTAATTATTTCAAAGATTAATGGTCTTGCACTTGAACTTCTTAGTGCCTTGTAGTAGAACTTTCCAATACAATTTCACATTTTCTAAATTTTTTTGCTATTATTTGGTAATACTATAATGAAAGTCAAATTCTCCACTAGTGCAATCTTTAAATGACTTTGATTCTATTATATCACATTTAATTTATCTCATTTTAGCTCTAACGTATATTTACTTTAAATTTAGTTAATAAGTATATATGTTCTTTGTAATTTGTAGAAATAACAAATGAGAAAAATAAAATTAAGTTTTAATTTTTTATATTTTCAAATATTTTATTTTTGAAGTTTTTGGCACACTTTATAAGAAATTTTAGTTGGTAGCTAATATGAGGATTCAAAATGTTATACTCTATCTCCAAAGTAGCATGGAATGTAACTTTCTCCTAACAATATGTCATTTCTTCAAAATTTTCATCTTGATTTGGTTAAATTACTACATGACTCATAATCACTTCTCTTTTGATGTTTCATAAGACTTTTATTTTGCTGAATTACTATGTGATCTCAGTTTAGCTTCAATAAATATTTACTTAATATTATAATAATAATTTATTACTATTAAAGTTTATTTTCCCTAGTTATTTCCAATAATTTAGAATAATTTTTGATAAATATGAAACAAATGTTATTAGCCTCAATTTAGTAACCTATATTGAACAAAATATTCATTTTATATTTTTAAACAATTAATTAGTTATGTTTTTTATTCGTTTTATGAGATATTTTCATTTGTACCTAATTCTATTATTGATGATATTACATTCAATCTTCTTGGTATCTTTTAATGCAACTTTCTGGTGTAATTTGATTCTTTTTTTTAAATTTTACATGTTTATTTGTTTATATTACTATGTAACTCTTTTTCTATTCTCATATGACCCTACCTCATTTTAGTTTTTTACATTACATTGCTTCAACTAAACTTAATTTAGCTTTAATATTTGTTAACTTAATATTAAAAAAATAATTTATTATTATTTGCACTTATTTCATTTGGTAATTCATTGTATTTGCAAATGCAGTCACGTGAAGATAAAAAAAACTTTGTTGGACACATTCTAATGAGCTCTATATAATTAAATATTTTTTTAATACTTAATTTTCTATTTTTTTGGAAGGCATTATGAGACATTTAATTCATTCTTGATTTGATGAATGAGCATATTGTACTCTATCTCTTTGATATCTTGGAATGCAATTTTTTAATGCAATTTTTCTTATTTCTTGAGTTTTTAACAAATTTTGATTGCTTTTCTATGAAAATATAATCATCTTGTCGCTTGACATATGTTAATTTGATTTTGTTATTTTGCAATTCTTTATTTCATTAATTTATTAGTAAGTAAATATATAGTAAAGCTAAAATGAGATTAGTTGAAGCATTATAGTATAATCAAATCAAAATGATATAATGGTCACATAGGAGATAATTTTGAGCTACATGGTAAAATAATGAAATCAAAGTGGAAAAATTAATGAAATGAGACAAATTTTGAAGCAAAGTTGCATTATAGGATACTAAAGGGCTATGTGTAATATCTTTGATAAAATCAAGTATGAATCTAAATGATTTCTAATGTAGGAAAAATTTTATGAAATATTATTTTTTTAAAATATATTAGAGTAACATTTAGTTGAATTGAGCTCATCATTGTGAGTCCAATAATATTTGTTTCTTTCTTGATCAAATAATGTTTAGAATTACTCTAAATAAGCAAAGTAAAGAAGCATAAATAAATTTTCTTCATAGTATGTAAATATACATATTAAAGCAGAAATGTTATAAATTAAGGTATTATAATATAATCAAATCCAAGTGAAAGATTTTAGTAAATGAGAATAATTGTATAAGAAAACCACTTTCAAAGATACTAAAGAGATGAAATATAGTACCCTTAATCATAAAATAGAGTATAAATCCATATTTCTAAAAAGGGGTGCCAAAACCATATGAAAAGCAAAATATTTAAATATCTAAAAATGAATTTTTTGTATAAGAGAGGTCATTGAGATGTGGCCAATGATGCTTATTGCATCTCGATCAAGCTTTGTGTTGGAATTACAACTATACCAAAATTAATAAGTATAAATAATTGTAAATTCGTGTTTTAAAAATAAGTAAATATGTATTAAAATTAAAATTAGTTAAATTAAAATAATGTGAAATAAAGAAATAAAATTATTTTGAGGTAACACAATAACAGTTTTAAGTTAAGTAGAAATATAACCAAAGCTTAGAAAAGTAAGATAAATCATTTAGGAAAGTTGCATTACAAGAAATTAAGGAGATCAAGTTTAATATGCTAAATCATCAAATCAACAAGAAATCAAAGCAAGTATGAATTGCGATATCCTATTGAGAATCCATAACCTGCTAGCTTTTGATGTTCTTTATGGTTCATCTCCAACATGCTAGCTTTTGTAGGTTGAACAATAAACTTGGCTTTTGTGTGGTCAACTACAACATGATTTTTAATGTGACCATATTAAACTCAAGCTTTCACAAATGTCATGCTTCCCAACCCAAAGAAAAACACAAATATTAACAAGAAATAAAATATTTTAAATATAATTGAGAAAAAATATGCTTAGAGGATTTACGCTTAATTTGAAGAGTTTAGAATTTCAATAGAAGTGGTAGGTGATGTTTCGACGTTACACGCTTGTAATTTTTGATATTTATGATGTTACTCTAAATCTTCTCCTATGCGACCTTGGCATTTTTTTATTTAGTTGTACTATCTTATTTTAATTTAACTCATTTTAGCTTCAATATAGATTTTTTAAAATTTTATAATAGTATATTTTTATTTATTCTTGTTTACATTAGTAATTCACAATAATTTTGAATGAGGCCTAATCGAGATGAAACTATTATCTTTAGACTGATATCGGTGAGCTCTATCTTTTCAAATAATTATCTCCTCATTTTAATTGAAATTAAATGAGAAAATTTGTTTATTAAATCATTATTTTAATATTTTTAAATTCTAATAAGAATTTTATATTTCTTTAATGGCTTAGACATGTTTTATTAAGCATTTCAATTCTTACATTATTTGTTGCTCAGAGATGTCCCACTCGGTCTATTTAATTTCTTGCATTGGAACATTTTAATATAATTTTTGTCAATTCAGTAAATTTTTTGCTCTTAAGTTTTTTATTTTAGTATTTAGCTCATAATTTCCTCTTATTTGAGCTTTCGTCACAATAATTGGATATATTACACTACTTAAATTTATCTTATTTCATATTTAATAGTCACTTAATATTAAAATAATAATTTATTATTAATTGTACTTATTTATTTATATAATTTATAGTAGTTGAAGTTATGGCCCAATCCATACTAAATAAGCGATGCTAGATTCAACATGACCAGCTTTATACTATAAAATATTAATTTTTATATTTTCTAAATCTTTTATGTTTAGTGCTTTTTGATGTTCTACTAGTTATATTTATTACTAATTGTTTCAAAGGTTAAGGGTTTTGCATTTAGACTTCTTAGTGTCTTGGATTCGAACTTTCTAATACAATTTCTTGTTTTCTAAAATTTGTTGCTTTTTTGGTAATATTATAATGAAAGTCTATTTCTCCACTCATGTCAACTTTAAATGGCTTTGATTTGGTTATAACACATCACTTTAGCTTATTTCATTTCAGCTTTAATATACATTTACTTAACGTTAAGTTAATAATTATTATTTTTATGATTATTTTTTTATAACTTACACAAATTCAAAATGAGCTCAATAAAATTTAGTTTTAATTTTTATATTTTTTAAATATTTTATTTTGATTGTTTTGGCACAATTTATAAGAAATTTCAGTCGGTAGCTAATTTGACGATTCAAAATGTTACACTATATCCCTAAGTAGCATTGAATGTAACTTTCCCATAAAATTTGTCTATTTTTCAAAATATTCATTTTGATTTGGTTAAATTAATATGTAAGTCAAAATCACTTTGCTTTTGATGTTGATGATACTTTTTTTGTTAGATTATAATTATTTAAATTGATCTCATTTTGGCTTCAATAAATATTTACTTTATATTATAACAATAATTTATTATTATTAAAGTTTATTTTCCTTGGTTATTTCCAATAATTAAGAATAATGTTTGACAAAGATGAAACAGACATTAATAAATTCATTTTAAATAGCTCTATCCAAACAAATTATTTTATTTTCGTGAACATTTAATTTGTTGTGAATTTTGTCAATTTTATGAGATACTTTGATTCATACCTAACTCTATTATCGATGATATTACATTCAATATCCTCGGTATCTTATAATGCAACTTTGTATTGTAATTTGTCTAATTTCTTAATATTTTTCACATTCATTTGCTCATATTACTAAGTGACTCTTATTTTCTTCTCATGTGACCCTCACCTGATTTTGCTTTATTACATTACATTCCTTCAACTTAACTTATTTTAGCATTAATATTTATCAACTTAATATTAAAATAATAACTTATTATTCTTTTCTCTTATTTCATTTTGTAATTCATAGTATTTTGCAACTATAGTAATGTCAAGAAAAAAAAAACTTTATTGGACACATTTTAATGAACTCTATGTAATTAAATATTTTTAAATATTTGATTTTCTATTATTTTGGATAGCATTACGAGATATTAAGATTCATTCTTTATTTGATGAATGAGCATATTCCACTTCATCTCTCTAATGTCGTGGAATGCAACTTTTTAATAAAGTTTATCTCATTTCTTGAGTTTTTAACTTTGATTTGATTATTTTTCTATGAAATGCTAAATATCTTGTGTCTTACCTATATGTCACTTTGCTTTTGCAACTTCATAATTCTTAATTTTATTTCCTTTTTGATTTATTATATATTTTACTAAAATTTAAAAAAAAATTATTATTTTTAAAAGTTTTTAAATACGATAATTCATAGTGTTCCAAACCAAGTCTAATAAAGATGAAATAAATATTGCTAGACTATTCTTCGCAAACTATGTTCAATTAAATGTTAATTTTTATTTTTAAAAATTTTTGAGTGTTTTAGGACACTTATTGAGTTACTTCAATTCTTTCATAAACAATCGAAGATGTTGTGGTTGATCTTCTCAATATCTTGGACTGAAAGTTTTTCGTATAATTTACCTTTTTTTTTGAAATTTTGATTTTGATTTGGTTATATTACTATGTAACTCTAAATCTTAAATAGTGTGACCTTCATATTGCTTTGATTTTTTTCTTTTATATTTTTATAACTTATCACATTTGAACTTTAATATATTCTTAGTCATTATTTAAAAAATAATTTTATTTTATTTTTACTTGTTTAGTTGGATAAATTGTAGTAATTCCTATCAAGGTCCAAATAAGATGAATTAAAGTTTTTCAAATTCTTCTCAATGAGCTCTATCAGACTAAATAGATTTTTTATATTTTTAAATATATTTTACTGATCTATTATTAATCTTTTGAAATAATTTTGATTCTTACATGATTTATTGATCTAGGATGATATATTCAATTTTCTTAGTTTTTTGGAATGTAAGTTTGGTATATAATTTATCTAATTTTATCCAATGTTTTTACTTTATTACATTATATTTGTGTGTAACTCTATTTGTCGTCTCGCGCTGATTTGGTCCAGCTATAGTATATTGCAATGATCTATCACATTTTAGCTTTGCATAAATTTGCTTAATATAAAAATAAAAATTTATTATTATTTACCTTATTTGTTTTGTGGATTCAAAATAATCACAATGGTGGCCCAATGGAGACGATAAAAAACATTATTGAATTTATCTAGATAAACTCTATCAAATTTATTTTTATTTTTTTAATTATTTTTTCTTACTATTTTAGCAAATGTTATGAGAAATTTAGATTGGTATTAAATTTAAGGATTTTGGCAAAAACACTTTTTATCCTCACTATCTTATAATTCAACTGTCTAATATTATTTTCTTATATTATTATTTTTCTTTTGTTTTATCTCATATGACATTTGCATCACTTTAATTTAGTTTTATTACGATAAATCTATGTATCTCGCTTCAAATTGAAAATATATTTATTTATTTTTTAAATGGCAAATTGGTATTATTTTTACTTATTAGCTTTTGTTGTGCTTTGTAATTCCAAACAAGATACAATTATGACAAAAACTTTATTGGGCTATCCTGCTAGCTTTAATTAATTAATTTTTTTTTAAAATTTTTAAACATATTCTTTTAGTGTTTTAGTATTCCTTAGTAGATGTTTTTGTTTGTAATTAATTTGATGATTGAGAATATTATACTTTACTTCTATAGTATCTTGTAAAATTTCTTATGTAATTTATCAAATTTTTTAAATATTTTTAGTTTTATTTGCCTATATTACTATGTTGCTCTTATTCTTCTATCATGTGACCTCGACATTTCTTTTATTTTTTTTATATTATGTTGATTCAATTTGATCATTTTACTTTTAACAAATGCTTTCTTAATTGAAAAGAATTTTATTATTGTTTAATGTTATTTACTTTTGAGCTCATGAATTCAAAATTAGTTTTGATTCACGTGAAGAAAATATCAATATACCAATTTTGTGAGCAATAATGAATTAAATATGTATTTTTAATATTTTTCAAATAATTTTTTTCATGTGTTGGATTACTTTTTGTGATATTTCAATACATACCAGATTCCAGAATCAATAATGTTACACTCGATCACCTTATCATTTGTGGATTTCAAATTTCTATATAATTTATGTAATTTCTTAAACATTTTTTATTTGATTTTCTTTTATTTCAATGTAGCTATATTTTTCCTTTTTAATGAACCTTATCTTTCTTTGATTTTATAATATCACATTACTTTAGTAGAAATCAATTTAGATTTACTACATATTTACTTAAGAATAAAATAATTATTTATTATGATCAATCATTATCTAATTTAGCAAACCATAGTAATTCAAAATAACATCCAATCAAGAAAAATAAATGTCATTAGAATCCTCTTAAAGAGCTTTATCCTCTTAAATATTCGTTTCTATATCTTTATATAATTTATTTATATTAATTTGGTATTGTTTACAAGACATTTTTTGTTGTACCTTATTTGACAACAATAAAATTTCACTCCATCTTCTTAGAAACATGGAATGTAAGTTTCTCGTATAACCTATCACATTTGTTCAAAATTTTTTACTTTGATTAGATTAAAATATAACCTATCCATGTTTGTGTGTGTCTTTGTTTATATGTGTTTGTGCATGTGCATTGTATATGTATTTGGGTGTCATGTTGGTGTGTGGTTGTGTGTGCATGTGTATTTGTCTATGGTGATGTGTGTGTGTGTGTGTATGTATCTTTATGTGCATAAATGTGCATGTGTGTGTGTGTGTGCTTGTGTGTGCATGTGCATGCATGTTCATGTATGCATGTTCGTGTGTGTCTATAAGACTATATCTATGCATGTCTACAAGACTATGTGTGTGCATGTCCACAAGACTATGTGTGTGCTGATTATATTGTCCTCAACACAAGGAAGAGTCATAGGATCTTGGCTTTGAAATTTCTTTCTTTTAATGAAATCCTCAATCTAAAATCCATAATTTGATTTGTGTGAGGCAAAACATACAAGTGGGAAGTGAATTATTTTTAACAAATTTTTAATTAAAAAACTTTTTATGCTTAAAAATAAATTTTTTAAGAAAATTGTTAATGAAATGAAATTTTCTCTATAATAATGTAAATATACTTAAGATTTTTTCGATGATTCAACCAAAACCAACGCTAACAACCAAACCCCATCATCAATTGGCTTCTACAATCCATACCTTTTTGTTAAGTCTAGTAAGGGTGAACTATTTACATACTGATGCTCTAATGAGAAACCAAAATCCCCAAAAATTGGCTACATAAAGAAATTAAAAGCTTTATAAAAAATTTTCATTAAAAATTTTTACAACTTCAAATCTCTTAAACAAGAGTGATGCAAACAAATTAAAGATATAGAGGTTACAAACATGTTGCATAATGATTATAGAAAAAAATAAAAGAAATATAAATTTAGAAGAAATAATAAATGATTTTTATTTTTAGTCAAAATACAAATACCCCAAAATGACTCTCCTAATGAGTAGAATTAGCTTTTTTGAAAGCTAGCCATTATAAGAGATGAAAGCAAAAATTAAATGCAACTGTATCTGATTCTAAACTATTCAATCAAAATAACCATTAAAGGGTCTAGATCTAATCACAATAAGGTATCATTTGGATTTTTAGTTCCAAAAGCTAAATGGATAGTGATGATGATCAAGATACTATTCTTATTTGTGTTTGTTTGTGCATGTCCATGTGTGCTTATGTTTGTTTGACCATGTGTGTGCATGTGCATCTTCCTATATGTGAGAGTGAGTGTGTGTGTATGTACATGCTTGTGTGTGCACACGTTTATGTATAGTTGTGTCGGGCATGCATGTACATTTGTTTGCTTCTGTAGTTCTTCGTACATGTGTATTTCTGTGTGTAAGAGTGTGCACAGGTTTGTATGTGTGTAGACATGCATAAGTGTGCATTTCACAAATCTATGGAGGTGTTTGTTAGTGTGTATGTGTGCATATGTGAATGCAAATGTATGTGTGTGCATGTTTGTGCACATGTATATGCACATATGTGCAAGTGCAAGCACATGTGCATGTGCATGTAAGTACATATGTATGTGTGTGAGTGTATGCATATGTGCATGTGTGTGAATGTGTAAGTGTGCATGTGTGCACGTATGTGTGTTCATATTTGTGTGTGTGTGTGTATATGCACATATGCACCTATATGCAGACATGTGTTTGTATGTGTGTGTGTGTGTTCAAGCATGTGTCTTTATGCATGGGTGTGTCTATACGTATTTTTATATGTGCATATAAATGCACATGTTTATGTTTGTTCATTTATGCATGTGTGTGTGTACATGTACATGTGCATGTGGATGTGTGTGTGCATGTTTGTCTTTTGTGTGCATGTGCTAGTGTGTGTGTGGTTATGTGTATGTGTATATGTGTGTTCTTATGTATGAGTGGGTGTGATTGTGTGCTTGCATGAATGTGTATGCATGCTTTTGTGTGAGCCTCAATCTATGTGTGCCTCAATGTGTGTGTGTGTGTGTATGAGTGTGCATGTGCATGTGTTAGTGCATGCATCTACATGTGGATGCTTTTCTATGTATGTGTACAAAAGTGTGAATATCTATAATCTCTTGTGTGTGTGTGTGTTTGCCTGTGCTTATGTGTGTGCATGTGCTTGTGCATGCACATGTGTAGGTGTGTGTGCATGCATGTGCAACTTTGTGTGTGTGTGTATAAGTGTGTATCTATGTGTGTCTTTGTACTTGTATGCACGTGTGTTGCTGCATGTGTGTATTTGTTGGTGCATACATGTCTACATATTTTGCCTATGTTCAAGCAAACATGTGCATGTATGTAGGTAAGTATATAGTGTGTATGTTTGCATGCATGTTTGCACATGTATGTGTGTGTGTGTGCATATTTGTTTTCTGTGTGTGTATGTGTGCACAAGTAGGTGTGTCCATGTGTATGTGTGCTGACTATGTAATATTTGTTGTGTGTGTCTCCACATGTATGCATGTTCATGCATATGGATTTGCATACATTTGTGAAAGTGCATGTGTGTGTGTGCATGTTTTAACCTGTGCATATACATGTACATGTGTGTGTCTCTATATGTGTGTGTGTGTGTGCATGTGTACATGCATATGTGCATGTGCGTGTGTGCGTGTGCACGTTTTTATGTGTTCATGAATATGTGCATGTGTGCACATGATTGTGTGCATGTACGAGTGTGTGTATGTGTGTGTGATAATGTGTGCATGAATGTTCCTATTCATTTGGTTCTGTGTTTGTCATTTTACATGAGTGTGTGCTTGTATTTTCATGCATGCATGTGTGTATCATTTTGTGCATGCATGTATGTACATGTGTGTGCATATGAGTGTGTTTCCATGTGTTTATGCATATCCATGCATGTTTGTCAGTGCACTAGTGTACATGTATGTGCGTGTCTGTGCATGTGTGTGTGCATTACAGCACATGTGTGTATGCATTCAAGTGCACATGTATGTGTGTGTACTCACATTAGTGCACTAGTCAGAGTGTGCTTCTATAAGTGTGTGCATTCTTATGTTTTCTTATGTGCATGTCTGCATTCTTTTGTGTGCATGCTTGTGAGTGCATGTGGGTGCATGTAAATATGTGTTGGTGTGCATGTATTTCTGTGTGCATGCCTATCTATGTGTTTGTGTGTCTATGTTTTATGAGTGTATGTGCATATGTGTCTGTGAATGTGTATGTATATATACATGTGTGTGCATGTGAATGTACATGTGTGTTCTTGTGATTATGTGTTTGTGGCACATTGTATACATGTGTGTTTGCATGTGCTTTTGTCTAAATGTTTTTGTGCCTACATGTGTTTGTGTGTGTGCCTATGTTTATGCATGAGAGCATGTGTGATTAAATTTGTGACTATGTGTGAGTGTATGGGTGTGTGTGTGTGTCTGTGTGTGTGCATGTTTTTACACATTTCAGTGTGTTTTTATGCATGTGAATGCATGTGCTAGTGTGTTTGTGTGCATATGCATATGTACAAGTGTGCTTGTGTTTTTGTGTGCATAATGTGTACATGTGTGTATGTAGGTACACTTGTGTTTGCATATGTATGTGTGTATGCAAAGATTCTTTTGTGTGCAAGCATTATTGCATGTAAATGTGTCTATATGCATGTGTGCATTCTGATGTTTGTGTGTATGCATATGTATTTATGCTCAGTGTGTATGTATGCATGTGCATGCATTTGTTTATGTATGTGTTTGTGTGAGAGCATGTGTGTGTGCATATGCATGTGTATGTGTGTGAGCATATTTGTGTGTTCATGTTCATGTATGTGTGTGAGCATCCACTACATTTTGTTTTTTGTGTTCCTTTACATCTGTGTGTATGTGTTTGTGTGAGTGCATTTGTGTGCATGTTCATGTCTATGTGTTTGTATGTGTGTGTGGGTGCACATGAGTGTATGGGTGTGTGCATACATGTGTGTTTGTGTTTGCATGCAAATGTATGTGTGTGAACATGTGTGTATATATACATTTTTATGGGTGTAGGAGTGTAAGTGTGCAAGCATGCTTGCATATGTGCATGTAAGTTTTTGTGTCTATGTGTGTAGGAGCGCCCGCATGTTCATGGGTGCCTATGTACACTTGTGAATATGTGTGCATGTGTGTACATGGTCATTTGTTTGTGTTCATGTGCTTGTATCTATATATGTTTGCGTGTAAGCGTGTGTGCTTTCTTGTACAAATGCCAGTGTCAAAATGTGTATGTGTGTACGTACATGTACTTGTGCGAGTTTATGTGTATGTGTATTTATGTGTGCCTATGTGTTTATGTGTGTGTGTGTGTGTGCATGCATGTGTGTAGGTGTGTATGTGTGTGTGTGTGTGTGCTTGTGAGTGTTTGTGGGTGCATGCACATTTGCTTTTGGGTGTGTGTTCATGTGTGTTTGTCCACATAAACGTTTGTGTGTCTATGAGTGTTTGTGTTTGTGTGTGCATGCATGTGTGTGTGCACATGCATGTGTGTATGGGAGCACTTTTTGGCATTTGTGTGTGTGTGTGCACATATGAGTGTGCAAGTGTTTGCGTTATACATATGTATGGACATATTTGTTGATGTGGCTGTGTTATTGTTTGAATGTGAGAGCCTATGTGTGTGTGTATGTGCATTTATGTGTATGCTTATGTGTGTTTGTATGTGCACTTTGGTTTATGCATGTACATACTTATGTATATGAGCATGTGTACATACTTTTGTACATCTGTGTGTGCGGTGATGGGTGCATGTGTATGTGTGGCTATGCATATGCATGTATATAATGTGTGCTTGCATGTGTGTTTGCGTCTATGTGTATGTCATGTGTTCATGCTCAATAATGTTAGTGTGTGTGCATGTGTGTGTAGCTTTACAAGTTTATGGGCATGCATAAATGCATGTGTGTGAGCATGTGTGTGAGGGTGTCTATGTTGTTGTTTGTCTGTGTCTGAGTGCATGCATGCATGTGTGTGTGAGTGTGTGGGTGCATTAGTGCTAGTGTGTGCTTGAGTGTGTGGGCGTGTGTGTGCTTGTGTGCATACACATGTGTGTATATGGTGCATGCACATGTGCATGTGTGTTCATATGTTTGTGTGCATGTGCATATACTATCTTTGTACATCCGTACATGGATACATGCAGACATGTGTGTGTGTGTGTGCTTGTGTGCATATGTAGTTTTGTGTGCATGTACATCTAAGTGTATTCGTGTGTGTGTGTGTGTGTGCATCTCCATCTGTGCATGCATGTGTGGCTGCATTGTAAATGTGTGTGTGTGTGGGTGCATACATATGTGTTTATCTGTATGTGTGTTTGTGCTTGTCTTTGTGCCTGCATGAGTGTTCTTGAGTGTGTGCTTGCGAACATGTGTGTTGTGCGTGCGTGTAAGTGTGTGTGGGCCATGTTTTTGGTGTGTGTATGCATGCATTTATGTATATCAGTGTGTGTGTGCATGTGCATGTCAGTAGGTGCGTGTGTTCGTGTTTGTGTGCGTGTGCATGTGTAGGTGCATGCATGTGTGTGTGTCTACTTGTGTGTAAATGGATTTGTGTGTGTGCACATGCATATGTGTGTGTGTGTGTGTCTGCTTGCTTTGTGGAGGTTTTGTTGATGTTTGTATTTGTAAGAATGTGTGCGTGTGAGTGTGTATGCATATATCTGTGTCCTTATGTGTGTATGGGTATGTCCGTGCAAGTGTTCGTGTGCATGTGTGTGGGTGTATGCATGTGTGTGTGTGTGTGTGCGTGTGCATATGTTTCTGCATGTATGTGTGTGTGTTTTTATACGTGAGCATGTCTACGTAGTTGTGAATACATGTGTTTATATTTGTATATGTGTGTGGGTGCACTTGTGTGCATGTGTATTTTAAAATATTTTTGCTAATTTTAAGATTGCATTTCATTTTTAAAAATGTTTTATAAAAGAATTTTATGTTCATAGAACACTTTGATTTATAAATATATTAATTTATAATTTTTATGATTAAGAAAAATAAAAAATAAACGTTGCAAAAGTACATAGAAGTTTTGAATAGCTTGATTCAATTTGGAACATACGTGCATCCCCAAACGAAATCAAGAAAAACTTCACTACCAAATGAGTTGTAATTTGAGGTTTTTCTTTATATTTTATTTCCGACCAACTTGAGATTTTTTTTCTTATGGTTCACCATCATCTTCAAATTTTTTTTGGGTTCAACTATAA
Source organism: Vanilla planifolia (assembly GCA_023846275.1). Taxonomy (NCBI): domain Eukaryota; kingdom Viridiplantae; phylum Streptophyta; class Magnoliopsida; order Asparagales; family Orchidaceae; genus Vanilla; species Vanilla planifolia. Next base: position 4,351,296 of record JAIUJO010000019.1, read on the forward strand.
CCTGGGCTTTTGTAAGCTCAGCATCAACACAACTTTTTCAAGATTAAATTTAAGTTGGGCTTTCATAATTGTCAGACCTCCTTACCTAAAGGAAATATAAAAGTATAGTAAGAAATAAATTTCTAATAAAATTGTAGAAATTTTCTTATTCATGTTGATGACTATAGAAAGGTAAAACTAGCTCAAAATTATGAAGAGAACTCAGAAAAAAAAGCCTAGAAGGTTTAGAATTAGCTCAAAGAATTTAGTATTTAGACTAATAGTACGTCATAAGTGCTACTAAGAAATTTACAGCAGTAGAATATGATGTAGCCTTTTTCTAGGTGTTAAAATTTTGTTTATATTCATTCTTTATTTCATGAATAAATGTTAAATTCATATCGAAATCTTTTGATTATATCAATTACAAAGTTAAGAAAAAGCTACTTAAAAAGATCTACCAAACAATACAAAAAGCTTTTCCAAATGACTTAAAAATTATTCAAAAAAGATTGCATGCAACGGCACACAAAATGACTAATTAATTAGCAACTAAGAGGGATCGACTAGGGCCATTAGATCTAATCAGAGTGATTCTAGACTCTCAGATCAAAGGATGTAAAAGTGGATGAGTATTGACGGTTAGATTTGGATTGTTTAATTGATCTATAGTACAGAAAGATTATATTTGGACTATATGATTCAAATTAGAGAGATGTACACCAAAAAATTAAAGATAAATCATATGAAATAAGATAAAACAAATATGGACAAGCTAATTAAAACAAATGAGATCTTATTCTTAAAAATTAAGGCTTGAGTGAGTGCATATATGTAGGTCAAATTACCTCCATCCACCTACGATCGGAAGGTGACAATTTATGCTTGTTTTAGGCTATACGATAATGAAAAAAATAGTCCTACATTACAAACTATTAAAAGATTTTTTAATTTATATGAACTTCACAAGGGCCATATTTTGTGCCATTACATAGGGTTGACTCCCTGTTTGTGTGCTTAAGAATTCATCACCTATGAATCTCATATGCTTTATAGGTTAACCATGATGGAGCATTAGACCCATGACTCATTCGCATACTTTGAGTTTAGCCCAGCTCGATCGTTATGCATAGTGGCCAAGATTACGCTCAACTAGATTTTGTTCCACCTGGCTATTGACTAGAGATTTGCATGTGCTTGTTCAAGCTTGCTAGATCTAAGAGATTACACCTAGGCACATGCTTGGGATGTAATATAGGGTAATTTTTTAGTTTTAAAATTTTTAGCAAAATTATTTTTAAGTTTAGTCAAAGTTCAATAATTAGTTTAACATAAAATTTGTTGTGGATCCATTTGAAAGATTTAACCAAGAAACAAATGATTGAAAAATGGAATCTTATATTTCTTAAATTCACAAACGATTTAAGTAAGATTTGAAAGAATGAAATGATTAAAAAATTGAAATTTGTACATTTTGTAAATCAAGGAGATGATTGAACAATTAGATTCTTGTGCTAGAATTTAAAAATGAGAAGAATGGAGTTGTGCCTTGTAATCAACAAGCTAACATTTTATTTCAGTATGGAAAGAAAATATTTTCAAATTTGATGTGCATGTCTTCAATTCTTGAAGTTTAGTGAATACTCCAAGGTGCTTTAAAGATCTCTAGTTATCATATTTAAAAGTGCATGTTTGTTCTTTATATGTAAACATGTTTCTCACTAAATAAGTTCATTAGAAAATAATGCTAAATATTTAATGCTTGACTTATCAAACACCATGGTGACTTAACAATCTCCCCATTTTGATGATAAATAATGAAGTCATAATAAGATAAATTTATGTTGTAGAATATAGGTAAGTCAAAGTGATGTAAAGGTCACACAAGATGAGAATTAGAGTTTCATAACAATAGAATTATATCAAACAAATTAAAAAAATAAGGTAAATTGTTTAAGAAATTTTCATTCCATGATATTAAATAAACATAAATAATTATAAATTAATAGTTTGGTATTAAGTAAATATATATAAAATTTAAAAAGAGATGAACTGGTTCATTTTAATATAACAAAATCAAAGAAATACAAATGTTACATAACAAAAGATTTGAGTCCCATAATAATATAACAAAATAAAAGAAAAAATTTGAAGAAATGAGACAAATTTTATGTAAAAGTTTTATTCCATGATATTAAAAAGGTTGAATCAGGTATGAATTTAAATTTATGTTACAACCATAGAAAATAAAATACTCAAAAACATAATAAATAAATATTTAATTAGATAAATCTTGGTTTGATGAGTGTGAGGAGGGGTTTGTCAAATCTTTATCAAACATTATTGGAATTACTTTTGCTTTTTAAATTAAATAGTCATAAATAATAATAATTTTTAATATTATCTAAATATCAATTAAACTTGAAACAAAGTAAACTTAAGTAATGCAATGCAAGCAAATTAAAACAAAATAAAGGACTTGTGGGAGGAGCTTTAGTGTTACATAGTAATTATGCTAAACTAAAGTGAAAAAATTGAAAGAATAAGGTAAATTATATGAGAAACATACATTCTAAGATACAAAGGGAAAAGGGGGTAGCATCCTTAATTATTAAATCAGACATAAATGAACATTTCTCATAAGTCATGCAAAATGCCTAGAGAAAAATATAAGAATATAATAATGAATAATTAATTGGATATAACTTATAGACATGAATCCAACTATGTCTATTTTGTTGTTAATATATTTCATTTAAAATTTCTATGAATTAATACTGATGTATAGGAGATAAAAGTTGAGACTTAGGGTTTCTTAGCAATTTTGTTATATAAAGAAAAAAGTTTGAATAAAGGGGATAAATTATGTTAAGAAAATTTCATTTTAAGATACTAAGGAGATTTAGTGTAACATCTTTGATGATTAAATCAATCATGAATTAAAATGTCTAATATCTCCTATCAAAATACTAAAAAATAAAAAATTTTAAAAATAAAAAAATGAATATTTAGTGTGATACAACTCATTGAGGTGTGTTCAATTACATTTAATTTGACTCTATTAGATCTCAATAGAAATTACAATAAATTATGAAGAATAATAAAAAAGTAATAAAAATTATTATATTAATTTTAAGTAAATATATCTTGAAGCTAAAATGAGATAAATTGAAGTTATGTTACATAATAAATCTAAGTGTTGTAAAGTTCATAAAGAGAAGAGAATTAGAGTTTCAAATTAATATAATCAAATAAAAGCAAAACATTTAAATAACTTATGCAATGTTTATGAAAACATTACATTCCAAGATACTGAGAACATCAACTGTAACATCCTTGTTTGTCAAATAAAACATCACTAAAAATATCATATTAGAAGTGCCAAAATAAGAAAAAATAAAATATTTTGAAATATAAAAATTAATATTTAATTGGATAGAGTTCATTGAGATTATTTTGTAAATTATCTAAATGAATAAGCATAAATAATAATAAACTATCATTTTAATATTATTTAAATATATAGTAAAGTTTAAATGATATAAATTGAAGCACTATTTATAATAAAATGCAATTATTATAAAATTCAAATGGAGGATAATTAGAATTACATAATAATATAGCCAAATCAAAGTAAAAAAATTTGAAAAAATAGGATAAATTGCATTAAAAAATTACAACACAAGACTTCATGAATGTTGGGATTAACATCATCAATTATCAAATTTGGTACAAATCAAAATGTCTCATAAAACATTCTAAAACCCAAGAAAAAGAAAAAATAACTTAATTATAACAATATCAAGGAGACTTCAATGGTGTTTTTTGATCTTTGTTTGGCCTCTTTTAGAATTACTATAAACTATAAATGGTAAATAAACATAAGTAATAAAAATTTATTATTTTAAAATTATTTAAATATATAATGAGTCGAGATGTGATGAGTTTAAGAAGTGGAATATAAGCAGATCAAGGCATTGTAAAGGTCACATGAGATATGAATTAGAGTTTTGTAGTAATGTAACTAAATAAAAAAAATAATTTAAAAAATGTGACAAACTATATGAGATAGTTACATTCCATGATACTAAGGATATCAGGTATCACATCCTTGATCATGAAATTAGGCAATATTCAAAATGTCCCATAATAGACACCAAAGTGATAGAAAATAATATATTTAATTTTGATTACAAAAATAACTAAATGTAAATATTAAAAAATTATTATTTTAATTTTAAGTAAGTATTTATTAAAGCTAAAATGAGATAAACTAAGGCCATGTAATATAACAAATTAAAAGCAATGTAAAGATCACATAATAAAAAAATTAGAGTTCGATAACAATGCAACGAAATAAAAACAAAACATTTGGAAAAGTGACAAAGTTTACGAGAAGAGACACTAAGAAGATCGAGTGCAACATTCTCAATCATAAAAATTAATAAATGGAAATAAAAAGAAACATATCAAAAGTCATTAAAATAAAACATGTAAAAACATAATAATTATTATTTAGTTACATAGTGGTTTTCAGGATGGGTTCATCAACAATTTGTTTATCTTAACAGAACCTTGATTGGTGTTAATTAAAATTACTAAAGTAAATAATAATAAATAATTATATAATTTAATGAGATAAAGAAAAGTGAATATTACATTACTGGAGATTTAGAGATACAAAGTAATTAATTAAAATCAAAGCAAAATATTTAAAAAATGGGATACATTGTAAAAGAAAGTTGCATTCGAAGATGACAGGTTGATTGAGTGTAACTTCCTGGAGCAAAAAATTAGATACAAATAGAAATAACTCACAAACAAAGCTTAAATCCAAGAAAATAAAATATTTAAAAATATAAAATAAAAATTTAGTTTCATAGTGCTCTCTAAGATGGGTTTAACAATAAGATTTCTTCTTGATATAATCTTGTTTGAAATTTCTAGGAGTTACATACATATATAAGCATATAAATTAATAAATTATTATTTGAATAATAGGTAAATATATATTAAATTTTTTAAGAGATAAATTTAAATAATATAATACAAACAAATATAGGAGTTATAACGGCCACAGAAGTAGTGATTTACAGTTACACACAATTATAACCAAAGCTAAAACTTTAAAAAAATGAGATAAATTATATAAAAAAGATGTATGCCAAAATACTCAGGAGATCGAGTTTAACATCTTCATTCATCAAGTAAGATACAAATATAAAAGCCTTTAAAATGTAAGATAGAACCCTAAAAAATAAAATATTTAGACTAGTAAATAAATATTTATTTATATTTACCTTGTTAAGATGAGCTTAACTATATTTCTGTCTTCTTGATCTAAAATGTTTCGAAATTACTATGAATTACCAACTTAAATAAGCATAAAGATTAACAAAGTATCATTTTAACATTAATTAAATATATACTAAAACTGAAAATAAGATAAATTGAAACAATGTAATGTAACCAAATCAAAGAGATATAAATATCACTCGAGAAAAGATTTAGTGGGACATTGTAAAATAAAAAAATAAAAAAATACAATATTTACAATCAGTTATCAAATTAGGAATGAGTGGAAATATCTCAAAAAACATGTCCAGTTTATAAAAAAATACAATATTAAACAATATATAAAATAAGTATTTATTTGATTAGAAGTTGTTAACATGAGTCCAATGACATCTTTTTCGTCTTATTTGGACCTTGTTAAAAAATTTTATGAATTAAAAAGTACTTAAAAATAAATAATAATAAATTTTTATATTAAGTTAATATATAGTAAAGCTGAAATGAGATAACTTAAAACAATATAATATAACAAAATTTAAATGATGTATGGGTGAGGCAAGAATGGAATTTGCATTTCATAGTAATAGAACAAAATAAGAGGGAACCATTGAAATAAATGAGGCAAATTTTACAAAAAAAGTTGAATTCTAAGAAACAAAGGAGATTGCAACATTCTTGATCGTCATATCTAGTGTGAATTAAAATATCTTATGAAGTGTGCATGAATACTAGAAAATAAAATATTTAATAATATGAAATAAACATTTAGTTGGATGTAGCTCACCAAGATAATTACAATGATGTCTATTTAGTCTTAATCAGACATTATTTTGAATTATTATGAATTATGAAAATAAATAAATATAAATAGTAATAAATTATTATTTTTATATTTGGTTAATATATATAGAGTTGAAATAAGACAAACTTAAGTAATCTAATATAAAATAATTAAAGTGATGTAATGACCTCATACAACGAGATCTATAATTAAATAGTAATATATCAAAATTAATGCAAAAAGGTTTAATAAATGGGATAAATTGTACGAAAAGCTTCAATTCTGAAATAATATGGATATCGGGTGTAACAACGTCAATCCTTAAACCTAGGTACAAATATATTACCTCATGAAGAATTCCAAAACCCTAAAATAAATATTATTTAGAAATATTAAAATGAAAAATTAATTGGATATAGCTTATCAAGATGAGTTTAATGATGTTTACTTAATCTCAATTAGTCTTTATTTACATTTAATATGAATAACGAAATTTAAAAAATAAATAAATTATTATTTTAATATTAAGTAAATATATATTAAAGCTTAAATAAGATAAATTAAAGGAATGTAATAAATCAAAATCAAAACAATATAAAGGTTACAAAAGAAGAGAATTAGAGTTTTATAATAGTATAACCAAATCAAACTAAAATATCTAAGGAAATGAGTAAATTATAGAAAATATTGCATTCAAAGATCGTGTGGAGATTGAGCACAAAATCTCTAATTATAAAATAAGGTATAAAGTAAAATTTCCATAAATTATACAAAAATATAAGAAAATAATATATTTAAAAAATATAAAAATGAATATTTAGTTGGCTAGACCTATCGAGATGACTCAAACAATATCTGCTTCATCGATATAGGAGAACATTCTGACTGAGAGGAAAGAAAAATCATTAGACGTTTCCTAAAGAGGTCTATCCAATTAAAAATGAAATTTCATATTTTTAAATATTTTATTTTGTAGGGTTTTTGCATACTTTACAAAAAAAAAGGTATGTTTTCTGTCTTATTTGTTGATCAAAAGATGCTACGCTTAATCTCCTTAGCCACTTGTAATGCAACTATCTTATAAAATTTAGCTTATTTCTTTAAATGTTTCTCTTTTATTTCATTGTATATTTAATTTACTCTAAATATGATCTTATGTCACCATTACATAACTTTTCATTAGTTATGTTACATTGCTCATTTTATTTTATTTCACCTTTAACTTATGTTAATATACAATGAAAATAATAGTTAATCATTATTTATGGTTATTTAACTTGGTTATTCATCGTAATTCCAAACTAAGTCCAATCGAGATGAAACAAACATCACTTATCTATAAAAGTTCTATCTAAACAAATATTCATATTTATATTTTAAAATATTTTATTTTCTATGATTTAGGCATTTTGATTCATTCTTGATTTAATAGTCAAGGATATTACACTTGATATCCTTTGTGTCATGGAATGATGATTACCATTACATTTATATAATTTCTTTGAAAGTTTCACTTAGATTTGGTTATATTACTACGTGACTATAAAACTCCTATCAAGTTAACTTTACATCATTTATTTGGTTAAGTTAAACTTCTTCAACTTATTTATTTTTAATTTCTCCATATATTATCAAATATATTAAAGTAATATTTTTTTTATTTTTACTTATTTACTTTCATTATTAATAGTAAATGAAAATAAGGTTTAATTGAGGTGAATGAAAATTCGTTATACCCACCTCAACAATCTCTATCTAATTAAATATTCATTTTTATATTTCTAAAAATATTATTTTTTACTGTTTTGTATGCTTTATTTGTCTTTTGGATTTGTACTTGATTTGATGATTAAGGATGTTATACTTGATTCCATTAGTATTTCTAAATGTAGCATTCATGCAAAATTTAACTAATTGTATCAAATGTTTCACTTTAATTTTGTTATGTTACAATGCAACACTTAATCTCCCCATTTGTGACCCTTACACTATTTTGATTGTGATATATAACATTTCTCTAATTTATCACATTTTGACATTAATTTATAGTTACTTATAATTAAATTAATAATGTATAATTAATTATGTTTTTTAAACTTTGGTAATTAGTAGTATTCCAAAAGAAGGCCTAATCTAAACAAAATAAACACACTTGGAGTCACCCCGATTAACTCTACCAAATAAAATATTTATTTTTATAATTTAAATTTTTTTGAGTGTGTCAGCATGATTTATAAGGCATTTCAATTTCTATCAAATTTAATGATCGATTGTGTTATATTCGATCATCTTAGTATCTTAGAATGCAACAATCATGTCTAATTTTGCTTAATTTCCTCAAATTTTTTTCTATCATTTGTTTATAAAAAAAATATGTAACTCTAAATCTCTTCTTAAATGACTTTCACTTCAATTTTATTCTTTTGTACTTCATTACTTCCAACTTTGTCATTTTAGCTTTATTATATATTTTGTTAACATAAAAATAATAATTTATTATTATTTATGCTTATTTTACTATTTATGTCAAAATAGTTCAAAGCAAGGTTTTGATCGAGATGAAACTAATATTGTTGGATTTGTCTTGACGAACTCTATCCAATTAAATATTATTTTAATAATTTTTTAAATTTTGTTTTTAGGATTTTGTCAATCTTTACGACATATTTTGATTTTTGCATGATCTAATCATTAAACATATTGCACTCAATCTCATTAGTACCATGGAATTTAACTTTTTATGTAGTTTATCACATTTCATCAAAATTTGTGCTTTGACTTAGTTATGTTTCTATGCAATTATAAATCTTCTCTCACGTGACCTATACATCACTTTGATTTGGTTAATTTTAATTCTTTAATTTATCTCAGTTGAAATTTAATATATATTTTCATAATATTAAAATAATAATTTATTATTATTATTGATCATTTTTAGTGTAATTCATATAAATTATAAATGACATATAATCAAGATGATGTAAACATTGATAGAGTTGTTTGACAAGCTCTATCCAATTAAAAAATAATTTTTAATATTTTTTAATATTTGATTTCTTAAGATTTTGGTATGCTTTATGTGACATTTTAGTTTGTGCCTTATTCTAAGATCAAGGATGTTGCACTCAATCTCCTTAGCATCTTGTAATGTAACTTTCTCGTACAATTTATTTCATTTTTTCAAATTTTTTACTTTAATTTTTTGGATATATTACTATAAAACCTTATTTCTCTTCTCATGAGACCTATAAATTGCTTTGATTTTTTTATATTATGTTACCTTGATTTACCCATTTTTACTTTAACAAATATTAAATTAGATTTAAATTGAGAATTTAGAATGATTTATTCTTATTAAATTTAATAATTCACAACAAATCTAAATAAAATCTAATTGAGATGAAAAATATCTTTTGACTCATCATGATAAGATATATCCAGTTAAATAGTATTTTTATTTTCCTTAATTTACATTTGCAACTTGCTCTGATCAAAATGAAAAAAAATTATTTTACTTATGTCGTTGAGCTCTATCTAATCAAATATTTATTTTTATTATTTTAAAGGATATATTGTTTTAACTTATATAACGAGATATTTCAATTCTCCCCTGATTTGATGATTAAGGATGTCTCACTTTATCTTATTGTATCTTAGAATGTAACATTCTAGAACAATTTGTTAGATTTTTTTAATGTTTTTCTTTAATTTAGCCATATTACTATGAAACTTTCTTTCTCCTCTTATGTAACCACTGCATCATTTTTAATTATTTATATTACACTACTATAATTTATCTTATTTCAACTTTTTCATATATTCAATTAATGCAAAATTATATTCTTTTAGTTTCTATTGCATCATTTTGTAACTTTCTAGAAGTTTGATTGAGACAAATAAAATATCATTAGAATCATTTCGTGGAGCTCTATCATGATATTTATTAACTTTTATATTTTCGAATATTTTATATTCTAGCATTTTAACACGTTTTAAAGAGTAATTCAATTTTTACCTAATTTAATTATTCAGAATATTATACTTAATCTCTTAAGTACGAGGCAAATCAACTTTTCTATATAATTTATCACTATCTTCAAATTTTGCATTTTCATTTGGTTCTATGTAACTCTAAATCCCTTCTCATTTGTCTTCCATACATCTTTTATTTGGTTATATTTTACTACTTCATTTAATTTAAACTTCAATATATATTATTTTAATATTTATATAATAATTAATTTTTATTTAAGCTTATTTATTTTTTTCATTCTAATTCCAAGTGATGTTTGATCCAGACGAAATAAGGTTATTGAACTTATCTTTATATTCTCTATCCAATTATATATTCATTTTCATATTTTCTAAAATATTTTTTAATGAGATTTTGGAATTTCTATGAGCCATTTTCATTAGTTCCTAATTTGATGATTGAGGATGTTACACTTAATCTCCTCAGTATCTTTGAATAAAGCTTTTTTTCCAAAAAATGATGTCATTTCATCAAATGTTTTCCTTAAATTTAGCTATATTAGTATGTAACTTTAAATCCCACCCATGTGACCTTTATTTTACATGCTTTTGTTATATTATATTACTTCAATTTATTTATTTTTAAGACATATTATATATTTACTTTATATTAAAAAAATTTACTATTATTTATGCTCATTTAATATTGTAATTTCTAGTAATTCCAAATGTGGTATGATTGACATGAAACAAAAATCATTGTGCTCGACTTAATGAGTGATTCGATTATATAATCATTCGTCTCATTTCGAATATTTTATTTTCTACGGTTCTAGAATGATTTATGAAAAATTGTGATTCATGCCTAATTAATGATAAAAAATCTTAAGCATGATCTCTTTAGTCTCTTGGAGTGCAACTTTCTTATTCACTTTATCTCTTTCTTCAAATTTTGTGCTTCTATTAGGTATGTTACTATGATATTCTAATTCTCTTCTTATGTAACGTTTACATCTCCTAGATTTTATTATATTATATTACATTAATTTATCTTGTTTTGAGATTTATTTTAAATTTAAATAACAATAAAAAATAATTTATTATTATGTTTGCTTATTTTCTTTGTTAATTCATAGTAATTACAAATGTATTTTGATTGATATGACAAAAACATCATTAGATTTATCCCAAAATGCTATATGTAATTAAATATTTATTTTTTATATTTTTAATATTTTATATTCAATGTTTTTTATATACTATATCAGTCAATTTTGATTAATGCACAATTTCATGGTAGAGGATTTCAGACTCAATCTCATTAATATCTTGGAATCAAATATTCTTTTATATTTTATCTCATTTCTTCAAATTATTTACTTTGATTTGGTTATATCACTATGTTATTCAAAATATTATCTCATGTGACCTTTTCATCACTTCTTTTGGTTATATCTTATTAGTTTAATTAATTCTATTTTAGCCTCTTTTATTTAATTTCTTAATGTTAAAGTAATAATTTATTACAATTTGTGCTTAGTTTCATAAGTTGTAGTAATTAAAAATGAGACCAATCAGGATGAAAAAATGCATTTGACTAATTCCAATGAAGTTTATCCAACAAAAAACTTCAATTTTGTTTTTTAAAATATTTTATTTAGTAGGGTATTGGGTTTTTTAATGGCACCTTTTAGTATATACTTGATTTGTTTATTCGGGATGTCATAGTCTATCTTCTAAGTGTCATGGAATTTCACTTTCACTTACTATTTTCCTCATTTCTTAAAAAGTTTTGCTTTGATTTGGGTTTTTAAGCAACTTTATATCTCCTCTTTTGTGACCTTTAAATACTTTTGATTTTGTTGTATTACTTAGTTTCAATTTATATCATATCAAATTTAATATATATTTTTATTAATAATTAAACAATTATTTATTTTAATTTATTCTTATTTATTTTAGTAATCGTAATATTGTAAATGAAATCCAATTGAATTTTAAGAAAATTTGTTAAATTCATCATGACAAGCTCTATATAATTAAATATTCATTTTAATATTTTAAAAGATTTATTTTTTGTGGTTTTGGCATGCTTTATAAGAAATATTGATTTGTACTTTTTTAGTGATTTATGATGTCATGCTCTATGTTGTTAATTTTTCGGAATGCATCATTACCAAATAATTTTTCTAATTTCTTCAAATTTTCTCCTTGTTTTGATTTATTACTATGAAACTATAAATCTCTCACGACGTGATGTTTAAATAACTTTGTTATGATTATCTCACATTTTCTCATATAATTTATCTCATTTTCTTCAAATTTTATTCTTTATTCTAGCAACATTGCTGTGTAACTCTACATCTTCTCTAATGTGACATTTACATGTATTTAATTTAGTTATTTTATATTCTATGAGTTTATCTCAATTCACATTTAATTTATATTTTATTAATTTTAAAATAATAATTTATTATTTATGTTAATTTAATTTTTGCTAACTCCAAGTGAGCTCCTGTCAAGATGAAAATAAACTTTGCCATACTCAACTAAATGAATTTCAACTAGTTAAATACTTATTTTATAATTTTTAATATTTATTCTAGTGTTTTTACATGCTTCATTAGACATTTTCATTAATACCTTATTTTAAAATTTATGATTTTACACATGATGTTTGTAGTACCTTGTAATGCAAATTTTTGAAATAATTTATCTAATTTCTTGAAATCTTTTTCTTAGATATTGTTATACTATTATGTAACTCTAATTTTCCTCCTATATGACCTTTAGTTCACATGATTTGCTTATATAATATTACTTCAATTTATCTCTTTTTTATGTTAGTTATTCATTAATTTAATTTTGAAATAATAATTTATGCTTATTTAATTTTGTAATATTCACTAATTTTGAAGGATGTGAGATGTGAAAGAATAAAACATCGTTGGACTCATCCTGAAGATCTTTGACTTATTAAATAATCTTTTTTATAATTTTAAATATTTTATTTTCTTTTCTTTTGGCATATTTTACAAGAAGGCCGGATTCATAACTTATTTAAAAATTGAGGTTGTTATAATCGATCACCTTAACGTGCTGGAAACCAACTTTCTCATGCAATTTATCATCTTTATTCAAATGGTTTTCTTACATTTAGCTATATTTGTATGTAACTCTAAATTACCATACATATCTTTGATTTGGTTATATTACATTATTTTATTTTATGTCATTTTTGCTTTAATATCTACTTACTTAATAATATAATAATTATATATTAATATTTATGATTGATTGCTTTTTCAATTTATAGTAATTCCAAAAAAGTCTAATCAAGATGAAGCAAAAGTCGTTATACTCATCTTGACTTTTGACATTGAAATAAATCTTCATTTTAATATTTTTAAAAACTTTAATTCAAAGGGTTTTTGCAAGTATTTTGAAATTTTTTTATCGTACTTGATTTAACCATCTAAGATGTCACACTCGATCACAACTTTCTCATAATGAAATTTTGCAATACAATTTATTTGATTTCTACAAAGTTTTCTTTTTTGTTTGGTTGTATCACAATGAAACTCTAAATTTCCTCTTATGTGATATTTTTATCACTTTAATTTTTTTACATTAAATTTCTTTTATTTATGTTATTTCAACTTTATTATATATTTGCTTAATACGAAAATGGTAATTCTTATTATTTAAGCATATTTACTTTTTAGATTTGTGATAATTCCAAACAAGGTTTAATTGAGAGAAACTAAGCATTGTTGGACTTGGCTTGACTGGCTCTATCTAATTCGATATTCAATTTATGATTTTAAATATTTTATATTTTATAGTTCTTGCATGCTTTATAAGACATTTGGTTTTTTATATAATTTTATTATCATAGATGTCACACTTCATATCCTTAACTTCTTGGTAAGTAGCTTTCCCTTAAAATTTATGGCACTTTTTTTATTTTTCTATATTATTATGTAACTCTTAATCTCCTCTTCTGTGACATTTACATGTCTTTTATTTGGATATATTACATTGCATCTATTTATATAATTTTATCTTTAATTTATATTTAATTAAAACTATAATAATTAGTTATTATTTATGCTTATTTACTTTGAAAATTCAAAAAAATTCTAAAAGGCTTCTAATCGAGAAGAAATAAATGTTGTTAGAGACTTATTGATGAGCTCTATATGATTAATTTTTTTAAAATTTTTTAAATAGTTTTTATTGCTTTAGCATGCTTTGTGAGACACTAAAATTCTTCCCTTATTTTATGACTAAGATGTTGCACTTAATCTCGTTGATTTCTTGGAATTCAGCCTTTCAATATATTTTTTCTCTTTTCTTTATATTTTTTGTTTAAACTTCATTATATTTCTTTGTAACAATAAATCTCCTCTCATGTGACCTTTATATCTCTTGATTTTTTTTTATCATATTACTTTAATTTATTTCATTTTATCCTTATTAAATATTTATTTAATATTAAAAAATAATTTATTATAATTTATGCTTTGTTACTTAGGTAATTTATAGTAATACTAATCATGGTCTGATTAAGGTCATACAATTTAATATATAATTATTTAGTATTAAAATAAATATTTATCATTATTTATGCATGTTTACTTTGGTAATTCACATTAATTCAAAAAGATGTTTGTTTGAGATGAAACAAAAGTCATTAGACTTGTCTTGATGAGCTCTATCCAATTTTTTTTCAAGTTTTACATATTTTTAAATTTTATTTTTTATGATTTTTACAAAACTTAATAGAAGATATGATTCATTCGTAATAGGATGATGTAGGATGTCGCACTTGATAATGTTAGTTCAATGGAAAGAACCTTGCCATAAAATTTATCTCTTTCCTTCCAATGTTTCTCTTCTACATATTTATATTGCTATGTAACTCTAAATCTTCTATGGTGTGACATTTATAGCACTTTGATTTTGTTATATTACATTGCTTCAATTTATGCTTATTTGCCTTGCTAAATTGAGGTAATTCAAAATGAGGTCTAATCGAGATGTAACAAATGTAAAACCTCAAAGAGTTATGTCAAATTAAATATTCTATTAGAATGTTTTAAATATGTTATTTTCTAAGGCCTTGGCATGATTTTTGAGATATTTCAATTCATACGTGATTTGATTATTGAGAATGTTACACTCGATCTCATTAGCAACTTCAACTGTAGTCTTATTATGTAATTTATCTCATTTTCTCCAAAGCTTTTCTTTGATTTGCTTATATTATAATGTAACTTTAAATCTTCTATCATGTGGCATTTATATTTCTTTGAGTTTATCATATCACATTGCTTCAATTTATCTATTTTCAACTTTAATAAATATTTACATAACATTAAATAATAACTTTTTTATTTATGCTTATTTATTTTTCTAATTAACAATAAGTTCAAATAGCATCTGATCAAGATGAAACAAATGTTGCTAAACGTGTGTTGACGAGTGCCGTCAAATATATATATATGTGTGTTTGTGTGTGTGTGTGATTATTTTTTGTATGATTTTGATGCACTTTATAAGAAGTTATGATTTGTAATTGGTTTGATGATCGAGAACTTCATAATCGATCTCGATAGTTTCTTGGAATGTAGCAATTTTGGTAAAAGTTATCTTAATTCTTTAAATTATTCTCTTTAATTTAGTTATATCAATATCAAAATTTAATTCTCCTATTAGGTAACTTTTTATCCCGTTTAATTTAGCTGTATCATAGTACGTCAATTTACTTAATTTTTTCTTTCTATTCATTTAGTTGAAATTAAAAAAATTATTATACTTTATGCTTATTTACTTTTGTAACTTATAGTGATTAAAAACAATGACTTATTAAGATGAAACAAGTGCTGTTGGACTCCTCCCATCAAGCATTGTGTAATTATATATTAACTTTTGTATTTTTCTTTGTTTAATTTTCTAAGGTTTTTGCATGTTTTATAAGACATTTCTATTCATGCTTTAGTTGTTGATTACGGATGTGTACTTGATCTCCTTAGTGTCTTTTTGAATGTTTCATTATATTATAATTTGTCTTGTATCTTAAAAGTTTTTCCTTTGAATTTATTATATTTGTAAGTCTCAATATCCTCCCAAGTAAACTTTACATGTCTTTGATTGTTTTATATTATATTACTTT